>OY757909.1:53286902-53314402 GCA_963585895.1 Sepioteuthis lessoniana
TGAAAGTAAGAGTAAACCAGAAAAACGGAGCATCGTAGCGAGATTTTCATTTGCGCAATATACCTAAAATGCACTTACTTAGAAAATAAAGTATGTTCCATTTTTAATATTTTTGAGTATGATAGTCAATAATAACTTAATGGTGATTCGTTCGATTAGGCGTTGTTTAAAAGATATTTCCAAATTTGGAAATGATTTTCGTAAACCTTGTGAAGTTGGAAAAACAGTCTATGAATTTCAGTGAATCATGTACAGGGCGTCTTAAAATAGATGCAACCCATTGATATGATAATGATCTGTTACTGAGACGAGTGCAATCCCAGTCACTGGGAACACGTACTCTAAAAATGTATCCTCTGAGCTTGAGACATCAAATCAATGTTTGTTTTTTTTATTGTTATTATATCAGCAATCTTTCTTTGAGTTTCTTGTCTCAGTGATAAATCATTATCATATTAATGGGTCACACCTATTTTGAACTAGTTTCGAATGATTTTGTCTCCAAATAATAAGTGACGCAGAATATTCTTCCTCTCTTGTGCAAGGCATTGTAACCAAGGATTAATAGTTGCTATAATATACTATTTTCAAACCTGAAACAAAAAAGAACGCAACATTAATATTAGTAATATTACTCGCAGTCAGGTGGGTTCCCTGTATATGGAGACACCCTATATTTTAAAAACTTTTTATCCTTTTTATAAAATATGGATGAACAAAGAGAGTATCTGTGTTTGTTGATTAAATGTAGTGGTTTGATTTGTTGTGATATTCTTTTATGGATATTTTTTTGATTTTCTCTATTATAATGAATTTCGGTGTAACAGTTGGTCCTCTGGCAGCAAAAGTTGTGGAGTGTTGTTCAGAAGAATCAGTGGTGCATTTATGTTGACTCAACATCATTCATTTTACTCGAATTCATATTAGTAACTAGAGTGTTCGCCAGTGGCCCGGGAGACCTGGGTTCAATCCCAGGTCGAGTCATACCAAAGACTCAAAAAATGGTACTTGATGCCTCCTTGCTTAACACTCAGCATTATAAGGTACGGATCAAGGGTAAAGTAGAGCAATCCAGGGAAAGGAGTAGCGCCCTACCCTACACCTTGGTGTAGTAGCTATCGAAAAAGGAGCCTTCGGGTTACCCTCGACTAGGGTCGCCAACTTTACTTTTTACTTACTTTATGTATAATTTAGAATATAAGAAGAATTTTAGAACTTTACATGTTCCTTCAAAATAGAGTAAAACTAATTCCTGTGCCTGGGCAGTATTGTACGACTGAGGCTTGATTACTGACTATTCTACAATCAATAGATAAATAAATAATATTTTCTCTTTAACTGTTGTATTTTTCAAAACAAATATCCATGACATAGGTTAAATGCCAAAGATTCCTTGATATTAACACTTGAATGTCTACATTTGGGGAAGTTATCTATCTGTCCAGTGTTATTTTTTTTAAAAAAGAAAATTGTACTAACCTCTACCCAACGAGTCTTTCCTCACAATTGTTTAATTTTTCTATATATCCACATATTTATGAAGCTTTTATGTCTTTCCTTATATTTATAATGCCACCTGATTCTAGAATGTTCCATTCCAAATATTTTTTTAGCGTTTGGTTTGGCCGTTTTTTTGGGGGGGGGGGTTGAGCGAGCTGGGCAGGGGAATTAATTTGTGATAACTGGGAGTGTTTGGATTTGTCGGTACAAGATACTATAGTAATTTATGCTAAATTTCTAAGTTTGGCGCGGTAAATTCAAACAATTGTTTAGTTGACTCGTGATAGTTACACCTGCAGTAAGCAATTAGACATTAAACTAGGTCCTTTCATCAAAGGAGAACTCGACTCGGTTCTTAAAAAAATTAAAAATAGGAAAGCTGCAGGGTCGGACGAAATCCCCCCAGAAGTGTGGAAGACTAGACAATTCGACGACATACTGCTCCGGCAATGCAACACAGTCTATAGTCAAAGTAGGATAGAAAGATGGATGAAGGGATGCATCCTTCCTTTCCCTAAAAAAGGCGACCTCGGATTAGCCAAGGACTACCTAGGGATAACACTTACATCCATAGCAGCCAAAATCTACAATGCCCTACTACGAAACCGCATAGAACCCAAAATAGACAACATCCTTAGGAAAAACCAAAATGGCTTCCGGAGAAATAGATCCACGACCTCACAAATATTGACCATCCGTAGAATCCTTGAAGGCGTTCGGACAAAAAACCTTCAGGCGACATTACTATTTGTCGACTTTACCAAGGCTTTCGATTCCATCCACAGAGGGAAAATGGAACTAATCCTACTAGCATACGGCCTACCTAAAGAAACCGTAGCAGCAATAATGATTCTCTACAGAAACACAAAAGTGAAAGTACGTTCACCAGATGGAGACACGGAATACTTCGACATTGTTGCAGGAATACTACAAGGAGACACGCTAGCCCCACACCTCTTTATCATCTGTCTAGACTACGTGCTTAGAATTTCGATCGACAAAATCAGAGAAAATGGCTTCGAGCTGACTAAGAAAAGAAGCAAAAGGTACCCCGCAAAAACAATCACAGATGCCGACTACGCTGATGACTTGGCGTTATTGGCGAATACGCCTAATCAAGCAGAGACACTACTGCATAGTTTGGAACGAGCTGCAGCAGGCATTGGCCTCCATGTCAATGCGCACAAAACTGAATATATGTGTTACAACCAAACGGGCAACATTACCACTCTAGACGGAGCCTCTCTGAGGCTGGTGGACAAATTTACCTACCTAGAAAGTAGCGTCTCATCAACCGAAAACGACATCGACACACGACTGACGAAAGCATGGACGGCTATAGATAGGCTCTCAATCATATGGAAATCAGACCTGACCGATAAAATGAAAGGCAGTTTCTTCCAGGCAGTGGTTGTATCGATACTGCTATATGGATGCACTACATGGACGCTAACCAAACGGCTGGAGAAAAAACTTGACCGCAACTACACAAGAATGTTGAGAGCAATATTGAACAAGTCCTGGCGACAACACCCCACGAGACACCAACTATACGTCCACTTGCCTCCCAGCACGAAAACTATACAGGTTAGACGAGCCAGACACGCCGGACACTGCTGGAGAAGCAAGGACGAGCTCGTAAGTGATGTACTCCTATGGACCCCCACATATGGCCAAGCAAAAGCAGGACGACCGGCCCGAACTTACATACAGCAGCTATGTGAGGACACAGGATGTAACCCAGAAGACCTGTCGGAGGCAATGAATGATAGGGAGAAGTGGCGAGAGATGGCCAGGGATATCCGTGCTGGCGGCACGACATGATGATGATTATGATGATGATCTATATATCTGTCTGTCTGTCTGTCACTCACACACACAGAACATAGATAAAACTTTTTTGGGACTCGTTTTATTTAAGTCCTATGTATTACTAAATTTCCCTTGAATGATATAATAAACAAAATCCCATTGTTTTTAAATTGTAAATCTAAAAATCTAGCACAAATTTTATTTAAAAAATCGTTAAAACAACTCCGCATTAATTCAAATTAACGGAAAATATGGAAAGATTCTTTTAGCAAATGAGGTGAAATGTCTTTGAGTTTTTTCGCCAAAGAAAATAACACAGAAATATACAAAAATCAAATGAGCTTTTTAGGAAAAAATACAAACTAGGTGGTGAATGTAATATAAATGATGATACATATGTTTATATTTGAAGAAAATCTAGTTGTTTAAGAAAAAGGATTAGGGTATAAAAACCTCTGGGCAATAGTGTGATTATTAATAAATCATTTGTATTTCTAACTGTAGACCCCAACTTTTTTTTAGTCCTGTTGGGTTGGTTTGGAATACACTGACTGTAGTTGCTGGAGTGGAGTAAGACCCCCACCAAAAAGGTGATGCCCTGTGTATTACACTAAACTACCTGTGGTTAGGAGGCGTCAGTTCAAAAGGAGTGAAGAGTATCCGCTCGTTACTATTACTCCCAGGTCCACTCTTATCAGAAGTTCTAGAACTCGTAAGGGCCTTATCTATCGGACAAATAGAGCAGTTTTAAAATTAGGTTTGGTTGGTTTCTTGGCATATCAACCTTTGTAGGTTATTCAATGCCAAAGCTATTCTCCTAGAACAGTTGTTGGGAGGATAAGGGGTTCAAACATTTCCCAATGGTATTTGCCTGAAAGTGAACAAAATAGCGCGACTGGAGTATAGACTCGCTTCTACGATTCCGCAGTCCATCGCTTTAACCATAACACCACGAGGACACACCCTTTAAAAATGATTAGTATTCGATATGAATACTTGATATCATATACCTATAAATCATTTTGATTAAGAAATGTTACTTGCAGTTATATTTGTTTATTAGTTATAATTAGTTACTTTAAATCATATAAATGTGTACCAAAATTACTTGAAACCATATAATTATTAGTATTAGATAGGAATAGTTGAAAGCATACAACTTTGAGCAAATTACTAGTATTAGAAAGGAATAGTTGAAATAATATACCGGCATACAAAAATGTACCATTATCGCGATTTCCTAATTCCTAGACATTAAATAACGTTAAACGGGTTGACATGCAGTTAAAGTCAATCAACCAATCTATAGATTAACTTACTTTCGAGCTAAGTAAATAACTGCAATTTATAGAGGAAGGGAAAGTACTCTAAGCAACCTTCACAATGAGGCTGAAAATACGGCTACTTCATCCTCTTCGGAGGAGTAAGACCCACACGAAAAGAGTGTTCCGGGAATTACATTAGAGTGAATGTGGAAATAAGGTTCTAAGTCTGGAGCTCTGGAGAACGTGAGGTATTTTTATTTATGACCACTATTCTCTGGTCAACTCTGACCCAGATTTGTATTATTTATTTGACCCCCATCGATGGGTCAAACATTTCTGTTAGAAAAGTGTTTGTATTGGATAGGAATACTTGAAACTCTGAGCAAGCTTTTATGTTAATGTAAGATAGGAATACTTGAAACTTTTTAATTGAGTGTCAATTGTTTATAAGAATAGTAACTTTAACCAATAATTGTTTACTAAGTATCTTTCCTTTTAGTACCTTGAAAAGATATAATTTCTTGCTAATTATAGGCATTAAACAGGAATATTTGTAACTATTTAATTGTATGTAGATTGTTTGTATTAATACTTACTTGAAACCATAATTATTTATAATGGATTAGTGGTTTGCCAATCCCACGTCGATATATAACAAAGACTAAAAAAATGGTACTTGATGCCCTCCTTGCATTATAATGTACAGATCGAGGGTAAAGTGGAGCAATTCAAAGAAAGGAGTAGCACCCTCCCCTATACCTTGGTGTAGTAGCTATAGAAAAAGGAGCCTTCGGGTTACCCTCGACTACAGTCGCCAACTTAATACTTAAAAATATAAACATCCAGGACCAATAGAATTATCTCCCTTAGAGAAAAAAGTTCCTATCAAGGCAAGGGAAATAACTTAAGTAATTTCAAATGCTATTATTTCCCTTGAAAATGTTCCGACGCTACTAACATAACAGGCAGTTAGTCTCCTGTACAGTAAGCACAGCTTATATCGCGAATCTAGCGTCTCTGCAACATTAAGGAGAAGAAAAATAATGAATTAATGAGAACATTTTGTGGTTTTAGATTTTAATGAATTGATTCGATCTAGTCTCGATTTCCAACTTCTTTTATACAAAGTAAAAAAAAAAGAAAAAAAAAGAACTAAAATTTACATGAAAGGAAAACGATTTATAATCTTTTTTATCAGAAAGAATTTCTCTCTTCTTTTCTCATTAGCAAAAAAAAAAAAGAGAGAAATTCGTTCAGATAATGTCGATTATAAATCGTTTTACTTTAATGTAAATTCAACTTGTTTCAAATCATAATTTTGTTCATTTTTAGACTTTGTTGAAAGTATTTAACAATAAACAACAAAATAATTGTCAATTGTCAACTTTTATGTCGACTAATTACGGATTAATATTATTGATAGAATATATATTTACTATGTATATTTGTATGTAGAGGGATATAAGGAATATGTTATCAATAAGCGAACATAATCGATTATTATTCTTGTTATTATACTCATTCAAATGATTTTCAGACCAGCTGATTTGAGTGAAAACAAGTTTCCTCAAGTCTCCAGGACTCCTCTAAGTATTATGACCGATTTTAATAATGCTGTTGTCTGGATGGTCTCCACTTGTCCTCTGATTTTTAAATCTTCCTGACTCATTACCAAGCCTTTAAGTATTGTTCGAGGGCACCAACTACAATTGTTATTACTGCCATCTTCTGCCTTATTTATTAATTTTTTTGTTGACTCTCATTAGGTCTGGCCGTCTGGTCGAGATTACGTGATCTGTTTGTATCTCATAATCAATGAGAATTTAGTGCGTTTATTTTTCAGAACGGATCCTGGATTTCGCCTATACCACTTGTTGATAGATTCAAATTTCAATTTCTTGCACAATTCCGTGTGGATCACCTTCTCCACCCAGTTGTGTCTAGTCTTCTACTCTTTTTGCATTTATTTCGAAATTAACTGTTTTTTTTTTTTTCTATTATCATGATTTTACCCCTGTGAGTTTTTTTTTCACACTTCTGTTAGCTGATGGTCTTTTACTGGAGCTTGAGTGACACCATGTCTCCCCACGTCTCCCAGACTTTCTCAGTATTTTGGCCAATCTTAGTAATGCTATAGTTTCGATGGTCTCCAGTCATGCTCTTATTTCCAATTCTTCTAGTCTTTTTTACCGAGTACACCAATTATAATCGGTATCATGTTCCATAGTTTTTTTTTCACTTCCCTTGCAAGTTCCTGGTACTTATCTCTCTTTTCATGTCTTTTTTTTCCTCAATTTTATTCTGTGAACTACCAGACGGCAAAGTTCATAATCAGGCAGCTTCTCTCTTATTTTTGTTGACTATCACTAGGTTTGGTCGTCTGGGCGAGATTGTACCCCCTAATCCCAGAGAAGCTTGTGCGACTCATTTTCCTGAATGGATTCTGGGTTGTGCATATACTACTTGTTGGTATGGTTAAATTTCATTTATTTTGCACAATTCCCAGAGGATGATCTTTTATACATAGTCTTATCTAGCCTTATATTCTTTTTATGTTCATTTGCAGCATTCACTTATTGTGTGATTGATCGTTTGTGCTTTTCACCACATAACGTATATTTGTTATTTTGTTGCGTTTTATCTATTCTTTGCTTTTGATATGATTTGTCTTTATGTCTTTATGGCATTGTTTTGTGCTGCTTTCAGAAGAGATTCAGTTTCTCTCTAAAGGTTTCCCTTTCTTGGCCATGTCTAAGTTTTCTCAGGTGAGATTTCGCTGGTTTGTGGCTTGAAATGACCATAGATTTGGGGTTTTTCCAATTTTTTTTTTGTTATTTTGGTTCTGTTGATACTCGTGTTTTCTGTATTGTTTCTGGTCGCTGTAATAAGTCTTCTCTGACGCTATTTTATGTGATTGTCGAGTGGTTATATCGATGCGTCAAAGCTGGCGAGTTCTCTTCCACCTTTTCTTGACACATCTAGTCCGTCAACGTCATCTATGGTATGAATGGCCTTATGCATCGTCATTAGTTTTTTGTTATCTGGTCCATTTGTTTAAGTTTTTCCCTCTTCCACTTCCAGAATGGTCCTGAGTATCTAACTAGGTGAATAGCCCAGGTGTTGATCTCTTTGATAAGATTATTGCTACAAAGTTTGGTCTCGAGTAGTTTTCTCGTTCTCCTGAGGTATTCATTTTTAATTTTTTCTTTCATCGCCACTTATTTGATGGTGCACACTTCCAATATTGCCAAGTATTTGTAATTTTCTTTTTCTTTGAGAATTCTGATTTTTTCTTGATTCGAAATTCTCATTGCCTGTATTTGAGTTTATCTCTTTCATTTTTGGCATACAGTTTGAGGTAATAACCCATGTACATTGAGAGATTGATATTTTTTGCAATTTACTGAGTTTGTATCAACCAGTGCATTTACTGAGTATGTGACTGAGTGGCATTACCGCTATTACAACTAATAATGGTAACAGTGCATCTCCCTGGAATATACCTCTCTGGATTTTTACCTCAGCTAAACCTTTTCCTCCTGTCAGTTTTACTCTCCAGTTTTCCCTTGATTTATCGACAAACTTTATGGCTTTGTTATTATTTTTCTACTTTCAGATTTATCCTCACCAGTGTTAGCTGGTTGTCTTTCACTCAAGATTGAGTGACAAGTTTCAGTATTCTGTTTGAACTTAAAAATGATCTCTACTCATGCTACTCTTATTTCCGATTCCTCTTGTCTCTTTACCAATCTTGTTGAACGTACCGACCGAAACCAACTGCAATTGGTATCACCGTCACTTTCATATTCCATAGTTTTTTTTAATTCCCTATCAATGTCTATATCTATAGGATTCTTCAAAATATCCCTGCTGATATTAATAGTTCCATCCCTGTATGGTCTTGATTCTTCCTCAGACCATCACCTCTCTCGAAGTCTATTACAGATTTTTGTGGGATTTTCCCTGGCCTCTATCAACGATCGGTGTCACTTTAACAACATGTTCCACAGGTTTTTCAGTCCAGTAGCAATATTCACCTATTTGCCTATCTTTGCCGGTTTTTTAAATTTCAGTTTCACCTTAGTCTTCCACTATTACTGATACGGTTGTAGTTTTAAGGTATCACATTATTAATTTTCTAATGAAGGTCTTATTTTATTTTACTCATTGACATAGATGCGTTATTATCTGTTAGGTACTGGTATATTAATCGGCATCCTTTTATTTCTATTTTTGGTTTTCTTTCATCATGCCTTTATTATCATTGTTTGGTCTTTCACTTGAGTATGAGTGTCTGAAAGTCTTTTCATGTCTCTCGCCCTGTCGGCTGGGGCTGTATAATACGTCGACTGCACCTTTGCAGAGGGCTAAGACCCCCCACCCGATGGGGCCACCTTTTAGCCATAAACAGCGAGCCGTAAGGTGATAGGACGAGATCCTGGTGGTTGAGCAGCCATTGACACACCACTTTGGTCCTTACTTAGTCTGACGGGCGGTTGGATAGGCCCGATCCGATCAATCGACTATTTATATCAAACCCTAGAACATATGTGTTTTATCCTGACCATACTTTTAAATCTGCACTTGCAGCAAATTACCAACTCTGATCTTTTAGGTGTTACAAGGCAGTGACTGAGGCCAATTGCGTTGAGAGAATAAGAATTTGACCTGTGCTGAGATCCTGAAATTAGCAAAGACTCGAAAAACAACTCTCAGCTCGCGTGTACTTGTGTATCCCCGTCTCAACCAAGGTGAATAGGTTTTCCCCTTAGAACATTCCCAACACAAGTTGTACTACGTGGTGGGTGGTGGAGTACAGGGACAGCGAAAAACATACAGCACCAATGGCGTCTTCAAATGAAAACTAACGAAACCAGTCAGAATCAGACTCAAAAGGCGAGGCCGCAGATTTCCTCAGATTCATTGTTATTGAAATTTTGGAGGAGGTCTGCCTAGCCAAATTCTCGCCTTTTCTCACATAAAAAGTTTTTTCTACAAGGGCTTCCCCGAAAACCGTTAAGAAAACTAGGAACTGCAACTTGCTAGTCAAGGTGGACAGCCGGTGGCAGGCAGAAAGTATATTAAAAATGAAAACATTTCATACGACGAAATGCTGAGTCTACCTGCAAGAAAGACTCAACACTTCTAAAAGAGTTATCAGGCGTTGGAAGTTAGTGTTAGCAACAGGAGAGGAGATGTCGGCAGCCCTGAGAAAACAGGGGGTAACAAACATTTAAAGAATAATAATTAGAAAAAGAGGAGAAAAATCGAAACCAACACTTACATCCTGACATTCAACTAACCCCACATCCACAAGAAAGTGAAGGACGTCCCGGCTACATTGAGGAGCTACAAATGTCAAAAATATGGACACCACAGGGAGGCCTGTAGAAGACGACACACATGTGCTAAATGGGTGAAAAAGGCCCTGATCATATGGTGGAAGATTGCTTGAAGGAAATTAGTTGCCAACAAAATCACCTGGCTTACACAAGATCTTGCGAAGCCTACAAAAAAGAAAAAAAAATACTTGAGGTGAAACACTGAGTAAAGAGTCTTTCCTGAAAGCAAGAAAAATAGTAGAGACCTATATGGGCGAAAACAGGTTGCCCTCTGTTGCATGGAAGGCGGATACAATCAATCAAGATAACAAATATAGAGCTGTAGTGGAGAAATTGATCCAGCTGGAATCGAATGATTGGTCAAAATTCTAGGAACAACCGAAGAGCCTGCAGTCGGCTGAACTTTAAACCGAACTAACACCACTCAGTGCAAATAAAGAAAAAGCCAGTGAAACAATATGAAATAAAATCACCAACCAACCAACAAACTAACCCTACTGCTCGAACACAAACTACACACCGAAAAAAATTACCTGCAAAACGTAACTCCGTCAGATCACCAATCCGACCACCTTTGTCTAAATAAGATAATCGAAACCTCGATCTGAGTTGTGAAAAAAATGAACGCTCCCTACCATCAAAAATGGATCATGCCCCATTATCATCAGGACGGGAACGATTGAAGGTGCCGAACCTCTCAAGTCAAACCGCAGAAATTAACAACAGATTCAACCTTTCTAGAAAGAATTGAAAATGAAGAGTCACATAGCTCTAGAAACAAAAAGAAAAGTAACGCCAATCCATTATTTTAGTCACGCTATTACTTTTACTTCCGGGCAAATAGCCTTGAGAAAGGTATGACCCCCCCTTATCTTCTCAAATATGGGTTAAATAGTACAACTACTGTTCTTCTAGGAGAATTGCTTTAGCATTAAATAACCTACAAAGGTTGATATTCCATTAAACAAAGAAACCAAACCAAACGAAACCAATCCATTATTTAAAAAAAACTCTAACAGCGCAAACAAATTACGTAGCTCAAATTTCATAAAGTGGAACTGCAGAGGAATCCGGGCCAACTATAAAGAACTTTAACTCCTTTTCAGCACCTACAAGCCTAAAATAGTTTTCCTCAAGAAAACATTCCTGAAAGAATCAATAATAATCAAATTCAAATACTACTAATTGTACAATCATTTTAAGAAAGATGGAAATAGTTTCCAGATGTGTCTAAATCCTAGTTAGGAATGACATATCTCAACACCAAATCCACATAGACACCGAACTTCAAGCAATCACTGTCAAAGCAAGCCTACATAAGCCAATAATAATCTGCAACATCTACATCCCACCACACGACCCCATAAGTGACACCAAAATAAACAGAATTATAGAACAAATACCGAAACCCCACTTATTGCTGGGTGACTTAAACAGCCACAGTACTGTATCGGGATGTCAGAAAACCAACAAAAAGGCAAAGATTTTGAGAAAGTCATCAATATTTATAACCTCTGCATTCTAAAGAACAAATCTAATACTTACCTCAACCAATTCACAATCTCCTACTCAGTCATTGATCTAAGCTTATGTGATCCAGTAAGCTATATGGACAATGGGTGGAAAGTCCATAACGATCTCTGCGGCAGTAATCACTTCTCGGAAATAATCGAAAGTTTATAACCTCTCCATGAAGATAGACTTCCTCACTGGAAAATAAACAAAGCAAACTGACAAGTCTTTGAAACCATGTGTAAACAGGAACTGTTAAAAGACCCTAACATCATAGACCAAACAAAACACTTCACGGAAACCCTTATCTCAATCGCTAGCGAAACAATAACAAAACCCCCCACCCTCAAACAAACAAAATTATCCTTGGTTTAATGATGACTACAGCACAGCGATCCGCCTACGTATGGCTGCCTTGCAAAAATTTAATTAAAACCAACAACAAATAATTTCAACGCTTTCGAACTTCTCAGGGCAAAAGCAAGAAAAATAAAGGAAACCAAGATGAAAGGTTAGCAAAACTATGTCAACCAACTTGGTTCCTACATCAGAACAAACACTGTCAGGACGACGATGAGGTAAAATCCCGAAAAATCCAACCAACAGCCTTTAACACCTCAGGAAAAACAAAACGGGAGCAACTACTGCGAAACACATTGCGGACACATTAGCTGAGACGTTTTCAGCAAATTCTTCCCTCAACAACACCATTCCACCTTTCCTTACCTTAAAAAACAATGCAGAGAAACAAAGACTCAATTTCAAGTCCAATAATTTGAAAAAATATAACCCTTCACACCAGCAGAACTACAAGAAGCTATAGAAACATCGCAAAACACAGAAGTCGGCCCAGATGAAATTAATTATGATTTTCTAAAAAAAAAAAAAAAAAAAAGAAGCAAAAGGTACCCCGCAAAAACAATCACAGACGCCGACTACGCTGATGACTTAGCGTTACTGGCGAATACGCATAATCAAGCAGAGACACTACTGCATAGTTTGGAACGAGTTGCAGCAGGCATTGGCCTCCATGTCAATGCGCACAAAACTGAATATATGTGTTACAACCAAACGGGCAACATTACCACTATAGACGGAGCCTCTCTAAGGCTAGTGGACAAATTCACCTACCTAGGAAGTAGCGTCTCATCAACAGAAAACGACATCGACACACGGCTGACGAAAGCATGGACGGCTATAGATAGGCTCTCAATAATATGGAAGTCAGACCTGACCGATGAAATGAAGGGCAGTTTCTTCCAGGCAGCAGTTGTATCGATACTGCTATATGGATGCACTACATGGACGCTAACCAAACGGCTGGAGAAGAAACTTGACCGCAACTACACAAGAATGTTGAGAGCAATATTGAACAAGTCCTGGCGACAACACCCCACGAGACGCCAACTGTACGGCCACCTGCCTCCCATCACGAAAACTATACAGGTCAGACGAGCCTGACACGCCGGACACTGCTGGAGAAGCAAAGACGAGCTCGTAAGTGACGTACTACTATGGACCCCCACATATGGCCAAGCAAAAGCAGCACGACCAGCCCGAACTTACATACAGCAGCTATGTGAGGACACAGGATGTAACCCAGAAGACCTGCCGGAGGCGATGAACGATAGGGAAATGTGGCGAGAGATGGTCAAGGATATCCGTGCTGGCGGCACGACTTGATGATGATGATGATGAAAACTTCTACCAAAAAATTCACTCGATTACCTTCTGACAACATTTAATAATATCTGGATAAACAGTAAATTCCCAGAATCATAGAAAATAGCAGCAATCATCCCTATGCCTAAGCCAGGGAGAGATTGCTAAAATCCAACTAACTACCGCCCAATAGTACTAACTAGGTATCTCTGCAAAACTATGGTGCGTATGGTCAACAAAAGATTTGTCTGATTCACGAGTCCAGCAAACTTATCATAATAATGTGGATTCAGAAAGCAGAGATCTACAATGGATCATGTGGTAAAATTGGATATCTCCATAAGGGACATCAACATTAAAAAAAAAACTTATGGCAGTCTTCTTTGATCTGGAAAAGGCTTATGAGACCACCTGGAAGTTTGGAATAATGAAAGCCCTTCACTGCATGGGGCTGCGAGGCAGATTACCCAACTTCATAAAGAGTTTTCTCTCAGACAGGAAATTCCGAGGCCGAGTCAAATCAACCTTTTCTAATCTCTAAAATTAGGAAGAGGGAGTCCCTCAAGGGAGTATTCTGTCAGTGAAACTGTTAGATATAAAAATAAACAATATCACAAAGTGTCTCACTCCTGTAATTGAGGATTATCTATATGTTGACGACTTCTGCATCAATTCCAGATGAAAACATATGCGAACAGCCGTGCGTCAACTGCAATAATGCATCCGGAAAATTACTTATTGGTTAGCCCAATAAGTAATTTTCCGGATGCACAAACGGTTTCAGAATCTCCAAAAACAAACCTCGATGCGTACATTTCGGTCAACAAATAAAAATGCACATTGACCTTCTCATCAAACTTGAAGATACAGAAATTCCGGTCATTGACACATAAATTCCTTATGGTTATATTCAACAGGAAATAAACATTCATCCCCCACATAAAATATTAAAAAAAACAAATCCACCCGACCCAAACAACTTCCGCGAGTGGTCGCCTACACAGAATGGGGAGATGACCGACAATCACTCCTTAAAATATACAGATCCCTGATCCGCTCAAAACAAGATCATTCTATTTTTATCTACAGTTCAGCCAGGTCTAACCTCAAAGATCTCGATCCTATTAACCATGAAGGCCTAAGACAGGTCTTGGGAGCTTTTAGAACTTCTCCAGTTGACAATCTTTACGCTGAGGTCCATAAAGCACCTCTACAATTCAGATATAAAACAACTGGCTCTCCAATACTAGGCAAAATTCAAATCTTGCCGATCCAACCAATCATATGACTGCATCTTCAACCCTAAATACGAGCAACACTTTGAAAAAGAGAAAAATCAATAACACATTTTGGTCTTCGGATGAAGTCTACTCTCAAAGAATCCAAAATCTCTCTAAAATATGTGAAAGCATTCTACCTTAAACACCACCTTGCATCATTAAAAAACCTGAAGTAATCTTCGAACTGAATGAACTCCCCCAAACAAAACTCCAACACAGTACTTATCATGATAGATTTCACAATATCCTCCAATTTCATCTCGACCACCTTCTTGTCTTCTCGGATGGCTTCAAGGATAATCACAAAACGGCTTACACAGCAGTTCTCCTAGCTATCAACATCATATCGAAAAGAAATTTATCATATTCTTGAACTCGCTCTCGGTCTTACTATCATTAAGTAATAAAACACTTGAGAATCCTCGAGTAGACTAGACACAACGTCAAACTATAAAGAAATAATTATATGCTGAATCCCAAGCCACATTGAAGAGAGAGGAAATGGAAAGAACGGACGGGCCTGGAAAATCGGCCTCAGATGTGACCCCCGACAATTTCAGGATTCCATATACTGATCTGAAATCCCAAATTAATTAACTCCTTAACGCAAAATGGCAACAAAGCTGGAATAATAACATCCACAATAAACTCCTTCAGATTCAGCCCACTTTGGAAGAATGTAGACGATCGTTCCAAAAATCAAGAAGCGAACAAGTTATTATATCCCGATAGGACATTGGTCATGCAAGGCTCACTCACTCTTTCATATTGCAACAGGAACAACAAACACAGTGTTTGACATGTCAATCGCCTTGCACCGTTAAACACATTCTCATAGAATGGAATGCTTTCGCTCTCATCAGAAAGCGATTTTTCAAAGTGAATAGTTTGCACGATCTTTTTGAGAACGTCAAAATGGTAGACGTTGTGTTCTTCATGACAGAGAAGATTGTACCAAAAATATGATGAATTGAAATCATTTAATTTTTTTCAAACAAATAAGATCCTGCTTATCTAAAACGTTATCTACAATGTATTCATTTAGAAATCTTTGGGTAAACATATATATATATATATATATATATATATATATATATATAACAGAATTTGCCATTAAATAACCTATGAATTGCCCTGTCGGTTGGGGCTATTGAATACAGCAACTGCTTCTCTGCAGAGGGGTAAGACCACCCCACCAAGTGTCCTGGATATGACACTAAACAATCTGATCGTGAGGTTCCAGTAATGTTGGAACTTTGGGGAATGTGGAGTACCTCTTCACTGCCATCGCTCCCAAGTCCACTCTGGCCCGGAATGATAGCACGTGATATGGTCCTATCTATGGTTTAAATAGAACTAAACTGCGTACTTAGGCTAAACTGAATCGTTTTTAATTGGTGATTGAATAGAAAGCGAAGGATTTCTCGATGAAGATGAAAAGGTTATTTTATAATATCCACTATAAACTCGTTTTCAGTGCTAATATTGTTAGAAGTCAGTAGACAAGAATATAATTTTTTCAAGGTCTTTAGTTCTGGGAGGTTTACAGAAGCAAAGAAGCAATAAAGAGGTAGATGAGTGACGGTGCAGGACAAAGACGGTTGGATTAATCGTAGGACAGACATCCGACCTCGCCTATCACAGTGGATCACAAAGAAAACATAGAATGCAATTATCTGACCTTTTGGATCATTGCATAAATTCAAAGTATAAATAAAGAAACTGCAATTCCATTCTGAGAATTCGTTTTTGCGTTTTTCTTTCTTTTTGTGGTGCTGACCCGTGATTTGAACACTTGCCCAGAACCCAATGGGTCATAGATATTATTTTTGGAAACAATCAAAACATGGGCCTCTTCTTCATGTTAATCTTGTGACCGTCTGTTTGACCAATGAGAAATGATCAACCCCTAGAAATCACAGTAAATGCGAGAAACAGTCACATGACTATTCGGGACTTTTAAAAGGGTTACTAAGTCATTTAGCGACCGGCAAAGGGTTATTCCTCATCATCACATCGAGATAAGAGTAAATAATCCCATGACCCTTACCATCCGTTGTTATCATCCAAACGTTCTTGGTAGGTCTTCTAGGCAGCATTCTGTGTCCGCAAAAAGCCGATGTAAGTAAGTCTTCGACAGTCGGCCAGCATTGGCACGTCCATGTACAGGAATCCATGAGAGAACGTCGTTATGATGTCATCATTGCTTATCCCGCATTGGATCACATGTCTTGTTCGTCTTGAAGGGTTTTTGATATGGGAGGCAAGGGGCTATACAGCTATTATTTTGTAGAGCTTTGCATCCAGGATTTCTTCCCGATAGCACTTGGCATTTTGGTGTATTTCCCATTAACCTTTTCCTACGGGCTAGTTTTGCTAGTGTTCACGCATCTTCATAGTAAAGACACAGACACATATTTACGAAATTCCGTTTTGGTTCATCGGATCGACAAGATTAAAGAAGCTTAAATTTCTTTACTAACGGGACGGCCCCTTTCATTAGAGGTGAATAACGATTTAGCAAAACAGGAGAAATTTCTTTATCGACTTAGAAAATACCGCTTCACGTCTTCCTGATTTAAATAGTTTTGTTTCTTTGGTTAACTATATATCAATATTCATGGTACTATTTAAGCCATAGCTCAAGGAATAAGTAAGTGATCATAATAGCTCGACTGAAGTTCAAAATCCCTTATTTCGAGGCCGCAATCCAGACGTTTCTTTCTTGATTTGAGATACATCTAGTGGGAAGTTAAAACCCACAAAAAATTGAGTGATACTTTTTCTTGGATCACGTGTCTTTCTTTATACTTACCAGTGAACACGTTTTTTTTAATCTTGTCTTTGTCTCCAACAACTATCGTCGAGACGCAACCAGACAAAGGCTTAGGGTGTTCATTCAAATTAATCAAGGAAGAACAACTAGGTAAGCCACAAATTGCAATCATTTGAGTAGATTAATATGCGCTATTCTTCAGGAAGACAATGCAAGTGCACATACTGTATTAATAAGGTAAGACACACAACCGGAGATAAGTGCTAGCATTGCTAAATATAGAAAAAAATATTGGTGTTCTAAGCACTGGCGCATCGGGAACTACACATATTGGCAAATAGCACAAGTGCTTATAACACCAGTATGTTTTCTATACTTAACATTGCTAGCGCCGATCTTCAATTGTTCGTGCTAGAAGCACTTGATATTACAACATACCAGCCGGTCCTTCGTAAACGGAAATATCTTTACAACTTTCTTTTACTTAAATTGTAGACTTTATGACAACTAAACCATACTAAAGCGAAAGAAAACAAAAACAATCAAACATTCTGGGTAACAGTATTTTTTTCTTTTTCTCCCCTTCGTGTTTTCTTTTCATTTTTTATTTCATCAACTACTTTTCAGTTCTCTGTATTCTTCTTTGCTGGTTGCCTCTCATCACTGTGTTCTCTGACGAGACGTGATCGATAAAAAGTCCTTTTCAGAACTTATAATGTATTCATTCTCTCTCTCTCTCTCTCTATATATATATATATATATATATTAGGTGCCGAACAAATCCTCAACTCCAGAAAACAAGATTATCTTTACTTGAACTACACCAATAGAGACTTAGAACAGCTGAGACATATCGCTCTCTAACGAGAAAATACTTTTAAAAAGTTAAACAAAATCCTCACAAAAGAAAATGTTGCCTAAATACACACACTCACGTATATATTTTGATTGATTGGCACCTTTTTTTACGGAAAAAAGTGATCTAAATCGCATAAAAACACAAGAGTTAGCACACGTGACACCTCAGGTCAATTTTATTCTTGCCAGCCTTGCTGTATATGTGACAAATATTCAAACAAAAACTGTTTTTAGCGTTGGCATTAACCTCGTGCAATCTCATGTGGCTTTTCAGACCGACATTGTCACCGAAATAATACGAATTGCTTTTCGGTTACAGCAGAAAGACCTGTGGAAAATTAGCCTGCGATTGTTTACTGTTATGGGAACTCATATGACAAGCAAGTCTGGCTGTGAACAAACAGACCCTTTTTCAGATATTACAAATATTTTCTGGCGAAAACGTGTCCTTGCTAACATAAAGGTGTCCCATATGATATTAAAAGTAATTATCTTTGATTATATTGGTTACATAATGTATAAAAAGTATCAAATATACAAGCAGGTCAAACTGAGATTCACCCAGCGCTCTACACTAAAAGATGTTACCTCACAACGGGAAACGACGATTGCTGTGTTAGATTAAGCTGAACAAACCGGCGAGGTTAAGTGGATTCGAATACTATCAGCAGATGAAGCGATAGAAGAAATTTCGGATAAAGAATTAACCCTGAACAAGAACCATCAAGGGTTAGATGAATCAAAAATCTACTCCGAAAAAAAAAATCACTTAGCTGAACTCTCAAGTCCGTGTAATATTGTTACCAGATAATGAACAATTCAGAAAAGCTAATCTGAGTATCACAATATCAATTACCACCCTCAACTCGTCATAAAATTAAGGAAGAAGTGGACTAACTCATTCAAAAAAATGGTGGAAGGATCCATTTAGGTTGATTTTCGTAACATGAAAATGTTTCCACAACGGACCATCCTTATACTGAATATACAAGAGATTTTAACAAAAGTGAATAGTTAGATGGGACAGCAAATTAGATCTAAATCAAATACGTTTATAAAAAAATACCGAAAACTACTTTTCTAGAGTTGGAGAAAGTGTTATACCGATGTATATGACAAAAAAGCTGAACCAGTAACTTTTGCAGGGATTGTATTGAGTCCAAGCTGGAATAAGCAATACTTTGGTGATGAGGGTAAAAACTTAAGTAAATATTACTTTAGTTCGAATAAAAGTAAATAGGTACTTTTTCTGAAATAATTTTTTTGGCTGAAAAAAAAAGGAAACCTATGAGAGGTGTCATAACTTATTAAAAGAAATAGAAACAAAAACCTGAATAGTTTAAATGGGCAAAAAGAAAATAAGACAATTATTAATATTTGAATTTAGATAATCAAATTGTAAAAAGTGGGAGTTGCACCCCTTGAACTGTGAGTTTAAAAAATGAATAGCCAGAAACGAAAATTTGATTTTAAACTGGACGATAGACTTTTCCAGACGAGGAAAATTTTACGAAGGAAGGAACAGAAAATAATTAGGTAAATTTTGAGATCGTCAGATCGAGAAAAACGACGGTGAAAGATATCTTGAAGTGGAAGTTAATTTTCAGAAGAAAGAAGAAATTTGTATTCATCATTTTTTTTTCTCCAGGAATGGAAAAGAAATTTTCTCGGTTGTTGAGTATTTATTTTTTGTTTTTTTCTTTTGTGTGTTTAAAAAACTTAGCTGTCTGCCGTAAGAAGTGAAAACTTGTTTGTTTCTCATGGAGAAGGAAATTATATTTACCTTGGACGTTAACTGATATTTGTTATTTTTTTCGTTTTTCTCATGTGTTGAAATTAATTTTATAAAATAGTTTTTTCAACTTATGATGTCAACTGAAATTTCTCGTATTTTTATACTTGTTTAAATTGAACATTTTAGGAGATACATCTTTCTAATTTATTTCGCATCTTCCTGGATATTTTCATTTTCAAAACAACAATCAGTTTGCTGCCTTTATTTACCACCTGAAAAATATCGTATGAAGAAAAGGTTTATTTTTTTTATAATTTGAAGTTCAGGCTGAAACAATTCGTCGCACTGCTTTATCTACACAGCTGTGCAACGTTTTCGTACTTTTTTCCTTTTACAAACGTGTGTATGAACAAGATGGCGCCATTAATCAGACAGCATGACTGACAATGACACCTATTAAAAAACATCCCATACATATCATTTTGAAATTTAACGATATCCATTGGTCATCAAGAACACCTGATCTAACGTCAGTGAAATACTTTCCGTCGGGTTTCCTGAAGGAAACATAATATAGTCAAAGATATTTTCGTTTAATGAGAATAATAATAATAAAATATACGATAGTTGTTTGAAAAATCTCTACGTCTCGCTCAGAAAGAAGGTTAATAGTCGAAAATGTTTGCGGTGGAAAAGCTCTATAACTTCCCATAAAACTACAAAACTAATACAAATTTCTTTCTTAATTTCTGTGCAGCTGAGGCCCTTACGACGAATCTAAAATCTGGACGCTGGTTAGAAAATTTTGAACGACCATCTTATATATATTAAGGCCCATAAATAAGTACATCATTCCATTATTCTGACTATTTGACATAAATTGGACTCTAACAGGTACTTGTTCAGTCGGCTGGAGCTGTGGAATACACCGACTGCTTCTCTGCAAAGGGGTAAGATCACCCCAACCAGTGTTCTGAATATGATACTAAACAATCTGAGGGTGAGGTTCCAGTTATGCAGGAGCTTTTGGGTATGTGTAGTATCTCTTCATTGCCATCACTTCCAGGTCCACTCTGGCCCAGAGTGGTTGCACCAGATAAGGTCCTATCTATGGGTGAAATTGTGTAATTATGTTATTAAAATGTGTAAATTATGTGAAACTGACTTGGTTGAACTAGGACAGTTTTTGACACCTAAACTACACTTATACTAAACTGAATTGTTTGAAACAGAATTGTTTTGACATTTAACTGTGTGTAAACAAAAACTATACTTAGACAAAATTGAATTGTTTGAAATAGAACTGTTTATATGTATAGAAATGGATTTGGTATTAAATAACCTATAAAGGTTGATATGCCATACCCCCCCAAAAAAAACAACAAACAAACATGTACTCCATCTCTTGATCCAAGTGGAATTGAAAATAATTTAAACAAAGAGGAGACTCCAGACTCCTCAGTGCTTCAGTTTCATCCAAGAGGAAAAAAATCTGTTACTTCAAAAAACCTTCAAAACAGAGAGTTTATCATCATCCATCGTCACGATCGCCCTTCTTTTTCAAACTTCTTATGATATTTTCACATTTGAGCATTATGTGAATTCAGTAAATTCACACGAAAAGACTCTGTAGACTAATACCTTTTACAAAACAAATTCCATATCATTTAGTTAATAATGTAAATAGATGTCTTCATGATAACTTTATTTAACAGCTGAGTCATGGACTTTATCTATTTGTCATGCTATTCACCAACGTACAAGGGTAGTACCAATGATTTATAAGAAACACAACATATTGAATTTTGTTATTTCAAATAAAGAATTATGCAATCAAAACGGACATTATTGGGTATTATTTATTACCAAATTCTACAACATTGAAATAATTAAACAAAAATATGTAGCAGTCCAAAGATAACTACACCTCTTTTTTTCTTTTTTGATACGTACATTTTCAAATAAATGTACTAATAAAATTTTATTGAATTTAAAATGTCACCCGTAAAAGCATGTATCGTTAGCTTTTTGTGCAAATGATTCAGACAGAATACAAAAACCACCGTTTTACTTTCCAGTAATCGAAAACAGTTGAGAATCTCATTTATTTCTGTCTTCCGAGCATATTTTCTAGTGGGTAGAGAGTTCACCAATGGACCGGGAGACCAGGGTTCAATCCCGGGTGGAGTCATACCAAAGCCTCAAAAATGTTACTTGATACCTCTTTGCTTTACGCTTAGTAAGGTACGAATCAAGGGTAAAGTGGAGCAATCCAGGGAAAGGAGTAACACCCTCCCCTACATCTCGGTGTAGTAACTATTGAAAAGGGAGCCTTCAGGTCGCTCTTGACTACGGTCACTAACTTATTTTTTACATTTATTAAGGTGTTTCTTTAAAAGATCGAGGTCGGAGAGTTTCCATGATGTTAACGTGATGGACTGTGACATCCTTGTAACCGAGTTCGAACTCCAGTCGCTCCATCAAGTTCTCTGGGAGAGGTAAGGAACCTCCTTACCTTTCAGCAATGGGTTAAATAGCACCACTCCTGTTTTTCTTCAAGGATGACTTCAGCATTAAATAAAACACGAAGGTTGATATGCCATCTAAGAAAAAAGAAACAACCAAAACCAAACCAAAGTTAAAAAGATTGCTGGCCTTAAATTCTTTGGCAAACATTTCACGGTGGGCTCTGAGGAATTAGATGTCCCCTTTTGAAGGGTATCTAAATGGTTTGCCTCACTTATTCAAGTTCTTCTACTCGAGTCTGGGGCGCCTAGGGTAGCGTAATGGTGTGCAAGTTTGAACTAGCAAAGTTACAGGAGGGAGTTCGAGTCTCATTGGGTGCCCCATTCATATGGCCTTGTGCCACATCTTCGCAAAAAGCCTAGTAAATTACAACTTCTTCTCGAGTCTGTATCCCAATTAGCATTTAAAAACTAACTAAACCTCAAACTCTGTTAAAAAGAATCCTCTCTCACCCAATCAAAATGCATCTCTCTTTTAAAACTCTCCATCCCCCAATCCAGTTTGATGCGGCATCTTTTCAAAGGGGTAAGACCACCTCTACAATGAGTGTCTTGAAATGAACTTAGGTGGTTAGGCTCCAGCCCTGTAGCGTTGGGGAATGTGGTGTACTCTATCAATGCTATTAATCTCAGGTTCACCCTGATCCAGAGTGGATGTGCCTATTAGGGTCCCATCTATGGGAATTTAGTAGGTTCCACCAGACAGGTACTTTTAATTGTATGCAAATAAATGATTGATGCTAAATTTAATTATTAGTGTTACATAGCAATACTTGAAAGTACCTGTTTGCAAACGAATGAGTGAAGTTGAATGGAATTATTAGTGTTAAATTGCAATAATTGAATCTTTTTAAGTGTGTTCCGAAATTGAGTTATTAGTATTACATAGCTATACTTGGAGCTATTTAACTGTGTATAAATAAAACTATTTGCGTAGAATATTTGAAACTGTTTAACTGTGGGTAAAAAATTGAATTATTGGTATTACGTAGCAATACTTGGAACCATTTAACTGTGGACAAACACATGATTGATATTCTCTTGAATTATTAGCGTTCGATAAGAATACTTGAAACCATTTAACTGGGTGCAAATAATATTAATACTTAATAGTATGGAAAAAATTAGCTCCAACTTTTTAAAAAATGTTACCGGCAAACTATACACATATGTATATCCATTTGTCAGTGTGCAAACAAAGGAATAATGTTAAATTGTTTGGGTTTCATAGAAATACTTGAAACCAATCAACCGTGTTCAAAAGATGTTTAATCGTAAATAGAATTATTCGTGTTAGATCGGAATATTTGAAACCATCAATCTGAACTTATAAATATATATATATATATATATATAATATATATATATATATTAGTTCATATATATATATATATATATTATATATATATATATATATATATATATATATATATATATATATAAACAAGACTTAGCATTGAATAACCTTCAATAGTTGATATGCAAGAAAACCCAACCAATGAATCAATCTATATCCTCTGGGAACCAGCGGCCCAGTTGGAGAAGCTGATTACCCCCTACAAAGAGGCAAGACTCCACAAAAGGAATATCCTGGGCATGACACTAAACTGTTTCTGGTGATGAGTCTTCCGCTTACCCTTTCAGTGACATTATTCCTCGGTCCATTCAGACCCATAGCGGTAGAAACTGTTGCGTTCGTATCTATGGTGCAAATAGATCTTTTTGAAAATTATTAGGTTCGGTTTCTTTGTTTAATGGCATATCAACCTTTGTAGGTTATTTAATGCCAAAACCATTCTCCTAGAAGAACAGTAGTGATACTATTTAACCCATAACTGGGAGGATAAGGGAGTTCATACCTTTCCCAAGGGTATTTGCCCGAAAGTGAACGTAACAGCGCGACTGGAATACGAATTCGCTTACTACGATTCTGCAGTCCAGCGCTTAAACCATTACACCACGTGGACACCCCAGAAAATTATTAGTATTAGAGTGGAATATTTGATATCAAAAAAACAAAAATAATAAATTGATAATTACACAAAAATGTAAATATAACCAATCTACTAAATTCTCTTGCCTCTGGGTACAAAATTACTTCAGACAAGATGACATGCAATTAAAATCAATTACCCTATTAACCAATCTAGATACTTGATCTCGTCAGAAGTAGTGACTCCAAATTCAATACGGTCAATTATCTTTTCAAGGTCATATATCCTCAAAAAAACCTCACAGTTTTTATTAGTCGCAAAATTTTTAATTCAAAGATATCAATTCTAAGATGTTTTTGGTCTTGAATATCCCTTTCTCATAATCAATCTTCAAATGAGGTTATAAAGATAAACCAATACTCAGTCAAATGAACAATTGTTTGGGATATTCTATCGCTCTCTCTTCAATCATTCGGTTAATCCTCTTAAAGTTTCTACCTAAGTAGATCACGTGAACAGTTTATTTGTCGGGAAATCATTGATTGTAGGGAAACGATCAGTTCTGCATGATCATAGTTCTTTTCGTTTATACTATCAGATTCTTTTAAGAAGGAATAAGACCTTTAATTCTAAGGAGTTCAGTTGTCATTACTTGTAATTGGGATGATGTTCTTGTCATATATATGTATACAATCTTACGTACTCGTCTACGTCGGTCAATTAATACGAATCATTATTTTTAAGTCAAAAAATATTAATTCGATTCTTTTTTCAAATATATTCCGTATGTAATGTTTTATCAACATGATTTTACGAGATTTAACAATAATGATTTTTCATTAGGAGTTGAATTGTTCAGGGAATAATTTCACGGAGTTATGTAGAAAATAGCATTTATTTCAATTTAATAGATGTACGTTTAGATTTATTGATTTAATCAAGTTTTCGCCCGGACATTTAGATTTAACTTAGCACCAAATCTATATAAATATTTAATATCTTTTGCTTGAAGAACTACCAATAAAATGAAGCATCAAAACTTAACTGAATCTGAATGATAATTAGTATTTTAGTAAGATAGGCAATTCGTTACTTTAACATTATTTGCACGACTATTATTTTCATATCACGTTTCAGTCACTACCCTACTGGCCTTCTTGGCGTGTCCTTTGTTGGTAAACTCTAAAAAATTTCAAAGTTAACACTTCATTGAATCCATATCGGGTTGGAGAAACTGTTCTATATATTAAGATGTTCGGAAAGTAAGTTCATTTTCCTAGAAAGGATATAAATTTAAATGTAAACGAAATTCATGTATGATACATGGTAATTAAGAAAATAATTACGTTTTATCAGATGGGAAATAAAACGTTTGAGTTAATATTTTTTTTATATTAGAGTTTACTAGGTGGATATAAAAATTAATATAGGTTAAATTTAAAAAAAAAACATTCTTATTTAAAATATAATCATCTTCACTTTCAAATATTACAACCTCGAAAACTCAAGAAATGATTAGATGGTAAGGATGGGAGATACTTTCTCCTTCTTTCTATTATCCTGATTTAGCCATAATCGATTTATATTTCTTTCAATTTCATAAATGGCATTACATTTAGAAGAAAAAAAAAGATTTTGAAAAGAGTCTTTCAAACTTTTTCCATGAGAATCCTAGAATTCTTTTAATGTAGAATAAAAAATACGAGATTTCTTTAAATGTAGACAAAAAAGATCCTCGATGTCTTTAAAATAAAAATCTGCCCTCCCGTTCTGTTGCAGCTATTGAACATAAAGATTGTGTTCACATAAATATAACTTGAATTTGTACAAAAATATATATGTTCGAGCAGAAGAGGCAAACAAAACGATAATAGATTAAAGACTTTATGTTTTTAAGAACATTGAAAAGTGTATGTGTAATCACATTCATTTTTCAATGATCATTGTGGATGCTAATATTTGAATAAATTAAACGTACATTTATTTTCATATCTTTTCTAGTAAAATGAATTTGTAATCACATTCATTTTTCAATGATCATTGTGGATGATCATATTTGAATAAATTAAACGTACATTTATTTTCATATCTTTTCTAGTAAAATGAATTTGTAATCACATTCATTTTTCAATGATCATTGTGGATGATCATATTTGAATAAATTAAACGTACATTTATTTTCATATCTTCTCTAGTAAAATGAATTTGTAATCACATTCATTTTTCAATGATCATTGTGGATGATCATATTTGAATAAATTAAACGTACATTTATTTTCATATCTTCTCTAGTAAAATGAATTTGTAATCACATTCATTTTTCAATGATCATTGTGGATGCTAATATTTGAATAAATTAAACGTACATTTATTTTCATATCTTTTCTAGTAAAATGAATTTGTAATCACATTCATTTTTCAATGATCATTGTGGATGCTAATATTTGAATAAATTAAACGTACATTTGTTTTCATATTGTCTCTAGTAAAATGAAATTTTATCTCGAACACACAGACACACATGGAAGCAAAATATGGAATAATTTTCAAAACGCTTTTAATAGTTTGATAAGTCTACTTTTTGTAAAAAAATGTGATAAATCTAAATTTTTATGATTAGCTCTATTATTCAATCACTTTTTCATTAAGATTAAGAGAGCAATGTAAGAGAGCAAGGAAAGAAATTTTCCTTATGGCCTCCATCAAGCCTAGACAATAACCCTCTTGGTTAAGCTATACGGAGCATTAGAGATAACAAAACAAATGCAACTTCCCATCCAAATATTGGTTCGCTTAAGACTGCAATTAAGGAGGAATGGAATAAAATGTCTGAAAAATTAATTTTAAGGCATGCAAATCATTACGAGGGCGTGCTGATTGAATACTCCCTAATTTTGCTTCCCCATCCAATATATATATATATATATATATATATATATATATATATAGAGAGAGAGAGAGAGAGAGAGAGAGAGTAAATTTGGTAAATCCGATAAATATGTGAAAAAATAAGCGGAAAAGTGGATAAACCGAAATGTGTTAAAAATATATATTTCGTCTTTATTTCGAAAAGTCTTCGTCAGAATGACAAGTTTTTCTAAAGTTCAGCATAGGAGGAAATAGATTAATCAAAAAAGTAAAAAGAGCGGGGGTTATACGAGGATCATTAAATAAGTTTCCAGACTTTTTTAGTATGACACTTTTTTTATAGTACACACATGAAACTCTAGTCCCCTTCGAAGTAATCTCCTCCGGATGCAATGCACTTGTTGTACCGTTCCAACAACTTCTGGAACGTC
>OY757909.1:53319402-53471902 GCA_963585895.1 Sepioteuthis lessoniana
ATGTATGTGTGTGTGTGTGTGTGTGTGTGTGTGTGTGTGTCAAGGAGGGAGAGAGTCACTCAAAAAGTTTCTAAGCTTCACTCAGGAAAAAGAGCATAGCCGAAGATTTCTGTTGTAGCAGTACATTAAAACTTCATACAAAATTTTTAAAATTCGATCTTTTCTTTTTTTTTTTTTTTAGTTTTATGAGAAGTAGTAATATTCTGCTAGGGTCTTCTTCCTGGGTGAGGCTAAGAACTTTACTTAAGGCCCTCGTATATACATGTGCATATACATCTCTTTCTCTCTCTCTCTCTCTATATATATATATATATATATACGTGTGTGTGTGTGTGTGTGTATGTATTTCATAATCGAAGGCAGTATATGACACGAAGTAAGTTTTAAGCTGAGTAAAGAGCGTCTGCATTCAGAGTTTTTCTTCTCCCAGTTTGGTTGCCTGATACGGTCTAAAGGACCCAGTATTTCAGATTATTTATCAATAGTTTGAGAGCAGATGGATTAGCTTAAAAATGAAACCCAAAAGACCACATCCAGGATTTGAACTCACTTTTTTCGACAATAACTGTTACGCTAAGCTGACATTTATGAGGTTGCAGGTAATGTAACGGTTAGATGCAAGGAGAATGAAGTAAGAAAACCAACTTGAAGCTTAGGATGGGTATGTTTGTACATATTTCAAAGTAACGCCCTTTAGAAAGACATGACAGCTTTTCAACTCATCTATAGGTACAGAGAAGAATAGTTAAGCACATTAAACCCTATAAAGACAATCAATCCTGGAAGTTCAATAAGTGGTTAGATCAGAGGATTGTTCCTTGCAACTGGCAATATACAGTGTAGCCATATATAAGTACACCCCTAAAAGTTATTTTAAAGAAGTATTTTGTTAATCAAGGATAACAGTATTTAAAAAAATGTGGTTGTAGAACACTATAGAATAAAAATTAGCTTTATTTTACATTAACAAACTCTCCAGGGTGAGACCCACTTTTTAATTGCCCAGTCAGCTGGGGCTGTAGAATACACCGACTGCTCCTCTGCAAAGGAGTAAGATCCCACCAACGTGTGTCTTGGATGTGACACTAAACAATCTGATGGCTAGGTTCCAGTGATGCTGGGGATTTGGGGAATGCGGAGTACCCCTTCATTGCCATTGCTCTTAGGTCTACTCTGGCCCGGAATGGTAGCACCTGATATGGCCCTATCTATGGGTTAAATAGGACTAAACTGCATATTTATGCTAAACTGAATCGTTTGAATTAGAACTGTTTGACTAAACTGAATTGCTTGAAATGGAACTGTTTTTGACATTGAAATGGCACTTTGCTAATATTTGATATAGAACTGTTTTAACATTTAACTGTTTGTAATCAAAATCTAGACTCATACTAAACTGAATTGGCTGAATTAAAAGTGTTTGAATAAACTGAATAGCTTGAAAGAGAAAGTTTTTGATAATTAAACTGTACTCATACTAAACTGAATTGTTTGAAATAGAATTGATTATTCATATAAAAATGGATTTGGCGTTAAATAACCAACAAATGTATGCCATAAAACCCAAACAACCAACCAATCACTTTTTAAATGTAGCAATATTTTGTTAAAGAGATAAATAACAGATTGACCAAGAAAACAAAGTTTGATAGACTGTACAAATCTGTCTGAAGCAAAACAACTATAACAATGTCATACAAAAGTCTCTAAGGCCATTATACAGTCTGTACTTTCACATGGGACCAAATCTACCAGTGAGTTTTATATCAACACGAACGCTTCTATCGGAATCTCATTTGCCTTATTCTCGCTGTTTACAGCAACGATTAAAAAAATAAACATTGCCTTTGCATATATTTATATAATATTGCTTCTTCATTTTTGTAATAAATTAAATTTGATATCCATTTTGATTGAATAATGTTCCACAAGTTATTAAAAAGTTATCGTATCTTCAGAAGAAAATTACCTTTTTTAAAAATTAAAAAAGATAGCTTCATCTGACTTTCTTATTTCTTAAATTAAGAATCAATCAGAATTTTTAGATCTGAGGACGTAAAAGACAATTAAAAAATAGACTGTTCATCTTCACATCGTATAAAAGAAGAATTCCAAAAAGCTTCGATCAATGGAAAACGTACTGGATAAGTGAGTTGAATGGCAAGAGAAATGTTTGGAAGTGGTTTTATTCTTTTGTGAATGTCTGATTGAGTAAACATAGTGTAAGTCTACACACATCTGGAACACACTGCGATAAGTATCAAACTATCTCAGTTATTATAAATATATATCTATCACTCTATCTATGTAGGCTAAGGTGCTGGACTCCGATATCGTAGTAAAGGAGTTTGAACTCCAGTCACACTGTTGCATTCGCTTTAGGACTAGTACCCTCGGAAAAGGTATGGACCTTCTTATCTCCTAGCTATAGGTTAAATAGCACTACTACTATACTTCTGTGATGTGGGCGCCTAGGGTGGCGTAATGGTTAGCAAGCTAGACTAGAAAACCTACAGGAGGGAGTTCGAGTCTCATCCGGGTGCCCCGTTCATATGGCCTTGTGCCTCATCTAAGCGAAAAGCTTTGTAAATTGCTATGCTACTGTGATGATGCTTTTGGCAAGAAATATTTTACGAAGGGTGATATGCCATTAAAACAAATAAACGCAACTAAATAATTCTCTATTTATCTATCTATTTTCATATCTACCTACCTATCTATGTTTATACCTACCTACCTACCTACCTATCTATGTTCATACCTACCTATCTATGTTTATACCTACCTACCTACCTCCCTATGTTCATACCTACCTACCTATCTATGTTCATACCTACCTACCTACCTATCTATGTTCATACCTACCTACCTACCTACCTACCTATGTTCATACCTACCTACCTATCTATGTTCATACCTAACAACCTACCTATGTTCATACCTACCTACCTATCTATGTTTATACCTACCTACCTACCTATCTATGTTCATACCTACCTACCTATCTATGTTCATACCTACCTACCTATCTATGTTTATACCTACCTATCTATGTTCATACCTACCTACCTACCTATGTTCATACCTAACTACCTACCTATCTATGTTTATACCTACCTACCTACCTATCTATGTTCATACCTACCTACCTACCTATCTATGTTCATACCTACCTACCTACCTCCCTATGTTCATACCTACCTACCTACCTACCTATCTATGTTCATACCTACCTACTTACCTCCCTATGTTCATATCTGCCTACCTACCTATCTATGTTTATACCTACCTACCCGCCTTCATATCTATCTATCTATGTAACTAAATATGTAATTCTACTCATATCTATCTGTGACTTTTAGCTTGATAATGCAAATAACTAAACAGTAATAGAATTGCATTTCTAATAAAAATTAGTACAACATAGTCTTCTTGTCCTATTTGACAGTGTGCCAGAATCAAACAAGCTAAGTAAATATCAATGAAAAAAAAAAGAGATGAAGTTAATGTACCTTATACGAATTCATTTATTGATGATGTCTTTTTCTGCTTTTTTCTCTTCAGAAAGCTCTCACAATCCTCATACTATGAAGAGCAGGACCGAACGTCTATTATGCCAGCATTCCCCAGTTTAAGATTCTGTCAAAGCATCTCTGTTGTGTCTAGTTTAGGCAATTCGATCGGGCCAAATTTTGAAAGACAAAACTCTTCCTATAAAAGCAATTTTGAAGTAATCTTAGAAACAGAGGAACAAAAACAAGTCTAGATAAAAAGCGCCTCCCTTACCAATATCGATCGTAAAGACAGGGTTTATTTTAGTTGAGGATCTAGACAGGTTTCTCGGCTAAATTTATTCTTTATTTTTTATTTCTATTTTTGTTTGTTACGCAGACGAAAGAGTTCAAATGTAAACGCCCAGAAGTTTGGTCTCTGAGCCTGCAAAACTTCAATTTAGCTCTTTGCGAAAAGCAACGTCTTTTTTTAGAATCTCTGCTTGAATAGTATTTCTTTTGCTGCTGAGTGCTTTTTCAGTTCATGGTTCTTTCTTACAGAATATCATACAATGGTCTAAGAATGCAACAATGGTGGCCAGTTAGTTTTTGGCGGTTATTTTTGTGGTGCACCTTCCCCTATTCATTATATTTATTGTGTCCATTTTGGGGGTATATTCAAAATCATCTATAATGCAAGTATTTGTCGCTATTTTGCTGAATTCTCTCCTATTTCAAAGGACAACAAGATGATGAATTAGGCAGCATCATATGTCAAGCCCTTACTGGACTGAATAGTTTATATTCTTGCAAGTTCTAAGTTTAATTTTGGTATATTTCTTTGAATGTAATAAAGCCTAAATTGAATTAAATTTATTTAAAGGATTTCAGAGTATAAGGAAGGATAGCAATATTTTTTTTAAATTCAAAATTTAGAAGTGCTTATTGAAAGTTGTTAACCACAATTTTCAAAATTTAAAACACTTCAACTGTTTGCGATACAGATACACCTTGTGTGATGGTTATCGTTATAGGAAATGGGCGCGGTGAACCAAGTTCGAATCCTCGACGAAGTTGATTGCATTTCACATAGCATTAAAACCCTTGGTAAAGGTAGGAATCCAATTATTCTCCCTCCAGCTATGGGTAAATAGTCGGGTAGACTTGTTTCTTTAGCCTTGGTTAGGCAACCAGTCAAGTAGATGGTTAACTCTGAATTCAAACCTCTTAAACTCCACTTTAAACTGACCTTGTGCCACATTCTGTCCGTTTGGCGTGGTTGGTAAATACATACACCTCGTATTTTAAACTGATGCCTGTGTGGTGATAATGATTGCTCAATGTAGGAAATTTCTTATTATTGTTTTAGATCTAATTAATTGCAATCATGGGTTGGACTGATGCGCACAGAGCGTTTGCTGCTAAAACGTTTTCAGAAGACTAGAGAATCCGTAATTGCTACACAGAGATCATTTCGTGCTCGTTTCATGTTACGTCAGAATTATGCTGTTCCGCATAGAATATCGATTCTGCTATGGGTTAAAAAATTCAGAACCACAAGGTAATTGATGAAAAGTAATTTCTGAGAATTAAAAGATGCTATTCACCAGAAAATCGAGAAATATTGCCAGAAATTACTGTTAGCCTTATTGTTAACCGTTAAAAAAATGGCCGGTCCAAGCCAAGATACATTACAATGCTCCCTCCCCCGCCACAAAAACAAACAAACAAACAAACAAAAAACTGTCAAAATAAAAAGAATTCGGTAGTTAAAATCTTTTAAAAATCATTCAGCTGGCTTTTCTGAAAAATAAAAAAAAATTGTAGTATGTATTTATTCAACCACTTCGCTACGGACAGAATGAGACACATGGCCAATTATTATGAGGGGGAAAAGAGTGTTTGAATTTGGTTTTCCTTCTTCGAGACGAGTTGCCTACGCAAAACTATAGAGCCCACTTTGCCCTTTTAAATATCCATTTCTGGAGAGATAACAGATTGATTCATATCTTTCCCGAGGGCTTCAGTGTGAAGTAAAATAGAAACACTTTCGCCCGGAATTGTTATTGAGTCCGCTTCTCAATGAGTGCTTCATACTTTTGGCCTTGTGCCACAACTAAGCTAAACTTAGTAAATAAATTGGCCACCTCCTATTATGTAAAGTTTAGCAAACTAGATTAGCAAACCATTGTTAGTGAGTTCGATACTCACGGGGTGCCCTATACTTTTGACCTTGTGCTATAACCAAGATAAGCTTAGAAAATTAATTACATCTGTGTAGAGGCACGTTTAGTATAATGAAGAACATAAACTGCACAAGTCAATTTCCAATCCCTATTTAGGTTTTGTGGGTTTCAGTTAGAGGAAAACATAAACCAATCTATTGTTTCCCGAGTCATGGTTAAATAAAAAAGCAGGGGGTGTCCTCGTGGTGAAATGGTTAAAGCGATGGACTGCGGAATCGTAGTACGCGAGTTTGTACACCAGTCGCGCTATTACATTCACTTTCGGGCAAATACCCTTGGGAAAGGTATGAACCCCTTTATCCTCCCAGCTATGGGTTAAATAGTAGCACTTCTATTCTTCTGGGAGAATAGCTTTGGCATTAAATAACCTACGAAGGTGGATATGCCATTAAACAAAGAAACCAAACCAACCTAAATAGAAAAGCAGTCTTGGCTCTCTAACCTTGGGAAGAGCAACCAGGTTTATAGAAGATAATTCTCTCAATGTATTCACTAATGATTCACTGAGAATTTGTGGCATTGTGTTGCGTCAGTCGTCTGTTATTACCCCACTCAAATAGAGTGGGTGGTTCTGCGTAGGGCTTTACCACTATAAACCAAGGAAATTTTGTAGACCCTGTTAATAAATTGGTGACTTGTAAAAGACAATTTTAGATGGAAACGAAACCTATTTTGTCTGAATTACTTAGATAAAAAATTATTATTTTACCGCGATGTATTAATTTACTCAAAACATTTGCAACGGTTAAAGTTACAGATGGTTAGAATTCAGAGTTTTCTTTCTCCCAAAGCAGTTGAAATGTCAAGTCGAGAAAATCGTGCTCTACTATTTACTTTTATCTAGGAGATGAGTGGGAATAACAAATGGATTAATGTTTTTTTCTAAGTACGAAGTAAAACGGAAACAACGTCGTAAACTATATGAACTCGTATTTTCGTATCCATTTCTTCGGACGGTAATCAACACACTACGATAATCATTATTCACCGATGTGCTTTAACTAGCGACATCATGATAATAACTATAGTCGCAACGTTTTTGCTCTTGTACTCTTCAGCTTTCTTAAGATCATGTATCATAGTCGTTAACTTTTTAAGAAAATATCGGTCGTAGATTGTTCAAGGATAGACACCTGAAAAAGTTCTTAGATTAAAACTGCGTATATTTTGTGTCTATAACAATAAAGAAGGTGCCCATGGTGTAATGGTTATCGTCGTATGAAATGGACATGCGACACAAGTTCAAATCTTGGACGAGACTGATTGCATTTCACATAGCACTAATACCCTTGGGAAAGGTATGAATCTAATTATTCACCCTTCAACTATGGGTACATAGTAGGGCAGACTGGGTTCTTCAGCCTTGGTGAGGCAACTAGTCTAGGAGAAGGAAAACTCTGAATTCAAACCTGTTAAACTCCGCTTAAAAATTGACCTTGTATCATATCCTGCCCGAGCGGAGAGGTTGGGTAAATATGATATAACAATAAAGATGATGACGCTCGTTCAAGTAAATCATGGTTGGTTGTATTTTACAGCAGATCAACCTTTATAGGTTATTTAATTCCAAATCCTGTTTATACGTATGTATCAAATATATTGAAACACCAGGACACCAAGAGAGAAGCATGTAACACTTCGGAACCAGATAGACTAGTGTGACGTTACCTCACTGAGCAGGCTCCATCTTCAATAGCAATAGATGTTATATTTCGTTTATTTCTCATATCAGTCAGACGCGAGCCGAGAGAGTAAGACAGAATAAGAAATATATTTTTCTTACATCGAAACGCTGTAAGACATATGGGCCCCAGACGAAAGAAACACCCGACCCTGACACTTTCGCCCCAGAGGGTTTTCAACCGTTTGTCTCTGCGCTCTCTACTAACTAAACTCGATTCAATAACTTTGCTTATATAATAATCTTATTTCATCAGCTAATCATGATAAGGACACGTTTCGGTTTCGGTTTCTTTGCTTAATGGCATATCAACCATTGTGGGTTATTTAATGCCAAAGCTATCCTTCTAGAAAAAACAGCAGTGATACTATTTAACCCATAACTGGGAGGATAAGGGGGTTCATACCTTTACCATGGTATTTGTCCAAAGGTGAACATAATAGCGCAACTCGAGTTCGAACTCGCTTACTAAGATTCTGTAATCCAGCGTTTTAACCATTACACCACGGGGACAGTCTCGCAAGTCTTTAAATTTCATGCGTGATGTCTTCGTCGTCTAAGCCAGTCACCATGTCCCCAATTTGTTTACTTTTCCAACATCCGGCCTTTGTCCTACAATTTCACAAACAGCTGACTCCGGGGGCAGTGTGGAACTGGGAGCAACGGCAATGAACAGGTACTCCGCATAATCCAAAGCTTAAGGACTAGAGCGTCACAATGAGATGGTTTAATGTCATACCAGGGCATTCATTGTAGAGATGGGACTTAACCCTCTGCAGAGATGCAGACAGCGTATTCTACAGGTCCAGTTGGTCGAAATTTCTATTAATTCAAGGAATAATGCATAGATGAAATTGGCAAAACAATGGGTGGTTCGGAGAGGTTGATGAGAAAATATGCTTGTGATGATTGTGGTATGATTTCTGTCCGATCGGCGAGGCTTATGATATGGAAACTATATTACAGGCAGTATCCCCAGCTGCAGAGGAGTACGAGCCCCTTCCCCAAAAGGGTGTTCTAGGTATGAAAGTAAACTTCGTTTGGTGGTAGTCAATATTTCGGAAGATCTGAGGTGCGTAGAGTACTCCTTCATTGCAATTACTCCCAGTTTCATTGTGACCTGGAGTGTTTGTACCAGTTAAGTTCCCATTTACTGGTCAAATAGATCAGTCTGAAAATTGTTAGCATTAGATAGGAATACTTAATACCATTTAATTGTAATTAATTTGGATTAAAAATTGTTACTTGAAGCCATAATTTGTTTCTGTGTATTATAATCAGTTACTTGAAACCGTACAACTGTGTGCAAAACGAAAAAAAAAAAATAAATAAATAAAAGTAAGAATTAAAAAAATCCCAAAGAAAAAAATGGTGAAATGAAAGATTTTGGTGAATCTGACAAGATGAAAAAAATAAGTGGTATCCATCTTTCCAATGAACCCGCTTTCCTATATTCTAGGTATGAAATAACTCTAGACAGGTTGACATGCCATTAAAATCAATAATTTAATCTGAAATACTGTTTATTACACTTGATATGATTACATAATGTTCCGCTTGAAATAATAACATTCTTATAAAAAAAATCAATGTGTACTTATTTACAAATAATGCACGTTTATATGAAGTGTTCTGAAGGAATGGAATATGTATTGGCCAATCTTTTAGATAGAACTTCGCAAGGTGGTGATTATCCATATGTTTGGAGATATTTCTTTTCAGTTAGTTTATGAAATTCCAAACTAAAAGGAGTGGGAGGAAATAAATTCCTGTTTCTGATATAAAACATGCTAATAAACATGAAAAACGACGTTGAATCAACAATAAATCACATTTTTCGAAAAAAAAAAGAAGTTTAAACAAAAGAATATTGCACTGAATTTGACGGAGGTTTTAATCGTTGGATTAACAAAAAACTTTTCTCCAACACTCATTAAATTTTAAGCCACACACCAGAATAATAACATTTTGCGATTTATTCATTTTTTAAATTCATTTATTTATTAGAATGGAAGAGTTGCACATTATTTCTGTTTTTGAGGCACCGTAGAATATCTGAATATATTAAGGTAAATGAATAAAGTGCTTTACTTTATATATGCGAAAAAGGGTTACCTATGTTCATCATATTAGAAGATCTGGATCAGTTTCTTCAACAATATTTGTGATAAATTCTACGGCTTATCTGAAAAATGCATATAAATGACGTCGAAGTGCTACAATGATGTCAATGAGAACAAATTAGAGATACAGTCCTGAAACAGCAGCTAAGATCGAGAGGGCATCTAGTTAGAATTGGGGAAATCCCAAAACAGCATTTGTATAAAGAAATAGTTAATGGAAAGCGACCTTCAGTGAAAATTGAATCAAAAGGATTAGATCAATAAATATCTCAGCTAATAACTAGGAGTGTCAGGTAAGTAAGTTTAGTCATTCGAGGGAACTGTTTTATTTCATGAAAGCTGTTTTAAATAATTTTGGTCAAAAAAAGAAAAAAAAAACTTTCAAAAACTACTTTGAAAGACGTTAAGTTTGAATTTTATCCTCTGTGAGATGATTGCAGAGAAAAAAAAACTTCTAAAGTCTCTACAACTGAACATAGGTAAAAAAATGGATAATAAAAAGGTAACCAATTGCTACAAAACTTGCAAAATCCGTGGAAAATAATAGAAGTTAGTGCCAGGGGTTAAAAGGCAAATAGAAATACATATAAATTGTGTAACAACAGTTTCGCGTGATATTGAATCTCTTGTGAACCAAATTTATGCCAAAGGGTTTAAATGTCTGGCTGGATTAAAAAGGCCACATATGTTCATGGCATGATTAATTCTGCTTTTACACAATAATATCATGGGATGGGCATACTCGAATCCGAGATAGCTGCCATTATTGGCTAATTGCAGTTGTCAACAAGAAACAATGCATTCTAATCAAGGAGAAAATATAAGATGCATACGAAAAAAAGAGGCCACTATACAAATAAAAACAAGCATTTTTAAAACAAAATAAAATTGAATAACAGTTTTAAAAATTATAAATGAGCCTTAGACGAGGTTTTAAATATGCAAACAAGCTTTCACACTTCTCTCTCTCTCTCTATATATATATATATATATATATATCGTTGAGCCATAGATAATTTTTGTTTTAGTTACATATAATTTATTCATAACCAAAGTGACAATGAATTAAATTTCAATCAATAGTATATTCGCCATTATTTTGAAGCACCTTTTGCTAGTTATCAGGTAGCTGGTTTATTCCTCTCAAGTAAAATTCAGCTGGTTTCGAACTCAAGAGGTTTTCCACAAACGTTTTAAAAGAGCATTTTGTTGAGAAAAAAAAGATAGAAATGAGATGGTGCATTGTCTGGTGAATGTGGTTGATAGGGTAGAACAGACCATCCTCAATCCAAAATTTTTCTGCTTGATTCCTGCTGAATGTGGTCTTGCGTTGTCTTAGAGAAGCACAATATTTATCCAGTTGACAAGATCTTTATGCACACTTTTCAGTTGTTGCACTAAGTGTCTTCCATGAGGCTCTGCTTTTCGAGTATGCTGCGGAGATTCATTCTAGTCAATCCACTCCATTTACATTGAATACTGTCATAAAAGACTCATTTTTGTCTTCTTTCGTGATATTCTTAAGAAACGGTCATTTCTCTGCTTTGAAATATGTCACTTTAGATATGCGATCTTCCTTATTCTTTTTAGTAAGAGTATAAGGTAGCCAAATGCTTAGCTTGCTAACTTTTTCTATCTTTTTCAAGTGGCGGCAGATTGTGGATTGCAAAGTGTTGAGGTCAAATGCTAATTCTCGAGTACTTTTGGGTGGATTGGATTCCAGCAATTTTCTTAGAGCATCTTGATCAAGGTCTGATGAGCGTCAAGATCAGGGTTCTTCTCTCTCTGACGTATCACCAGAGTGAAAATTTGAAAACCAATTTTTGATTTAGTAATAGGACTTTGGCCATAAACAATACAAATTTTCTTAGCTGTTTCTGTAGTACTTTTGTTATTCTTAAACTCCTACAATACTACAAGTTGCATATTCACTTTCAATTCCTCAATTTTAGGTGTGTTAGATCATTGATAAAATTATGATGAGCAGATATTCACTACTGAAAAAAGAATGACGGATTAGGGAATTCTTTAATCAGGCTGCGTTTAAAATATTGGAAGTTTGAAATGTTTAGTTACAATTTGCTTTTAAAGAATGGAAGTTATATATATATATATATATATATATATATATAAAAGTAAGTAAAGTTAGCGACCATAGTCGAGGGTGACCCGAAGGCTCCCTTTTCGATAGCTACTACACCGAGGTGTAGGGGAGGGCGCTACTCCATTCCCAGGATTGCTCCACTTTACCCTTGAACCGTACCTTATAATGCTGAGTGTTAAGCAAGGTGGTATCAAGTACCATTTTTAAAGTCTTTGGTATGACTCGACCTGGGATTGAACCCAGGTCTCCCGGGCCATTGGCGAACACTCTAACCGCTGGGCCAATATATATATATATATATATATATATATATATATATACATGTGCGCACATATATCCTTTTAGAGGTGTTCCTCTTTTTTTTCTCAAGATTTTTATTGTTTTTCCTTGAAATTTCTATAACGCCCAACAACTTTCATTTCTTTTCAAATAAGGATTAACTTTTTTTGAATCGATTATTGCAAAACATAAACTTTTGTACAAAATTTTTGCTCTGATCTAAGCAGCCCAATAAAGTTTATCATAAACAAATTTCTTTAATCTAAATCTCCTGCAAGACCATAAAAATCTTCCTACGCTAAAAATATTTAAAACTTAAAAAAATGTCTAATTTTCCTAAAACAGTAAAACATAAAAATCAATCAATCAATAGATAATAGATAAATCAAAATAAAAAGTTAAAATAAAACATTGATCTATACACTCAGAAGTTCGTGAAATTTTAACAGAATGATAAACATCTTCACCTTTCAAATTAACTTCCGTTTTCCCAGTCTCACCAGCTATTTCGAAAATTACTTGAAATCACTCCAGCAGACTTCCAAAAATTAACTCTTTCTATCAAATCTGTCTTTATGTAATGATATTTCACGACTAAATTTTTATAAATTTTGGCTACTTGATTTATAGAAAATGTATTGTCTTTGGATGTTATGAAAAAAATACGATAAAACACGATTTAGTAATACAAAAATGAAAATTGTTTGATTTAAGTGTGTTCTGTAAAAACAAAAAAAATACAACCCTCCCAAAAACCAACAACAATAGAAAACAAAAATGAAAGTTAAACTCCTGAGAAAATGATTTTAGTAATGGAAAGTATATTGTTAGTTACAAAGGCATCAGATTGCTTACATTACCTCCTGTTCCTCAATGGTCACACATCTTTGTACAGACAGGTTCATCGCTGCTTAAACTTCAGTGTTTTGAAAAGAAATAGTGCTCTCAGTAGGACTTGATCGTAATTGGATAAGGACAAGTATATCATTAATTACAGAGGCATCAGATTGCTTATATTACCTCCTGTTCCTCAACGGTAACACATCTTAGAATAGACAGGTTCATCGCTGCTTAAACTTCAGTGTTTCGAAGAGAGACAGTGCTTCCAGTGTGACTTGATCGTAATTGGATAAGGACAAGTATATCATTAATTACAGGGGCAACAGATTGCTTACATTACCTTCTGTTCCTCAATTGTCACATACCTTAGTACAGACAGGTTAATCGCTGTTTAAACTTCAGTGTTTCAAAGAGAGACAGTGCTTCCAGTGTGACTTGATCGTAAGTTAATAATGAAAAGAGTATTGACCTAGAGTGACGTGATGAAAAGCACAAATAGGGTGTGAATCATATAATGGAAGGATAACAGTGTTGAGTCAATAATAAGATCAGTTAACACATATCATAAACAATCATAGGGAAAATAACTCATCTGATAATTGCACGAAAAAAAGGAAAATATATTGTAATCCTTTTTAAAATCTGAATCTTGTCAACACAGAAATATAAATATAGATAGAATAGATCAAGTAAGAATATCTTCAATGCTTTCTTTGTAAGTATATAATTTATATTATTCTATCCTTTGCTTGTGCAGCTACAAGCTCCAGCTAATTTGAATTCAGTTATATTCTCTACTGAACTGATCTTCATATTGACAGACGACCCCAAAGGAGCCTTTGGCGCCAACATTACTTACAAACGTCACTGAACGAAACCGAATGCTTTCTATATTGGCCTCCTCAGAGCAATAAGTTAACACCTCGACTCTCAGGAGCTTTTATACTTGACGAATTGCTATTCTATTTCTGCTATTAATGATTCTGCCGAAAATCCCAATCATTATCATTTTGATTAATACTTTTCTGCCCGGATGTTCTCTAGACTACCGATGACTATGCGTCATTAATACAGCACGTATCATCTCGACTAGTTTAATATTCTCTGTAGTAGTGATGATTGGATACCGGCCATTGCATTCCTCGACTTTCTAAGAAACCGACAAAGAAAATTGATGCATTTTTATTATTTCAGTCCTAACGAGTTTTTCACTGGAGTCTGAGTGACAACAAGTTTGCTCAGCTCTCCAGGATTCTTTTCAGCATACCAGCCATTGTTAACAATGCAATAGACTGCGTGGCCTCGATTCTTCTTCAGACTTACAATTCTTCCCGATTTCTTTCACACTTTGGGAGAGGGTTTCAAACCCAATAACGACAATTGGTACCTTTATCATTCCCATGTTCTACAGTTTTTCGAGTTCTCTCGTAAAGTTTCAATATTTCTCTCTTTTTGCCTTCTTTTATTTCCACTCAATATTTTCACTCTTCTGGAACGGCAAAATGCACTTGACTGAATTTTTTTTCTTTTAATCAACACTTAGTCTGATCTCCTGGCCCGGATAAGGTCATTCATTTGTATATCAAATACACGGAGAATCTTATGCGTCTCACTTTAAAAAACAGTTTCTGGTTTATGAATATACGATTTGCAAGTATTGTCAAATTTTAACCTCTTACAAGATTCCCAAAGAATCACCTTCTCTATCCAGTCATTCATAGTTTTGTACTTCTTTTGCCTTTTGCGCTGGTTTTATGCATTCACTTATTATGAGATTAACAGTTTCATCTCTGTCCCACTTGACCTAAAATTATTATTTTTTCCTTGAGAGCTTTTCAAATTAGCGCCAACTGCTGGTTTCCACTGGAGTTTGGGTGACAGCAAGTCTCCTCAAGTCTCCAGGACTTTTCTCAGTATTCTGTCCGATCTCAACAATGCTGTAGTTTGGATAGTCTCTACCCATCCCGTTATTTCCAAGTCCTCCAGTCCATGTACCAATCCTTTGGTGACTGTACCAAAGGCACCAATTACAATTGGTAAAATCATCACTTTCATGTTCCACAGTTTTTTTCAGTTCTCTAGCAAGGTCAAGGTACTTTTCGAATTCTTTCAATTTTACTCTGTGGTCCACCGGGACAGCAAAGTCCATAATCCTGCAAGTTCTCTCTTTTTTTGTTGATTATTATAAGGTCTGGTCGTCTGGCCGAGATTAGAAATGCGTTTGTATCTAAAAAAAAAAACAGAGGAGTTTGTGCGTGTCATTCTCCAGAATAGATGCTGGATTGTGCATATACCATTTGTTCGTAAGGTCAAATTTCATTTTTCTGCTCAAGTCCCAGTGGATCACCTTGCCCATCCAGTCGTGCCTGGACTTATAATCTTTCTATGCGAATTTGCTGCATTAGTATATAATGTGATAGATCGTTTCGTCTCTATCACCACATAACCTACATCTGCTGTTTTGTTGCATCTTATCTATTCTCGTTTTGACATGGTTAGTCTTTATGGCATTGTTTTTTTGCTGCTATTAGGATAGATTCAGTTTCTTTCGTAATTTTTCCCTTTCTTTGCCACGTCCAAATTTTCTCGTGTGAGATGTTGCTTTTTAGTCGCTTAAAGTGTCCATAGAGTTATTTTTCTTCCCACTTTTGTTTACTGGTTATTGTCGTTCCGCTGGTCCTAGTGTCATTAGTATTGTTTCTGGTGGCTGCATTCAGTCTTCTTCCGAACTTTTGTATGTAGTCTTCAAGTCGTTGTATCGATGCATCAACGCTGTCTTCAATGCTGGCAAGTCCTTCTTTTCTTGACACATATTGTCTGTCAACGCCGTCTCTGAGATGCAATGCCTTATGCACAGCTATAAGTTTTCTTGTTCTCTGGCCCATTTGATTAAGTTCTTCTTTGGTTCCCTTCAAGAATGGTCCCGATTATCATACGAGGATGACAATTATTATCATTATCGTAATTATTATTAGAAATTTTTAGTTTCATTTTCGGTTCCTTACAATGCTTCCCAAGATTTAAATGCAAGACCTAAGGTGAGGGAAGGTAGTAATTCCATGTATTTATGTTTTTGCTGCCACTTTGGGTAATATTCTTCTGTCACCTTCATAGTAATATCCTAAGGAAATGTGTGGTTCCGTAAAGTGCAATTTTTTGTATTTTATATGGGCTGGGGCTGCCAAGTATCTTGTTAATATGTCCCTTTCTGGATAAAAACCAGGAATCCCACTAAGGTGCCGAATTATCTCAATTTTTATTTCTAGGTCTGTGTATTATTATGAGCTTTGTCTAATATGTTATTGTTTGTCGGGACTGATATGTAAATTAGAAAGCATGTTTTTTTTATTTCTTAAACCCTGTATCTAGTCTATTGTTGTTTATTTTTCTATCAGTTTGAATTGCAAAATCCCAGAAAATATTTACACCTTTTGCTGCTGTTACCGTTTTGGTTTGATATTCTTATAATTTTTTACTCTCCAATATTTCATGGCCCAGTCAGCTGAGGCTGCAGAATACAACGACTGCATCTTTGCAGAGAAGTAGGACTTCCCACCCACCACTAGTGGCCCAGTCAGCTGGGGCTGCTGAATACAATGACTGCATCTTTGCAGAGGGGTAAGACTTCCCCCAACGAGTGTTCTAGATATGACACTAAACAATCTGATGGTGAGGCTCCTGTAATGCTGGAGCTTTGGGGATTGTGGAGTATCCCTTTTTGACATTGCTCCTGGGTCCACTCTGGCCCGTAGAGGGTCCTTTCTTTGGGTCAAATAGAACTAAACTGTGTACTTATGCTAAACTGAATTGTTTGAAATAGAACTGTGTGTGAAAAAATCTTTATTTATGCTAAACTGAATTGCTCGAATTTGAACTGTTTTGACAGTTAATTGCGTGTAAACAAAACATATACTTATACTAAACTGCATCGTTTGAAAAAAAAAAACTGTTTCGACGTTTAACTGTGTGAAAACAAAAATACAAAACTTATACTAAACTGAATTGTTTGAAATGAAACTGTTTTGACATTTAAACTGCGTACATATGCTAAACTGAATTGTTTGAAATAGAACTGTTTGGACATTTAACTGTGTGTAAACAAAGCCTATACTTACACTAAACTGAATTGTATGAAACAGAACTGTTTATAAGTATATAAATTGATTTAGTTCTAAATAACCTACAATGGTTGATGTGCCATAAAACCAAACCAAACCAAACCAAACCGGCATCTTTTTATAAAAATGACTTTGTTCGGCGTTAAATGAGCCAAAAAAGGGTGACACGCCGTAAATCGAAACAACCATCAAACAAATTCAATATTCCAAAGTATTTATATACATTCTAATGGAAGTAATTTACTATTTTATCATGTTTTTCTTTATATTTCATTGGTGTTAGGATTTGACAACCGGACACTAACTGGTCAATTGATTCCCACAATCTACACACTAAGTTTGATCCATTTTTTATAATGTTCGCTTGATAGTTTGGTTGGATCTGGTCCTATGGATGGTGAGAGAGGCAGAGAGGGAAAGCGAGATAGTTAAGATAGTTCGTGCTATGAACACGGCTTCATGAAGATGATGATGATAATTTTTACGACATTATTATAATGGTTTCTATCTCTGCCAGGTTACATCTATCTATCTATCTATCTATCTATGCATGTACATAGATACATTCCTATTTAGCTATACCGGTGAATATAAATGGTTTTAAACACATAAATTTGCTATTATGAAAAACTCGGTTGTCACTTTCAATCATATACTTTTCAGCCATCGATTAATTATTATTATATCGATATCAGCGTTTCTAATTCTTTGTGCTTATCGTCCATGTAGGAGTTTTTGTTCCAATGCGTTTTTAATTGATCAAGCCCTTGTATCATAGTTTCTTTCTGGGTTTTTGCTGCCTCAATTGCCTTTTCTTTTATGTCGATTTGTTTTGGTACAAGGTTAAATGGATTTTCAAATGCATTTCCTTATTAATTGAATTTTTTTTTTTTTGCTTCTCGTGTTTACAAATTGTTGCATCCAATATGTTGTAATCTAAGTATTTCTTTAACCGCATAGTAGTTTTTTCGTAGGTTAATTGTCGTAGTATTAATCCTCTTCTGTCATTTTCTCACTTGATTTAAAGACTTTCTATATCTGCTCTTGGTTGATGCATTCTGTGGCAAGTTATCAAATCTTTAAACTTTTGTATCCACTTAAAAAAAAATTCAGCTAACATCCACTTTATTATATAAAAACTGTATACCATTAAGGATATTGTTAGCGCATTAATCGCTGTAATTTTTTTGTAATCAATTATGTTTATGATTTCCTAATTAATCCTTTTCGTATTTTCTCTTTATTTGAGACATCTCTACAATAAAGGTCAGTCCTTAGAAACTAGTGGACAAGTTCACCTACCTCGGAAGCAGCGTCTCATCAACCGAGAATGATATCAACACGCGACTCGCAAAGGCATGGACAGCTATCGATAAGCTATCGCTCATATGGAAGTCAGACCTGAACGATAAAATAAAACGCAGTTTTTTCCAAGCAGTGGTCGTGTCGATACTGCTATATGGATGGTAACTAAACATATCGAGAAAAAGCTCGATGACATTACACAAGAATGCTGCAAGCAATATTGAACGAGTACTGGAGTCAAAACTCCGCAAAACAGCAGCTGTTCGGAGACCTATCACCCATCACAAAAACTATCCAAGTTAGATGAACCAGACATGCGGGATACAGCTGGAGAAGTAAGAATGAACCCATAAGCGATATACGCCTGTGGACCTCTTCACATGGACGAGCAAAGGCAGGAAGAACAGCAAGAACCTGTAATCAACAGCTTTGTGTCGATACAGAATGTAGCGTGGAAGACCTCTCGGGAGCGATGGACGATAGAGACGGGTGGTGAGAGAGGGTCGAGGAGATCCGTGCTGGCAGCCCGACATGATGATGATGATGATTATTATTATTATGTTCTAATACAACAATTTTAGTGTTTATATCTGGAGCGATGATTTTATACTTTTCTAGTGAACCTTTCTAAAATGTGATTTTCGCACTATTTTCCAGGCCTATTCGACACTAAATCTTTTTACCAATCTTAATATAGCTTCTAAACAACCATGATTTTTGTATAAAATTTTAAATCGTCTATATAGTGTTAATGAATATTTTTTATAAGTAGTTTTATATCCATAGGCTGCGTTTTTAAGTTGTATGATGAGATGTATTATTATTTTACTTTTTTCGAGTTTTTCCCAACATCATAAACTGATGGTCTTTTACTGGATTCTGAGTGACAGCAAGTCTCCTCATAGCTCCAGGACTCTTCACAATATACAAGCCGATCTCAACAATACTTTAGTTTAGATAGTCTCAAATCGTTCTCTGATTTTCAATTTTTGCAGCCCTCGTTTTCCATGCACGTCAGTAGCACCATCACCTTCGTGTTCCACAGATTTCTTAGTTCTCCAGCAAGGTACAAGTACTTGTCTCTCTTTTCGTTTTCTTTGATTTTCACTCTGCGGTCCGCTGGGACGACACACCACTTATACGACAAGTTCTCTTTTTTTTTCTTTTTTGTTAATAATCTTTAGGTCTGATCTTCTGGCTGGGATTAAGCGATCTATTTTTATATCAAAATTCCAGAGAATTTTATGTCTCATTCTCCAGGACGGATTCTAGTTTGTGCATGTACTATTAGGCAGTATGGTCAAATTTCGATTTGTTGCACAATTCTTAATGGATCTCTTTCTCCACCAAGTCGTGGTTAGTCTTTATATTTTACACCTTAAACTTTTTAACGCTTCAGTTAACTATTGGTTTACGACGAGCCAATTGACAGCAAATCACAAGTCTCCAGATTCCTGCTAAATATTCAAACTGGTCTTAGCAGTAATGTGGTCTGGACAATTTCAGTTCTTCCACGAACGAATAATTCCTCCAATCTCTTAATCAGATTCTTGTTCCAAGAGCTCCTATTATGATTGGCATTACTTTCACCTTCCTGATCCATAACCTTTTCAGAAAACTGGTAAAGTAGATTTATTTATTCAATTTTTTTCTTTCCTTTATTTTTATTCTGTTATTCGCAGGAACTGTGAAGTCTACTGGCTGACATGATTGTTTCTTCTTATTTATGAGATGTTTATTATTTTATCTAGGACTGGGTCATCTGTTCTTATCTCAAAATCCCAGAGGATTTTGTGTATCATTTTACAGGAGAGATTATTGTATATGCATATATTATTTGTTTGTATGGTCAAATCTTAGTCGCTTGCATTATTCCTTGTCGATCACCTTTCTTTCTTATGTTGGCTGCTCTTGCATTCCTTCGCAATTTTATTATCTTTACTTATGATTTGGTTTACTGTTTCAACTCTCTCTCTCTCTCTCTCTCTCTCTCTTTCTCTTTTAACATAACCTACATTTGCTATACTTTTGTGTCTTATCTATTTTATCATTACATAAGTAGGTCTTATGGGGTTAAGTTGGGCTTGTAACAATTATTCCGTTTCTCTTTTTTGGTTTCTTCTACATTGTCATGTCCTAGTCATCAGGTTATTTCCTTAGTTTGTCTTCTTACGAGTTCAAGAAATTGTTTTTCTTCAATTTTTTTCTTTTGTTTTCTTTATATAATAATTCCTTTTTTCCTAACCAAACTTGCGTAATAACTGTTTTTAATGTTACTGACTGCTTTAATAAATCTTTATTTATTGTATATTATTCGAGTCTCTCAGTTGGCTCTTGCACACATTCCTCTACAGAATCCAAGCAAGGATTTCATTCTTTCATTATGTATCTACTGCAGGGTTTGATCAACAGTGGTTATTTTGATCTTTTGCTTTCTTTCATCGCTCTTTGCTTGATGGTATTTGTAGCTTCAATTTTATTTAAAATCCTACTGATACTTTTCTGAATTGGTAGTTATACTCCTGTTGTTTATAATTTTCCTTTTTTAAAGCATTTTAACGTGTAGAATATAATCTCAGTTGAGGATTGACAGCATGAATCTCTGTGTCATTAGCTTTTATCTTGCTTTGTTATTACCGTATTTTATACTTGAAATAGATTGTGAGATTCCTCTGCATTTTAATGCATTGAGTCCTGTAAATTTCTACGAATTAAAATGCCTTTAGCATTAAATTCTCTCTCTCTCTCTCTCTCTCTCTCTCTCTCTCTCTCTCTATATATATATATATATATATATATATATATATATATATATATATATATATGTACGGTAATGTATAAGAAATACAAGACTGCAGAAAATAGAACATTGTTGAAATGATCGGAACTTTTAAAAATCTTTATTTTTTTTCATTTCAAAATTACGGTACATCATGTGATGCAAACTTGGATTTAGCCTTTCTTCACAGAGAAGAAAAAGAAATCTCGGAAATATTAATCTTTGTATGGAGATTTTATTCTGATTATAAGGAATAAATAAATATAAGCAAATAAATAAATAATCTAAAAATAAAATTCCATATATTTAGAAATACCGGTTTATTACTTAAAAATAATGTTCTATTAGTAAACTCTTAAAAAAATCGAGTGGGAAAAATCCGATTTGCGACTTAAAAAAAAAAATCTTACATTTCATTTATATTCTATTTATTATTATTTTTGCCAGTGAAAGAATTCACGGATATATTTGATAAGAATTTTAGAAAATAAACTAAATAATATTATATAAATATTTTTATTTATTCATAATTATAATCCCATCATTTACAAGTCTTTCCAATCCTGCGAAAATTGATTTTGTTTCATTTTCTTTTCTTTTTCATTTGTGTTCCTCTTTTTTTCTCCTCACTCCCTCTTTCTTTTTCACTCACTCTCTCTCTAAGTCTATAAAGTTTGATTTAAAACTCCTAATATCTAAACCTTACCAACTCATCTTTATCTCTCTCTTTCTTTTTCATTCTTTTAAAAGTCTTCTCAATATTTAAATTTAATGCTTGTTTTTCACATTACTACGAGAATCAGCTGACATGTTCATGGGCTGAAATAATCATATGATGATGTCATATCTACAGTGAATGACTGTTTTCCGGTCAAACGTATCCAAATGCCGATGGAAGAAGTGTGTGGAACAAAAAAAGGATTATGTTGAAAAATTAAACTCATTTGGTCACATCCCAAGAGTGTGTCCTAGCCGGTGAACTTTTCAGACAATACTCGTACGTGTTTTACACTTTTAATCTTAAAACTCTCACACACTCACTCACCCAACTATTTTTTCCTTAAGGCATACAGTCACTCCTTTAACGATTTTTCTTTCATTCATTCATTGCACTTTCAAATTTACATTCTTTATGTCGTTTCCTAGGAGGTTTCTTTTTACAGTTGTACATATCGAATATGAATAATTCTTAGATTTCACCCAAATTATCTTTGGGTGAAATCTAAGAATTATTCACTCTAATAAATATAACTATTCTGGGCCTGAATGGTCTTGGGAGTAATGGAAGTGAAGGAGTGGGTCTATACTCACCAGATCTAATGAACTGGAGTCTTATCCCATGAAGCAATTTAGTGTCATACTTATGACACCATTATATTTCAGGGTCTTCCTCCTCTTCAAGAATCTTATCCTGCGTATCTTTGACACTTCGGCTTACTATCCAGATAAAATGAATAGAAAGTTGGCTGAATCGATCCAATTGGTGATTTCACATGATCGGTAAGATAGTCGGAGTGCTAAGTTCAGTATCAATAGCAACTGTTTTGGATAAACAATAAACTTCTATCGAATAATAATTCTCAGAATAGAAAAGAAATAAAATTTGGCAATGAAATATCAGCAATTTCCTAATGGCCCTAATTGAATTGCAAGATTTTCATAATTATCAATCTCTAAGGGTCCAGTGATATTTACCAAAGATCAAAGGCATTCTTGTTTCACGAGCCGGGGATTTAAAATAGCGATTCTTTTTCTTTATAAAGTTTTCAAAATAAAATTATCGGTCGTTAAAGCATTGAATATTGTTAATTAATGATATTAAATGATCTCATGCGTTTTTTCCAGGTTGGTATAAGATGATTATATGCGTTGCTATTTGATTAATGTCTCTGAGACATTAGTCGAATAGAATGGAAAAGAGTTTAATCTGAAAAGATAGCAGAGAATACTGGGTTGATGGATGGTTGGTTGGCTGGTTTGAAACATGTCATCACTTGTTTAGTTATTTTATGTCGAACCAAACATTTTTGCTAGCCATTATATGCTTTCAAGTAAATAATAATAATTAACTATTCTTAATAAAGTTAATATCCTTACAGTTAATAGGTATCAAGTATTCCTGTCTAATCCTAATAATTTATACACATTTATGTCATCATCATGTCATGATGCCAGCACGGATCTCCTTGACCCTCGCTCGCCGCTCATCTCTATCGTCCATCGCTCCCGGGTAGTCTTCCTGAATACATCCTTTATCGGCACAGAGCTGCTGTATATAGGTTCTGGCTGGTCGTTCTGCCTTTGATCGTCCTGTGAAGGGGTTCACTGGAGTATATTGCTTATAAGCTCGTCCTTACTTCTCCAGCTGAGTCCCGCGTGTCTATTTTGTTTACTCTTGGATAGTTTTCGTAATGGGTAGTAGGTGTCAGTGCAGCTGCAACTTTATACAGGGTTGCTTCCAGGAATTGTTCAATATAGCTCGCAACATTCTTGCCTAATTTCTATCGAGCTTTTTCTCCAGACGTTTGATTAGGGTCCATACAGTACATCCATGTAGGAGTATCGACGCGACCGCTGCTTGGAAAAAGACTTTTTATTTTATCGTTTAGGTCAGACTTCCATATGGCTGATCGTCTATTATGAGCTGGCCATACCTTTGCTAGTCGCGTGTTGATATCATTCGTGGTTGATGTGACGCTGCTTCTGAGGTATGTGAACTTGTCTACAAGTTTCAAAGACCACCCTTTAGTGTGGAGATGTAACCTCTTTGATTAAAGCAGATGCATTCTGTTTTGTCTGCGTTGACATGGAGGCCTATACCACCTGGTGCTCGTTCCAGGCAATGTTGCAGGGATTTGGCTTGGGCGGGTGAATTTGCCAGAAGCGCTATGTCATCGACGTTGTCTGCGTTCGTAATAGTTTGTGCGGTGTATGTTCTGCTTCTTTCCTTTGCCAGCTTTAAACCGTTTTCTTTTATTAAACCTATAGACGTTCTAAGCACGTAGTCTCGGCAAATAATAAACAGGCATGGGCCTAATGTATCTCCTTGCAGCTCACCTGCTACAATGTCGAAGTAGTCTGGGTCTTCATTTGGTGAGCAGACTCTATCTTTCATGTTTTATATAGCATCATTATGGCTGCGATGGGTTTTTTGATGAGGCCGTAGGCGAGAAGTATTCTCCATCTTCCTTCTGTGTATGGAGTTAAATGCTTTGGAGAATTCAACAAATAATAGTGTTGCCTCGAGGTTTTTTGCACAGACACCTTCGAGAATTCGACGGATAGTCAACATTTGTGATGTCGTGGATTGATTTCTCCGAAAGCCATTTTGGTTCTTCCTAAGTATTTCCTCAATTTTGTGTTCTAAGCGGTTGCGTTGTAGAGCATTGTAGATCTTAGCCGCAATGGATGTAAGGGTTATACCTCGATAGTTCTTGCTTACTCCAAGGTCCCCCTTTCTTGGAAAAAAGGAGGATGCATCCTGTCCAACTGTCGTTTGTGTTCTGGCTATATACGGCGTTACCTTATTGGAGCAATATGTCGTCGCATTCCCCTGTCTTTCATACTTTCATCCCTACAGCTTTTTAAAAAAGTTTTCTTAGTTCTAAATCGAGTTCTTCATGCATACACTGTTCTAGTTTGATGTCTTGTTGATTGATTATAATATTTGTAATTGATCCGTCCGTAACCTTCGGAGGTTTTCCGAGTAAATTCTCGAAATGTTGTTTCCACATGTGTTTTCGTTATGTGGTCTCAGTTAACTATTTGTTTGCACACAGTTATATGGTCTCAAATATTCCTTTTTAATAGAAATAATTTGCACATAATCAGTTAAGTTATTGAATGCAGAAGGAAAAATTTTTTATCTAGAAGTTAAAGAGTCACAAGTAAATGATGATAATAACCTTCCATAAAAAGAATTATAGAGTGGACACTAACTAAACGGCTGGAGAAGAAGCTAGACGGCAATTACACAAGAATACTGCGAGCAATATTGAACAAGTCCTGGTGGCAACACCCCACAAGGCACCAACTATACGGCCACCTGCCTCCCATCACGAAAACTATCAAAGTTAGACGAAGCAAACATGCAGGACACTGCTGGAGAAGCAGGAACGACCTCATAAGTGATGTACTCCTATGGACCCCCACATATGGCCGAGCAAAAGCAGAACGACCAGCTCGAACATACATTCAGCAGCTATGTGAGGATACGGGATGTAGCCCTGAAGACCTGCCAGAGGCGATGAACGATAGGGAGAAGTGGCGAGAGAGGATCAGGGATATCTATGCTAGCGGCACGACATGATGATGATGATGATAAGTGATTTTAAGTTACATCTTTTTGGGCTGATATTATTGTTAAAGTTCTCATTCAGCCACGTTTGGGTCATGCACATCATTAAATACCATCTTCTGATGACAAGGAGACATCGCTTACTTTACAACTTTGTTGGCGCACTCCTTTTATTCTGCACAGGGAGACGTTGGGTTCATCAATAGGTCATCATAATGCCTGCATGTAGCAACCAGAACTATTTGTCATCGATCACAGGACATTTTTTTGTTAGATTTGCAAATTTTTTTTTTTTTTTTGAACGCTGGAAATATAAAATATGTGCGATCAGTAACATCTTGCTAATGGTGAGAAGTTGGCTATCGAAGAGGCTTGTCCTTTCAGATAAAGACGGTTGTATCACTGATAATTTATCACTGGGTTTAGTAAATCTAGCGCCAGAAATCTGGTAGCACTTTATAAGATTTCTAACCTCTTTTGTGCAGATATATTTTGGGGAAAATGTAATTGCATACATGAATGATTTTCTATGAGTATTTTCTTCAGCAAATTCAGACCATAAAAATCTAATTTTTCTGCTTTCGACATTTTCTTTAATGCTATATTTTTTTAATGTGAAATCTCGTCAAGACGTGATAAGCCACGAGAAACATATCACTGAAAATCCGAGTTATTATTATATATTTCTATTTTCGTTGTACGCATAAAGTAATTAAAATACTTTTAATGAAAGACGACAGAAACTAAAGATCACTTGGATATAACAAAAGAAGTTTTGATATCGAACGCAAGCGAAAAGGTTATTAGAATCATATCATGTTAGAGATCAGAAGAAGAAAAAACATTTACAAAGCTCCGAACATGAATAGCAATACAGATAGATGAAGAGGTGAGTGGGCGAAGGAAAGCTGAAGGAACAAGTGATATATGAGTAAGATATAAAATTACTTGAGGAAAAATACACATAAAATTTTAATGAGAAAATAAGTATATTGAAAGAATATATGTAAATGTATTTACCCAATTAAAAGCAGAAAAGCTGTAGGCGTTGACGAAATACCTCCAAAAGTATGGAAGACAACGAAATTTGATGATATATTTCGACAATTCTGCAATGCTGTCTATAAACAAAATACAGCAAAAGGCTACAACCTCCTCTTTCATAAGGAAGGTGATTTCAGAATCATTCAGAAATACAGAGGCATAATTAATTCTGCTATAGCTGCTAAGGTTTATAATGCTCTGGTTTTCAACTGTATCAAACCTGAAATTGTGGAAATTCTTAGGAAAAGTCGGAATGGTTTTCGAAGAAATCGATCCGTGATTTTATAGATTTTGACAATGCGTCCAATCCTTGAAGGAGCTCGTACAAAAGATCTTGCGGCAACCCTGTTGATCGTAATTTTCTCCAAAGTATTCGATTCCATGTTGTAATATAATTAGGAGTTGTATTTGATTGTTTTAGTAGTAAGTTGTTTCCTACAAGATTTACAGGTCAACCCTTGAACGGCGAAAAAAGAGGGATATATATGAGAAAGACATTCGAGGCAGTGTTAGAGAGAGAGAGAGAGAGAGAGAGAGAGAAATAAAGAAAGAGAGAGAGAGAGAGAGAGAGAGAGGTGGGAGGGTGCATAATGATAAAGGAGAAACGAATAGGAAAGGAACTGTATGTTCCCAAAATCCAGGCCCTGATTGCAGCAGACGTCCAAGTAAAAAATAGAAATGTATCAGCAGCAAATCGACCGACGAGCTGTGATTAGCTGAAAGAAACTAAAATGGTGAGTTGTTAAAATAGACGCGGGATAGAAAAGAGAAAAAGAAAAGGAATTAGAGGCGATTCGCGGAGATGTGAAAAAGAGCCGAAAATTACAGCTCCTATTTTAGATAAGCTCTGCGACGGAATCCTGAGCAGGCACGTACGGGAGTTACCCCCAAAAACGGGTAAGATAATATCAAGGTCTGGGTCGGTCTCTCTCGTCCTGAAACGGTTAATATCTCGCTGTCTCTCTAAAACAATTTACTCACTTGATACTCTGTTTCTCTTTCTTCAGCGACAACTAAGAAGGGTAGAAGCAAATAAAATTCGTATCGATCGAACCAACAGACGGTGTTTTGTGTGTTCGTCACTTCTTTTCCTCACGGTGGAGCTTACTACGGGGTTCGACTGAAACTTAAGGGATAATGCTACACTCATAGACCCTTTAGGACTTGGCGTTACTCGTATCGATGGGTTGCCGTAGCGTAACAAATGTCTATGTGGTGCTGCACCCATACGTAGAGCAAAGATGGAGCAATACTACTTAAATAAGGTCTCTCCAAAGAAACTGTTATCGATATAATAATGTTTTACAAAAATACAAACGCAATGGCTCGCTGACACCTATTTCTTCGACATTGTCATTAGAATCTTGCAAGGAAATGCATTAGTACTATAACTGTTTATACTCTGCCTAGGCTATGAACGTTGAACGCCTAATAATGATAATAAGCAGTCAGTATCCAGTAGAGACTATAGTAGACGTAGACTACGCAGATTATCTAGCACTTCTTTCAAATACACCTGCCTAAGCCAAATCTTTATTGCATAGCCTAGAGCAAGCACCAAAAGGCATTAACCTCCACAAGAATGAAAAAAAAAATTGTGTGTTTTAAACGACAATTATCCATCTCTAATTTAAGTAGCGGTCGCTAAAATAAGTAGATAAGGTCACACTTCTGCTGTAATATCTTATCAACTGAAAGTGATGTAAATATACGCCAATCGAAGGTGCAGACTGCTATTGGCAGGTTATCGATTATAGGGAAGTCTGATCTATCCGATAAAATAAAACGGGATTTCTTCCAAGCTGTGGCAGTGTCAATACCACTGTATCGATGCACCCCATGGACACTAACGAAAAGTATCGAGAAAAAGCTAGATGATAACTGCACAAAGATTGTACGAGCTATCTTGAACAAATCCTGGAAGCAACACCCAACAAAACAGTAATTTTACGGCCACTTACTTCACATCTCAAAAAACATCCAATTAAGACGAACAAGACATGTGTTTTACTGCAAAAGAAGCAAGGTCAAGCTCATAAGAGACATTCTTTAATAGACCCCTACACATGGATGCACCAGTGTGAGTCGATCAGCAAGAACTTTTTAACTTCAGCAATGTGTGGACACTGGATATAATTTGGAGGACAGGCCGCGAGCGATGGTTGATAGGGACGGTTGGAGAGAGAGAGAGAGAGAGAGAGAGAGAGAGAGAGAGAGAGAGAGAGAGTCTGGGAAATCCGTGCTATTTGTGTGTCTCGATGATGATGATGATTTATCCAAACCCTCCATCATCATCAAGAGTGACATAAAGTCACTTTTCAAGCGGAGTACAGCTGGTTTGAGATAATAGTTTTCCTTCTAAACCAATAACCATTCTAAGATTAAAGGGTAAAGTCTTTTCTACTATTTAACCATGGGGGGGTGTAGGGAGAAGAGATAGATTCATACTTTCTCTAAGTGTATGCATGTATGTATGCTTGTATTTTCCTTACTTTTTCGCTCCAGGCAGGATATGATACATTATGAATCAAAACAATTTGAACAAATAAGGTACCATATCCATTCGTTAAATAAGGAGTATATTTTACGATGCAAGACACGGAACGCTTTGTGATCTTTCGTAACCGTCACCACCAGATAAGGCCACACGTTGAAGGAAATCCCTGAGGGATACACAGGAATTTGTTTCAAATTAGCCGTAACAGTCTTATATAATTTCTTAATTCAAATATTTGTTTATTCAGATCTCCTTGTGCCAAACCATATCTATTCTTTCATTACAAAGCACTGTTTAGAAGATGGTTTACTTTGATGTCAAAGCCATTTGAGGTCTGTGTTTGGTGACGTTCTATCTATTTTGTGTATTTCTCTTATGTTATTGTCCAATGCATTTTTAATACCTTTTATTACGGGAAATTGCGTATCTTTGTTAAAGATTTTGGACAGAAATATAGTTTTATAGAAAATGGTATTTTAGAATCTATACATTTGATTCTATGTCAGTAGTTGTTTAATCTAAAATGAAATGGCCATTCTAATTTTCCAAAACATTTCTTTTGGTAAAATGGGCAATCTGGGCTTTTATATATATATATATATGTGTGTGTGTGTGTGTGTGTGTGTGTGTTTCTGCTACGTGCAAGATATGATACAAGGTTAACGGTGTAAAGCTGATGCGAATTCAAAGTTTTTCTATCCTGATCAAGGCTAAAAAAAACCCCAGACTACCTATTTTTTCATTGCTGGTGGAAGAATCAATAGATTTATGCATTTCCCAATGGTATTTGTGCTTAGTGAAAGACCAATAGTTTTGTCCAAGATTGGAATTCACGTCCCCGATTCTATTTTTCTTCGATGATAACAGTTACACTGAGAGCCCTTCCTGTATTTGATCCCAACTAAAACTCAAAGAACTGTTGACCGTTGCTTTTTTAGATCACTGAATAGTCGCCAGAATATGTTTTTAAGTTTATACTGTGGGTATACGAAACTTATTCAAATGTCATTTTAGTGCGGCGAAATTTTTCGTTTAAAGTCGCTTTACTCTCGCAAGCGTGTCACCTTCGAGCCCTGAAACCAGACACATTGTTTTTGTTAAAGAAAACCAACCACAAATAAGTAAAAAATAATTATGTCGCTTCTGTTTTTTTAAATCACGAAACCCTTATCATTCAGCCCGTGCACAGCTTATTTTAAGAAAAAAATATTTCAATCAGCTCTCTCTCAGGAAGATGACCTATGACCGTTTCAATTACAGTTTATGCTACCCTTTTGGCTTCTTGAAGGTACTGACCTGTTAGTCATACATTTATATATATCCTATTCGATTTTTAAATTCATAATTTACTAAAATATATGGTTCACTTAACTTCGCTGAACTTATCATTACCATTTTCACATCAGGAGTTTGAGAAACAGAAAGTCTCCTCAAGTCTCCAAGAATCTTCACAGTATTCTGGCCGATCTTAATAATACTGTCTTTTGAATGGTTTCCACTCGCTTTCTAATTTTCAAGTCTTCCAGTCCCGTTATCAATCCTTTGGTGACTGTACCAAGTACACCAATTACAATTGGTATCACCTTATTTTCAATGCTCAATAGTAATTTCTGTTCTCTAGCAAGATCTAGATACTTTACTTTCTTTTTGCTTTCTTTCAATTTTACCCTGTGATCAGCCGGAATAGCAAAGTCCACTATTCAGCAGGTTCTGTTTTTCTGTTCTTTATCAGTAGATCTGATCGTCTGACCGAAATTAGGGATCCCTATTTATCTCAAAATCCCAGAGAAGCTTGTGCATCTCATTTTCCAGGACGGATTCTGGGTTGTGCATATATCATTTGTTCGTACAGTCAAATTTGATTTTCTGGCACAATTCCTTGTGGATTATCTTTCTCGCCCAGTCGTGTCTAGTCTTATATTCTTTTAGTGCTAATTTGCAGCATTCGCTCATTATGTGATATAAGTTTAAAAAAGAATTAAAGTTGGCGACCGTAGTCGAAGGCGACCCAAAGGCTCCCCTTTCAATATCTACTACACCGAGAGGTAGGGAAGGGCGCTACTCCATTCCCTGGATTGCTTAACTTTACTCTAGATACTTAGTGCTGAGTGCTAAGCAAGGCATCAAGTACCATTTTTTGAGTCTTTGGTATGACACGACCTTGGATTGAACCCCGGTCTCTGGCACCATTGGCGAACACTCTAACCATAATGCCAATGGCCCGGTATAATTGGTCGTTATGGCGTTGTTTTGTGCTGCTATAAGAAGAGATTTAACTTCTCTCTTAAGATTTCTCTTTCTTAGCCACGCCGAAGATTTCTCGCGTGAGATTTCGCTTGTTTATCGCTTGAAATATCCATTCATTAGTTTTTCTTCCAATATTTTCTTTTCTAGTTGTTTTTTTTTGTTCTGTTGATCCTCGCGTTGTTTGTATTGTTTCTGGTCGCTCTCATCAGTCTTCCGTCGTACTTTTTCCTGAAGTCTTAGAGTCTATATCGAAGTTTCCACGCTATTTTCAATGTTGACTAGTCCTTTTCCTCCTTCTTTTCTTGACACATATAGTCTCCTAATGTCATCTTTGGGATGTAAGGCCTTATTTATAATCATGTGTTTATCATTATTTCTATTATTATTATTATTATTATTCACTCATTAGAGCTTTTCACATAAGCATTAGCCGATGGTTTTTCACTGAAGTCTGAGTGACAGCAAGTCTCCTCAAGTCTCCAGGACTCTTCTCAGTATTCTGGCTGTTCTCAATAATATTGTCGTTTGGATGGGCTCCACCCGTCCGCCAACTTCCAAGTCCTCCAGTCTCTTTAGTAATCGTTTAGTTACTACTGCAAACGCACCAATTACAATTGATATCATTGTTACCTGCATGATCCACAGTTTTTTCAATTCCCTAGCATGGTCGAGGTACATATCCTTCTTTTCACATTCTTTCAGTTTTATTCTATAGTCACTCGGGACAGCAAAGTCGACAATTTTGCAAGTTCTTTTTTTTTTGTTGATTATTATTAAGTCTGGTCTTCTGGCCGAGATTAGGTGATCCGTGTGTATGTCGAAGTCCAATCGGAGTTTATGTGTGTCATTTTCTAGAACAGGTCCTGGGTTGTGCATATACCATTTGTTTGTATAGTCAAATTTCAATTTCTTGCAGATTACCCCGTGGATCACTTTGCCGACCCATTCATGTCTAATCTTATATTCCTTCTGCGCTAATTTGCTGCATTCGCTTATTATGTGATTGATGGTCCCATCTCTGTCACCACAAAGCATATATTTGCTATTTTGTTGAGTCTTATCTATTCTCGCTTTGTTATGATTGGTTCTTACTGCGTTGTCATGTGCTGCTATTATGTTTCTCTCTTAAAGTTTCCTTTTCTTAGCTATTTCCAGGATTTGACGTGTGAGATGTTGTTTATTAGTCGTTTAAACCGCACATAGAGTGGTTTTCCTTCCCATTTTTGTTTCCTATTTATTGTCATTCTGTTGTCCATCGTGTTATCAGTATCGTTTCTGGTGGTTGTAATGAGTCCTCCTTCGTGTTTTTGCTGATAGTCTTCGAGTTGTTATATCGATGCGTCAACGCTGTCTTCAATGCTGGCAATCCTCTTCCTCCCTCTTTTCTTGAAACGTATAGTTTATCAACGTCGTCTCTGGGATGTAAAGCCTTATATATTGTCATTAGTTTTCTTGTTCTTTGGTCCATTTGTTTAAGTTCAACTCTGGTCCATTTGTTTAAGTTCAACTCTGGTCCACTTGAGAAAGGGTCCGGAATATCTAACGAGTGGTACAGCCCTGGTATTTATTCCTTTGATAAGATTTCTGCTAGAGAGTTTTGTCTTGAGTAGTTTTCTAGTTCTCCTGATATATTCTTTTTGAATTTTTTCTTTCATTTCCACTTGTTTGATGGTGTCAGCCTCCAAGATGCCCAAATATTATAGGTTTCGTTTTCTGCGAGAGTTTTTATCTTATGTTGGTTTGGTAGTTCCATTCCGTCAGCTAGCTGCCGTTTGCCACTTTTCATTACAAGCATTGCCCACTTTTCTATGCCAAATTCCATTCCTATGTCCCGACTTTTTATCTTAATGTGTGTATTAGGGTTTTCAGTGCTTTTTCATTTTTTGCAAATAGTTTGATGTCATCCATGTACTTTAAATGATTGATTTTTCCTGCGATTTGCTAAGTTTGTATCCGGCTTTGCATTTTCTGAATATGTGGTTAAGTGGCATCATGGCAATTATGAATAGTAAGGGTGATAGAGTATCTCCTTGAAAAATACGTCTTTGGATCTTTGCTTCAGCTAATCTTATTTCTCCTGCTGTCAATTCCTCTCTCCAGGTTTTCATGGTTTTGTCGTTGAAGTTTATCTGATATTTTGTACATTTTGAGGCTGTTCATTATCCAGCTATGCAGAACCATATCATATGCTTTCTTGTAGTCAATGTAGGCCATAGCTAGATTTGTCCGACTGGTCTTGCTCTCATTTAGAATGTGTTGATTTATGTAAAGAGTTCTGATGTGCCTCTGGATCCTTTGCAGCATCCTTTCTGTTCGTCAGGGAAAAATCCGCGGCTTGTTAGCGAGTCGTAAATTTCTCATGGCAAGCATTTCACATCACTAGTAACAGCTAACCCACTATTCATACACTCGTTCGCGTTCACCTCGGTTGGGTGGTATCAAACGATTTTTTTAGTTTCAAAGGACCTTCCCCCAAGGTAGTACAAACTTTACAGTTCATAGTTGATAGCTTATCGCCCGAGGCTCACCATTATAAGGAATGCCGAAAGAATCAAGCATGTTTTAAATAGACTGGCATGAGTCTCAATTAGTGTCGTGGCCTCTTCCTATCAAACAAATATGTATCACATACTGGCTTAGTAGGAGGTCAGTTAATAAACACATCAATAGCAACAGGTGGTTTTCATTGCAGTCTATTTGAAAGCAGCTTTCCTTAGCCTATGTGTCTTTTTAAGTATTCTTGTTGATCTTAGTAGTGTTATTGTCTGAACAGTCTTAATTCTACGGCGGATTTCCTGTTTTCCTAGGCTCTCTTTTTAGGTTCTTGGTGATTGTTCAGAGTGGCCTCATTATGACTGGTATTACTGTTACCTTCATATTGGGCAATTTTCTTTTAACCTTTAACTCACTGTAAGGTTCATATATTTCTCAAGCTTTTTTCTTTCTTTTATTTTAACGCGGTGGTCAGCTGGAACGTGGAAGTCACCAGCTGATTAGTTCGTTTCTTGTTTATTACAACTAGAGCTTTTCTTTTTGCTGAGATTGGGCTATTTGGTCATCTCGTCCACATTGACTTTAGTTTGTCTTTTGAAATGTCCATATAGTTGTTTTCTTCTCATTTCTGCTTTCTCGATTTAATTCTTTCTGTTTTTCTGTGTAAGTTTGTGGTGTTCGTGTTTTTGCTATTATTACTATCACCTGTGATTAATCCTTTGTTTGTATATTCTTCGTATCCCTTAGTCTACACATCCATACAATCAAAAATGCTACTGAGTCCTCTTCCTATTTTATTTCTTGTCTCCTATAGTGTATGTACATCATCTTTTGGGTATCAGGCCTTGTGCATCGCAATCAATTTTCTCGATCCATTATTATTATCATCACTTTTCTCTCCTTTTTTCTTTATAACGGTCTAAAACCAAGCACGCATTTATCCTAAGGCGGAGGATTGCATGTACAAATCTTGGCAATATGCATAACAAAACAAACTTTTCGCAGGATGCAAGATAATGCAAAAATTATTAACCAAGCATTGTTAGTAAAAACCAATAGATCGTCGCTCACATTATCCTTTGCTAAAACCTACAAAATATCCACTTCTCAGAGTTCAAATTAACAACTTTTAGTTTTCGTAAACCCATAACTATGTCATTTGCTTTTTAAATATCCAAAACAATTCTCAAATTCCACATGAAATGTTACAATTGGATGATGTATTGGCGGAATTTAGAATCATCATCATTATCATGTCGTGCCACCAGCACAGATATCCCTGATAACTCTCTCTCCACTCCTCCCTATCATTCATCGCTTCTGGCAGGTCCTCTGGGCTACAGCCCGTATCCTCACAGAGCTGCCGTAGGTAGGTTCGAGCTGGTCGCCCTGCTTTTGCTCGGCTATGTGAGGGGGTCCATAAGAGAACATCACTTATGAGCTTGTCCTTGCTTCTCCAACAGTATCTTGCATGTCTGGTTTGTCTAACTTTGATAGATTTCGTGATGGGAGGTAGGTGGCCGTACAGCTGGTGCTTTGTAGGGTGTTGCCTCCAGGACTTGTTTGAAATTGCTCGCAGCATTCTTGCATAGTTGTCGTCTAGCTTTTTCTCCATCTGTTTAGTTAGCGTCCATGTAGTGCATCTATATAGCAGTATCAACACGACCGCTGCTTGGAAGAAACTGCGTTTAAAATGGAGTTTAGAATAAGCTGACTCTTTTCCTTGCACAAAAGTGGTGTTTGGGGGGGTGATACTAAACTACTTCTCATGGTGACGTTATTGTTCTTGAGAACTGGAGAATGTAGAGTGAACTTTTATATTTTATTACTCTCAGGTCCATTCATATCCGAAGTAGTAGAGCCTCCTTAGAGCTTCATTCTCGGCAGGGAACTATATCTATTTAAAAGTAATTTGTATTCGATATGATCGAGTAAGAATAAACTCTAAAGAAAGAAATACACAAAAATGTAAATATAAACATAAAATGAACGTGATTCTCTAACTTCTCGGCATAAAATAACTCATAAAATAAGACAGGTTGATATAACATTGAAATCAATCAATAAATCAATCATAGTTGGACACACAACACATTATTGTTAAGATAACAAAATGAACCATGATCCTGTCTGCCACAGTCTTCGCTGTTTACTCGTCTTCTTACAGGGGTTAGGGATATTTGTTAAGAGGTATTGAAAAGTTTTGAGAGTATTTTGGGGAAGTCTTTGGAGTGTTTACAACATCACACAACACGATAGAGAGGTGAGAGGAGGCTGTGATTGACAGTGTCATAGGTTCTCCAGTGTGAGAGCTGAATGAGATAGGGTTTTAGTTCACAGCTGCACGCTGGTTGGTTGATAAATATCACGAGAAAGAAAAAAGAACTGAACGGAAAAATACTTGTAAATACTATACACATTCAGCACGCGAGAGGATAGCTTGTATACTTTGATTCATTTGAATTTATTTTCGTGCTACCGTTTCTGTTCTTTTTATTCGTAGAGGGCTTGAACACGGTCACTAGGTAAAAGTTAGGTCCTTAAATAATACTAAATACAGCCAGGTGGTAAAATGAAGAGACATTATTTAAAGTTATAAAATTTAAGATGAATGCTCGAATAAACAAGTGTATAACAGAGGAAAAAAGTACGAGACGAAAGATGAGAGGATGAGAAAAGACAGAATGAAAGAAAGAAAAAATGAATAAATAATGGAGAAAAGAAAGAAAGAATAAAAAAGAAAAGGACAGACAATTCAAGAAGGAATAAACCAGTTGTGGAAAAAGCAACCATATATATAAATAAGTAAATAAATGAATAAATAATATAGAATGAATAAATCAAATACGGAGAAAGCAACCAAAATAGAGAGAAAGCGAGAACGAACGACCGATCGACCGATTGAAAGAAAGAAAGAAAGAAAGAAAGAAAGAATGAGAAAAAGAAAGAAAGAAAGGATAGAGATTCAACAACGGATGAATAATTTAGGGATAAAGCAACCCAAAGAAAGAAACAAATAATAAGAAAAGAGAGAAAGAAAGAAAAAAATGTATGAACAGTTATAGAATAAGCTAAGTGAATCAAAAATGGAGAAAGAAAGAAAGAAAGAAAGAAAGAAAGAGTCAAGTAGAAATCAATTAGATAAATTAATACATAAGAAAGAAAGGAAAACACACGAATGAATTAGTTATGGTGAAAGAAAGAAAGAAAGAAAGAAAGAAAGAAAATAAAAAAAGAGATGAATCAGTTGTAGAGAAAACAACCAAATATATAAATAAATAAATAAGAAAGAAAGAAAGAAAGAAAGAAAGAAAAAAAAGAAAGAAAGAAATACGATCAAGGAATAGCGAGAATAAGTAAATCAAAAAATAAATAAAAAATGCATAAATAATGAAAAAAGGAAGAAAGACGGGACGATTATAGAATGAAAGAACTACGAGAGGACAGAGAAAGTGATAAAAATGGAAAAAAAGAAAGAAAGAATGGAAAAAAAATGACAGAAAGGAAGAAAGAAAGAATAAATAAATCAGTAAGAGAAGCAAAATAAAAGAATAAAAAAGGACATGATTTGGAGGCGCTCCTTGAGTAATGGTCATCATCACAAAAAATGGAGACAGTGACTCGAGTTCAATTCTGGAAGAGGCTGTTTGCATTTCAAATAGAACTAGTATCCTTGAGAAAAGTGTGCATCCAACTATTCTCCCTCCAGTTATGTATAAATAACAGAGCAGGCTGGCTCTTGAACAACAGTATGGCAGGGCTTGTCAAAAAATATTGAATGTAAACTAGGAATGAAAAAAAAAATTAAACAAACAAACCAAATACCAAACGTTAAATAAATAGAGAAAATGAGACGCTGATAAAAAAAACGAGAGAAAAGAATAATACAATAAAAACAAAATAGAGAAAGAAAGGAAGAAATTTTGGTTTGAGAAGATTAGCAAGAGTAATTATCTTCGTTGGCCACTCTTTTGCCCCTGGATGTATGTATATTGCTCTATCTTGATTAGAATAAAACAAGAAAAACCGATAACAACAAAATAATGTAAAAAATAAACAAAAAACAAATACGGAAGGAGGTGGGGAAAAATCTCATTCGAAAGAAGAAACATAAGAATACGAGGAGCAAGGCATTTTCTTAACTGACCAATTTTTTCCGCCCATCGGCATCGACAACATTCCAAACACGTCCGGTCCTGTCAGAAGAGTATAAAATTTAATGCAAAATACAAATCCTTTCCCCAGGATTAAAAAATAAAACAAAAACGAATATATATATATATATATATATATATATATATATATATATATATATATATATATATACATATAACCTGAAAAGAAAAACTTAATTTTGATATTGGTTATGCAAATTTTTATAATATGCCGAGCTGTCAATATGGCATCAGAAATAAAAAAAATATACCCCAAAAACTTCCTGTCAAATTGGTCTTCGCTAATATATGAGACTAGAATAGCATATATATATATATATATATATATATATATATATAATTTAATTCTCAAAAGATATCAAGTCGTCACCAAAATAATCTATCGGAAAAGTCCGCTTACAGCTTTCCAACTAAGACTTGATGCATTTCTGTCAATTAAAACTCTAAGATTAGGTAAAATGGAGAGCGATGGTTTAAAATCTTATATGTCAAGCCATTCTCTATATTTCTGACTTCCATCTGCATCAGTTGCAATATACTCTAGTCTTCTGCTTGTCGAGTTCAGTGAAAAAAAATATTGGGTAACTGCTAAGTCTTAAACACTACAAGTTTGAGTTTTTACTGTGTGACTTTGTATATGTATACATCCTGAAACAGTCATTCCTCTTATTTTTATCACACACACACACACACACATATATATATATATATATATATATATATGAGTTGCTGGCTGACCCTGGTCGAGGGTGACCTGAAGGCTCCCTTTTCAATAGCTACTAGACCAATGTGTTGAGATGGGCGATACTCCTTTCTTTGGTTTGCTCCACTCTCCGTGGTTTGAGTGTTCGCCACTGGCCCGGAATACCTGGGTTCAATCCCTGGTCGTGTCATAACAAAGGCTCAAAAATGGTACTTGATGCCTCCTTGCTTAGCACTAAGCATTTTAAGGTACGGATCAAGGGTAAAGTAGAGCAATCCAAGGAATGGAGTAGCGCCCTCTCCTACATCTCGGTTTAGTAGATGGAGCCTTCTTCTCGGTTTAGTAGAGGAGCCTTCACGTCAAACATTGCGCACACATTGGAAAGAGTTAGTTTTTTCTTTATATTTGGTTAACCAAACTCAGGTAGGGTGCGACACAAGGTCAATTTCTAAGCGGAGTTTAAAACATTTAAATTCAAATTTTTCCTTCTCTGAGCCCCATTACCATACTAATTTTAAGTACTCAGTCTGCTCAACTATTTACTCGTAGTTGAAGAGAGAATAATTTAATGCATACCTTTCCCAAACGAATTAGCCCAATGCGAAATGTGAATCGCTATGTCCATGATTTGAACTTGGCCCCAACGTATTAGCCCAATGCGAAATGTGAATCACTGTATCCAGGATTTAAAATTGGGTTGTGATGTGCATTTTCTAAGACGATAAGCGTAACACCATAATCGTTACGCCTCTTTGCTCTTTGGAGATTATCACACGGTTTCCTATAAACGTACGCAATTTAACGGGCACAGAAAGTTTTCATGGAAAATGAAAATTATCCTTCCTGGGGAACGTGAGAAGATCTGAAATATTAAACAACAACAAACGGGAAACTACATTTCTGCAAAACTTTACTCACTGTGCAGAATTTAAATTAAACAAAACCTACAATGAAAATACTGAGAAAATTATCAAACAAAATCATTATTCACATTTAATTAAACATAACTGATTAACAAGGTTTCCAAGCAAGAACTTACAACAGCTGTGTGTGGGCACAGGATATAGTTTGGAAAACCTGCCGGGAATAATGGATAATCGGAACGGATGGAGAGAGAAAATGTGTGTGTGTGTGAGAGAGAAAGAAAGAGAGAGAGAGTGAGAGAGAGAGAGAAAATCTCTGTTAGCAGCCTGACTTGATGATAATGATAGATGTAGTTCTTCGAGAAGTTGATAAAAAATAATTTCAGGAAATTATTTCTAAATTAGGGTTAATAATTTAGGAGAAAACCAAAGTGTTTAATCAAAAAAATACTTAAGTTGGTTTTTTAATGCCCTATCAAACTTTTTGGGTTATTTAATGCTTTTAGAAGGATAGTAGTTGTAGTATTTAACCCATAGTCGGGAGAATAAGGGGATTCATACTTTTCCCACGGGTATTTGTTCGAAAGTGAATAGCGCGACCAGAGATTGAACTCGCTTGCTACACAGCTTCAGTGGAGTACTTTAACCATTTCACCACCCCACGAAATATCACTTTAGTGTCACTTGTTGGAAATATATTGTTCTGCAACATATTTCCTTGTCATATTACCTGACACTTGCACTTCCTCGGCCTGCACTTTGTGACATTATTTATTTCCAGTTTATTAAACACCTGTTTCGATATGTTCCTGTTGGGGCTTAGAAATTTAGCAGTCAAATCACAGCAGAACAACAGATGAAAACTGAATTAATACTCTTTGAAGAACTTACACTGGTCGATTCCAAGAACTTTTACTTTGCCGAAAGCCTGGACCTGAGAGGTATTCTGCTTAAGGGGCGAATCTCTCTTTACTCTTTGGTGGGAATGGCAGTTTTGCTGTGAAAAAAAATATATAAGATATTTCCATGTAAAATGAACTTTCACCTATGTTATTTATGAACGCAAAGCAGTCTAGAATTCACACAGAAATCATATAACAATGACACACACACACACACACACACACACACACACACACACACACACACACACACACACACACACACATATATATATATATATATATATATGTATATAAAAATGCAAAACAGTCTAGAATTCACAAAGAAATCATATAACACACACACATACGCACACACACGCACATACATATATGTATATATATATATATATACGTATCTGTATGTGCATACCAAGACATATTCAAAATGTCAATGTGATTTTAATCAGAAAAAAATCAATATCACACATGCTCACATACGTATGTGTATGTATGCTTGCAGATAACAAATAAAAATTATTATAACGTACATATTGTAATTTACCACAGAACATATTCTAACTTACAATTTCTAATATTGCATAATACATCATAGTATATTACATTTATACCTTGACTCTTAACACTTGATATTCCCACCTTACCTATTATTCTTACATTTTAGATCCTCCGTCATTTTTCGTCTATTAAACTCACATGTCAAATCAAAAAATTCATTTTCTTCATAAGGCAATCATTCATTCCTACGTACAAAATTTTTCCGCCAAATCCTCAACTGTCTCACGACTTCGGCTACAAATTGCTACACATATTTTCAGGAGGCAATCCAAAGTCTGCCAAGCGGCGTATCTATCATAATACACACACACACAAATACACACACTAACAAGCATATATACGACCACCCACATCAATACGCAAATATAATCTACACAAACACACGCACACAGTAGCCCAATCGGCTGGGGCTGTAGAATACACCGACTGCTTCACTGCAGAGGGGTAAAGGCCCCCGCAAATGAGTGTCCTAGACATGACACTAAACAGTCTGATCTTGAAGTTCCAGTAATACTGGAGCTTTGAGGAATGTGGTGTACCCTTTGATTGCCATCGCTCCCAGGTCCACTTTGACCCGGTGTGATAGCACCTTATAAAGCCCCCTCCATGAGTCAAATAGAACTAAAGTACGTACATATGCTAAACTGAATTGCTTGAAAAAGAACTGTTTTGACATTTAAAAGCGTACTCATGCTAATCTGAATTGTTTGAAATAGAAATGTTTTTACGCTAAACGAATTGTTTGAAATAGAACTGGTTTTGACATTGAAATGTACTTACACAAAACTGAATAGTTTGAAATTGAACTCTTTTGACATTTAACTGTGTAAATAAAAACTATACTTATTCTAAACTGAATTGTTTGAATTAGGACTGTTTGACCAAATTGAATAGCTTGAAATAGAAATGTTTATTTGTATAAAAATGTATTTGGCATTAGATAAGCTATAAAGGTTGATATGCCATAAATCCAAACAAACAAACAAATAAACAAACAGACTCGGACACACACAGTTATACGCAATTCTAATCTAAACATTCTTTTGACTGTATTTTTCGATTTTTTCAATTTCTCCAAAATCTTTCTTTCTCTGCCTGATGAATGTCGTATAAAGACGCCATGAAACCAGAGGTTTTAGATAAGCACCTGTGTTATCAAATATATATCAAAACAAATATATACATTTATTTATTATCATTATTATATAACAGCTCTATCTCAGTTATTGAGAACACTCCAAATTATCCCGCATTTGGTCTGCCACAAACCCACTAAGTGAGATAGTGACGACCATACGCTGCTATAATATATATATATATATATATATATATATATATATATATATATATATACACGGGTATTCTTCAATAAGCTCTGTTCATTGTAGCACCCTTTTCAAGGAAATCAAGTGATATGTTCTCTTATGTCCCTTAAAACTGTTATCTTCTTTACAGACCACTTCCCCGGGACCTTTTCTTTACCAGAAAGTCAGTGTATTTCTACTCCATGTACTGTCTTTTCAACTCAAGCTCGTAATGGGAATCTTAATTTAGCTTATTTGAAAATATTTGTTTATTCAAACATGTTTCGACAAACATATCACACATTCTTCTGAAAATTTCTCGTGGTTTGCCCTTCTCAGGCACCAAAAATACATAAGACCTCTGTTCGAGCCTGAAGATAGTGGTTGGATTTACCGCAATTGTGAATACCCTGAAAACGTATATTTTGTGAGATTAGAGTATTTTTTTACACCAATTTCAAACAATTGTGAGTTTTCATTTGTGGAGAAAACTTTTTTTAAAGATATTTCGCTTTTCCAAAAAAGATCCCCTTATTTATTTCGTAGTCCTCATATATATATATATATATATATATATATATATATATATATATATATATGTATTTGTAAAAGAAAGAAATAGACGGGATAAGTAGATTGATATGTTCCGCTTGTCGTCTTGAGATATCAGAAAGAAAAAGAATTTATCACCAAAAAGGAACAAGAGCAGGACAAGTTTGTGAACAGAGATATTTTACATAGAAATAATTATAATCATCGCATAAAAGTTACAAATATAAACATCAATCTAAAAGTGGGTTCCTCTGTGTGTGTGTGTGTGTGTGTGTGTGTGTGTGTGTGTGCGTTGAATGTACAAGGGCCATCTTTATAATGAGATAATAATTATGGACTTAGTATTAAACTTTTTCTTTTTCTGCATATGAGAACAGATTTAAGGATATATCTTATTATTATAAGGCAAATCAACTGCTTAGTTTGTCCAAACGCAACCGCATTCATCTCTAATTCATGTTTTCGATAATAGCCAGAAAATATCCGAAAACTTGTGGGCCCGAATAAAATACTACGGGGAGTGTTTACCCTATCGCAATCTTTTTATTCAAGAAAAGTTGAATATACAATTAGCAACCTATTATTCGTCCGGCAATTCAATAAGACTATATATATATATATATATATATATATATATATATATATATATATATATATATATATATCTTTGCGTGTGTGTGTGCGAGTGTGGTAAATCCAATTTGTTGTAAACAAGAGAAAATGTTCTTTTTGTACCGGACAAAGCAAATTTGTTTGATATCAAAACTATAGATCTACTAAGTAAATTCGGTAATAGTCCCTATTAAAGTTGATTTATTTTTGTTAGGTATTTTTGTATGCTCGATGTTAGATAGAGATATTATATTCTTTGTAATATTACATTCACCGGTCTGGATTATGATAGATTCTATCCATCTGTTAAATATAATGGAATAAAACAGAAGAGAACATAATATATAAAGGTAAATTTCGAAATATACTTCTGTTATTTCCTAACATCACATAGAAATAATGAATCAATAAGAATCCTTTACTGCCATCCGCTGATTGCCGAATCCCATCACATTTAGACCTTCGGTCAAATGCTCTCCCGACTGAGGTATTTTGGCTGGAAGACATGAATATCTGAATATACAAATATCTGAAAATAGGAATTAGATTCTTTAAAGATCTAAACTAAACTTTTTATCTATCGTCACCGTGCTTACATTAAACGCTATTTTCATCATTAGTTTCCCGTTTTAACTGCCTTCTATGAAGATACTAGTAATTCTTTTTCGGAAACCCTGATGGATTCACATTAGGATTTTATCGTTATCTCCATTACATTGAGAATTTGGTGTAATAAAAAAATGACGTTAGACGGAAGCAAAACTCTCATTCCATTGCAAATTAGACTAGATTACTTGAATAAAATTCTTGTTATGACCAGCCGTTTTGGAGGATTTAGTTATATATATTTTCAACGAATGCGGATTCACACACTCATTTAGAATGTGTGTTATATTTATATATTATTACCTGTAGAATACAAAATAACTAAACCAAAAACATTACTTTAATCCTTCTGATGCTGAAATTCATGATTGAATCAGGAAAAAGAACATAGGTTAACTCTCTCTAAATTATTTGGTTGGCGACGGCAAGCAACTTGTTTAATTTTTAAATTTGTCTAAAATGTAAAGTAGCCTAAACGATAGTGTTTTTCATATCGTGTAAATTACATCGTAGAATTTAAAATGTGCTCATCAAAATTACTAAGTGAAAGTTTGCGCCATGTGTATAAAACTCCGGGGACTCGATTAGGTGTTTTTATTGAAAAATATTCATTAAATAGTTCAAAACTTAGTTACATTGTTGTCTGTCTGCATCTAACCACGTGTAAGTCAAAGTAAGGGGCAAAAGTTTTGTGTTTTAGCTGTAGTCTCTTTATTTGCAAAATGGAGTATATCATTAGCTAATTATTCTTATCGTAATTATATATATATATGTATATATATATATTATGTTCTTGGTACACGAAGATTTGTAGAAACAAATGAATAGCGAAATCATTTATGAGGGAAAAATTATTTTAAAACAATAAAACAGCGAGGGCCCTTTCGTCCGGCACTTGTCAGGCTTAGTCACCGGAAAGAATTGTAAAAAAACCGGCTGTAACCTCAATAAATTGGATTAAAGGGACAAGGGTAAAAATCAAGTCACACCTGTCTCCAATATTTACCCAAATATTTTAAAAATATGACTGCTTAACTGTCTACATAGAGAGAGGCGATCTATAGCAATATAGATCGCCTCTAAGACATTAAGATGAATTTTGTCTCTAGCTCGATGCAGAACAGAAAAGCAGTCGTCTTGATAGTTTGTCCAGCAACTATTTATGGCAAGCAAAATATGGCTCAGCAATAGCAGAATTCATTGTCTGAGAATGTCCGGATGTTTGTCCGACTTTAGTTATAATACCTCTGGGTATTTGCTGTCTAATTCTCACTTCAAGGCGTTGGTTCAATCGTAACTTCTGACAAGCATATTTTCAATTATTCTTCTTATGTTCTGTCAGATTGTGAAAAGTTTGTGCTATCGAGGGGGCTTAATTTTTGTGTTCCCCACCCCGTAGTACCAGTTCAGCTGCTGTATTTGCTGAATTTGAATTGTTGTATTTACAGTTGAGGAGGTATTCTCTTGCTCCTTCTAGTAATATTGCTTATCTAAAGGCTCGTTTGGCTGATTTGGCTCAGTCTTTTGTTAACACCTCTGTCGATTCTCATCGTTTCTTGTGGCAGAAGATACATTTTGAGTCGGCAAAGTAACTTAAAATGAACACCGACATTGTTCTTACTAAACCAGATAAAGGTGCTGGTGTTGTTATTTTAAATTGAGCCGATTACATAGGCAAAAGGAATGCTATTTTGGAAGATACAAACAAATTCCTGAAACTTGGGGATTTGTCTTTTGATAACACTCAGAAACTAGAAAATAAATTACAAAAACGTTTTCTTAAGTTATTCAGAAGAAAGTTTATATCGAAGGAGGTCTATGAGTTTATTCGTCCAGTAGGATCGCAGAGACCAAGAATGTATGGATTGCCAAAAATACATAAACCAGGTATCCCTCTGCGTCTTATTCTTTCTATGTGCCATTCTGTCCAACATTCTTTGGCAAAATTCCTTACTGAAGTACTTAACCCAATCTTAGAATTTTATTCTGGGTTTTGCGTAAAAGACTCTTTTACACTTTCCTCTATTATCCGTCGTCTTCCTGTATGTAATGAGTCCCAATTTTTGATCTCCTTTGATATTGTCTCTTTATTTACGAACATCCCTTTAGATGAGACAGTATCTATATGCGCTGATTTTTTGTATCGTGGTCCATCAACTATTGCCCTTCCCTTTCCCGAGGAAGTTTTTATTGAGTTGATGGAGATCCTATTTACCAACCCCTCCGCTCGGGCAGGATATGACACAAGGTCAACTTTTAAGTGAAGTTTGACAGGTTTGAATTCAGAGTTTTCCTTCTCCTAGACTAGTTGCCTCACCAAGGCTGAAGAACCTAGTCTGTCCTACTATTTACCCATAGCTGGAGGGAGAATAATTGGATTCATACCTTTCCCAAGGGTATGTGAAAATGCAATGAGTCTCGTCCAGGATTTGAACTCGAGTCGCCGTGTCCATTTCCTACGACGATAACCATTACACCACGGGCACCTCCTGAGTTGATGGAGATTGCGACAAAGTCAGTGTCTTTTAGTTTCAATGAGATCATGTACCACCAGATTGAGGGTGTTAGCATGGGTTCACCTCTTGGCCCCATTCTGGCCAATATTTTTATTGGGTTCCAAGAAAGACATTTGTTTGAAAAGTTTCCTAAGCCCTTTATTTATCTACGTTACGTGGATGATACTTTTGTTTCCTTTTGATCACGTAACGATGCATTATATTCTTCGATAAATTAAATGTGTTACATTCATCTTTATCATTTACCATGGAAGAAGAAAATAATAATAAACTGCCATTTTTGGATGTGCTAGTTGAAATATATGATTCTTCTTTCCTCACATAGGTTTATAGAAAACCTACATTTACTGGGTTTTATTTAAGTTGGGATCTTTTGCTCCTAGATCTAGGAAGCTAAATTTAATCAGATGTCTTTCCTATAGAGCTTTGAATATCTGCTGTGATAGCAAGATTAAAGAAAAACTCAAGGTAATCAAAGAAATATTTATTAACAACGGGTATCATGAGGAAATCATTGACGATAATAGCAAGTTTACAGTGACTAGGTTAAAAAATAAGAAGAAAACCTTCAGTCCTCCGAAATTTCCTGATTACTTTAGACTTCCTTGGGTTGGTCATGCTAGCCAGGCATTTGCCGAGAAGGTTGCCTCCTCTGTGTACCGTTGTTCTTATACTGTTAATGTACGACCAATTTTCACTAATAGGATGGCCTTTAATTCTACTCATGAGAAAAAGTTGCCTATCTTTAAACAATGTTTTTTTATGTATAAATTTGAATGTCGATGTAGTTCGACATATATAAGTCGGACTTCTCAATACCTTGCAGTGAGAAGTAGACAGCATGTACCCAGAGGTAATATAAATAAAGGCGGACAAACATCCGGGCATTCTCAGGCAATGGATTCTGCTATTGGTGAGCATTTGCTTGCTATAAATAGTTGCATTACAAACTATCACGACAACTGATTTTCTGTTCTGCATAGAGCTAGAGACAAAATTCATCTTAATGTCTTAGAGGCGATCTATATTGCTATAGATCGCCCCTCTCTATATAGACAGTTAAGCAGTCATATTTTTAAAATATTTGGGGAAATATTGGAAACTGGTGTGATTTGATTTTTTTCCCACTTTGTCCCTTTAATCCAATTTATTTAGTTTACAGCCCGTTTTTTACAATTCTTTCCGGTGACTAAGCCTGACAAGTGCCGGACGAAAGGGTCCTCGCTGTTTTATTGTTTTAAAATAGTTTTCCCCTTATCAATGATTTCGCTATTCATTTGTATATATATATATATATATATATTCACTATTTTCTAATTCAAAATCAATTAAAACTAAGTATACTCTCATAACTTAAATAACGTCACTAAAATCAGGTGCCAAATTACAAAGTAAGTATCAACCTTCATTGTGACGTTTTGTTACCGATCATAATATTTCAATTAGCAAATAGAATTCGAAAACTGTATACGTTATTTCATTTCCAGGCACCAGCCGATTTTTTTTCTAATTCACATTACATTGCAAATTGTAATTGGAGAAAATATCATACATTTTCCAGATTCTTGCAGTATATATATATATATATATATATATATATATATATATATATATATATATATATTAGCCTAATCCACCTCAATGTCACAAACACTATGGTGGTTACACAGTGGTAATTGTCTGCGCGCCTTTCACTAACGTAAAACTCAGCGAGTAGATGACAATATTTGTTTATCTATCTCAAGCTGTTAAGTCAGTTTGTCTGTCTGTCTGTCTGTCTGTCATTCTTTTCCTTAGAGGATGGAATTAGCAAGTTTCCTAAAAATTGTTTTATAGCCTTACTTAATATATCTCTTCGTCTGCTTAAACCAGCTTCTGATCAGCTTTGAAAAAATCAAACAACGTGAAAAATACAAACATTATTTGAAACGAAAGGTGATATTGCAAAGAAAACAAGAACAAACACATTCTCGCAGAGATTCAGCTCATAAGAAGAGATAGAAACTTTTGATATCGTTAAAGCTTAATTTTACTTTCTTTATGCAATTGTTTGTTATTTTTTTTTTTCTTGGATTTATTGCGTGTTGAGACAAAGTTATCACCGCTTGATGTTTCAAACAGTGAGAAACGATGGCGCGAAAATATCGTGGCAGACGTTGCAATATTTTGACAAATTTTCTTCTGATTTTGTTTTTGCAGGTACATAAAGGTGGCGTTGAAAATAGTATTTAGTCTGTCACCTACGCGGTGTCATCCTCGGAGGATCAAAGACACTTTAGTATTAAAGAACAGTTTGCTAAACACCAATAAACAAATAACGATTGTCCTTTGATACCAGTGCTGTCATTTACTATACCGAATATATATATATATAATCCGAGGAGAAAATCCAGAGAGAAAATATCTATTACATATTGATTCATTGCTTATTACGATTAACTTATCAATCGGTATGTTAATTCAAATATCATGGATTTTCTTACTATAGTTTTTAATTAGAAATAGAATCTTGGAAACAATATTAGCATCAATGATTATTTTCTTATAACAGGGATTAATATATATAATACATAATAGTATCAACGGAAGCATGAATGCATATTTTGTTAATAATCTTAAATAAATCACTAGCCACTATTTAATTTTTCCGGATTTACTTTTTTTCCCCTTAATTCCAGAAGTATTTAAATTGGGGGAACGGTTTTTTAAACATAATAATAGATATGATATCTCCACGAAAAAAAAAATGTTGATTACAAAACATTAAAAAATATATAAAAATCATTTTAATAAAAGAATAGTTCTGTTCTCACCGGAAGCAATATAAGCATAATTTGTTTCATTTAACATCTGATGAGGGTCATAATAGACCTGAAATAAATTTATAATGACACCAAAGAAATGAATTTTATATTTTCATTTTTATATGTATACATACATACATACATACATACATATATATATATATATATATATATATATATATATATATATATATATGTGTGTGTGTGTAGTTAGGCAGCAGTCATTCATTTAAGCATGTTTCATTAAATTATACAGACAATATTTGTCTTTCTCATTAATTGAAACATGCGTGTATATATATATATATATATATATATATATACATATATAAGTATAATTAGAATAACAACCCGATGATTTTGGGGTACAGTGCAACAATCTACACATTGAAACGTAGCTGCACGTTTATGGTAAAATTCCGCTAAAAGTATTCGATAAAACAAATTAAAAAATCATTTCAGATATTAACACTTTCTTTGAGTTACTGGAAGTCTCTTGAGGAATTCTCAATCATCAGACGCGTAATTTGATTGATTTCCAATGTTCAATTTACTTTCTATTTCTTTTGACATCACAGAATCGCAACCTTTTTTAACCCCTCTATTTATTAAGTTGGAGGCGGGAAACTGGCGTATAGCCCTAGTATTTTTATTCATTAATATTTTAATATAATTTAAATTTATTTATCTGAACTTAACTAACTTAAAATATTCATGAAGTGTTCTCAATCATGAGATGCGTAATTTGATTCTCTTCGAATTCACTTTATAATTATATTCATATATTGCCAGCATCATACTTGTCGCCTGTTCTTCAATAAATTTGGAGGCTCAAAAACTGCGGTCAGCAATCTAATGGATTACTTCGGGCATTATAATTTGCATGAGATAAATAGTTAGTGTGTCTACATCTTTTATTTCCATCAAACATTATCTCTTGCTCCACATGCTACTGTCCTTTTTAGAAATATCCATTCCATTAAAGGTGTTTTATTATTTTCCCCATTTCCTCCCATATATATTTCCTATTCCATATTAACTTTCATTCTAGACTGAGAGCTGGGATACACTCGTATCCCAGTGAGTGACATTCATCCGAATTGGAGCACAAATACACTAATAAGAATGTTCTTTCATTGATTCAGTGATGACCAATAACTAAGCCCATGCTGAACAAATCATCTACACAATTTGTTTTTTGAAGCGAAGGTTTGTAAGTGTGCATTATTTCAATACACATACTCCAAACAATATTCTTCAGTTTCGCATTCAGTTTTTCCATCCCCTACTTCAAACTAAGGAGCTTTTCTGCTTTACAATTGACCAATAACCCGGGAAAGAAGAGACTGGTTGATACCTTTCCAAAGAGCATTAGTACGAAGTGAAACAGATTATTATAAACTGCTCATTAGAATCCTTCCCTTCTTCATAAGGAGAAGCAACAATATATGAGTCATAGGTCGATGTTACAAAACTCTTACAGGTTGTGTAGTGATAGAAAAGAGAATAAAATATAATTTCTTTGAGCGACGTGATTTTCTTTTAGCATTTTCAGATCTTGTAAATATACGACAAGTTTAATTCTTGTGGGAATTTCACTCTATCATATGAAGTATCTAAATTGTCTATTTTGTAATTTTTAGAAGAACGGATTTGAACGATTCGGCTTATGTCATGAAAGAATAATAAACGAAGTTGTCGCATTTTTCTTGGTGATGGTTATTCTACAGATTCTTTTGCTTTTAAGCTTTGACATCATTGACGAAATGATTTTACTATCTTACACAATGGACGAAATAAAGGTTCATTTATCGATTATGCCTTTTATTCTTTTGAGAACTCATAAAACGATAGTAAGAAGGTTAGATCTTTATTCCTATTACGGTTAATTAGAAAGCCCGTGCTTAACATTGCCCAGTCGGCTGAGCCTGTAGAATACACCGACTGCACCTCTGCAGAGAGATAAGACCCACCCAACGAATGTTCAGTATATGACACTAAACAATCTGATAGTGAGGTTCCAGTAATTCTGGAGCTTTGGAGAATATGGAGAACCACTTCATTGCTATCGCTCCCAGGTCCACTCTGGCCCGAAGTGGTAGCACCTGATGGGCTCCAATCTATGGGTCAAATAAAACCAAATTGCGTACTTTTGCTAAACTGAATTACTTGAAATAGAACTGTTTTGATATTTAAACTGCGTACTTATGCTAAACTGAATAGTTTCGTTTAGAACTGTTTGACTAAACAGAATAGCTTGAAATAGAAATGTCTTTGACAACTAAACTGTGTACTTATGCTAAACCGAATCGATTGAAATAAAACTGTTCATTTGTAAAAACAGGGATTTGGCATTAAATTTTCAACAAAGCTTGACATGCCATAAGCATAAACAAACAAACAAACAAATAAACGTGCTTAATATATTTCTACCAAATAGAGAGCTCCGTGCCAGGTGTCTACGATAGTAGGCATCACATGAAAGCCAGTTAAAGACACTTGGATAATAGAAAACAATTTTTTATTCAACAAATTCATATGCTACATAACCCATATATTTTGGCCGTGAGTTTTATTGCATAGCCGCTCTTTTAAAAGCTAAAGAAACTTTTCGCCACACACACACACACACACACACACACACACACACACACACACACACACATATATATATATATATATATATATATATATATATTACGCCAATCATCAGGAAAAGAAAGTATTCTCTTACTCTGCCTAATGATTGTCGTAATAAGACGGCATAAAACCTTTGGTCGCAGATAAACAACATGCTATTAAATATGTATATAAAAACTAATGCGCGCACGCGTACACACACACACACACACACACACACACATATTTATATATATATATATATATATAATTTTCTAAATAAATGGGCTAATAAAACTTTTTTTTATATTTAATAGAGCCATTTTAGTAGTATATATACGTCATTTTGTGTTGTGTCGAAGGGCTAAATTTAAGTATAGGAGACACTGGAAAGACTTCCTAAAAATATTTTTTGTTTTACGATTACTCTAATGAAGAAGATACGGCCTATAGTAGTATATTCATTTACTACACTCATAATGATAAAAGTGAACAATTCATTTTGGTTTTATAGCCTTTCAGATAACACAAGATTCGTAAACTGTTGTCGTATCGTAGCCTCACCGATTTTTATATATCTTTGCGTTGTTTTCATTCGTTATGACTGCCATTTCTATATTAATCTTTTTCTAATCCCCAGCATATTCTTCTGTGCATTACTTGACGAGTCAGTCCTCATCGATTATTTGTGAAATGTCATAGAATTTCTACTTGTATTTCCTGATTAGAAAGATGATACTCACGTCGTTACATATATAGGCACATACGTCCACCAGACATTCAAAGGTCACTGTAAGGTCCTCCGATCCAGCCAATCTGAAGGCTTCCAAGCCAATGAGTAACGCCTCTGTACCGTTTGATACGAAACCAGCATGTTGAGGCAAGATTGTTGAAGACGAACAACTGTTAATAGAAACAGAATTGATAAAGAGAGAGAGAGAGAGAGAGAGAGAGAGAGAGAGAGAGATAGAGACAGACAGACAGACAGACAGACAGAGAGAATAATACTAATTTTACGTCAAGAAAATTTAAATATTTATAATTGTTAGAGCAAGGTTATGGATATTTTTCATGATTTACTGAGACTTGCATATGTAATACCCGCAACCTAATTCTATAGAATCTGGAACAGTTACAAAGATCTATCTATCTATCTATCTATCTATCTATCTATCTATCTATCTATCTCAGCTTTTCTTTGTGTGTGAGTGCATGTCTTTCATTCTTTCTCAATCTCATTCTCTCTCTGTCTCTCTCTGTCTCTGTCTCTCTCTCTATATATATACACGCATGCGCACCAATACACTCATCAGTCACAGGCATAAAAACAAAACACACACACACACACACACTCTCTCTCTCTCTCTCTCTCTCTTTCTCTCTTGCGTTCACAGACACACAAAAACTTACTCTCTTGTTTTTTTTCTTTTACAAACACAAAACACAGACACACGCATGCTCAGTCACACACACATACACACACACACACACACACACTCACACACACACACACATTTATATATATATATATATATCTTAAATATGAGAAAAATGTTCCTATCGCCCTCCTTTTAAACAGTTGAAATCAGGTTTCTGGATAAATATATATTCACTTTAACACACACACACACACACACACACACACACACACACACACATATATATATATATATATATATATATATATACCGACCCTGCCCCCGTCATAGAAATTTAAGTATTTTCATTTGGACCTCTTCATATGATGGTGGGAAAATAACAGAGCAGTATTTGATGTTCTTCATTTATTTCTCCACCTTCAGTGACTGTCACTACCGGCTATTTTTTTCTCTGCGTTTATATATATATGAGAGAATTATGAAAATCATCATTGTTTGCCTCGACGCCCTAGCAAAACATTGAGTATAATTACTTGAATAAAACATAGGTTTCGTTTTTTTATCCATTGTAAAATACTTTTCCTCTCTCTCACTCTCTCTGCCTCCCTTTTCCGCCTCTCTCTTCGCCGTATTTTAAGATCAGGTAAGTGGAGCGAAAGAAAACTTTGCTCGGAATAGAGTTGAAAGGAAGTATAAACAAACATTAGTTCTAATGTAAATGTTTGTGTAAAAAATAAAATATAAAAATCAAAGAGGGCAATAATGCCCATTATTTCTTTGATGACTTTCCCTAAGAGCATAAACTACTACACGGTCCTGAATACAAAGCCAATAAACAGGTCACCGCTCTTTTCTTTGTTATATCAGAACATGTATAAGTTCTTAATTAGGGTCATATATTGTGCACGTACTTGTTGAATACCTCACACTTCAAAAATATGATTACTTCCTCATAAATATTAATCTCCCACGGAAATATAATAATTTTTCGACCTTTTTTTCACAGGATACTTCCCCGTATTTTTAAATCATTATTGTTTTAAAATTTTTATTATCAAATACTTATCCATATTTTGAAAATTAAATACTTATCTGTATTCTATTTATATTTATCCGTTGACATACATATTTTTAAAGATGGCGACAGATATTCATCCGCTGGATGAAAATCCATCATTAACGAAAATGTATACATTAATGTCTTAAAGTTGGTCACATATTAAAAAAATTTCTTAAAAATTCCTTATAATTTTTTTCTGATAAAACTATTAAAGATATTCCCAATATAAAAATACGATTGGTTATTTTTGGTGAATTTTTATTTCATAACTTTTAACAAAAATAACTATTGGTTTACTTCTTTCATTGACAAAAATTCTTTGAAAGAAAGTAATTATTTAATTTGACTTTCGTAAAATTTCATTCCCACTAGGGTTAGAGGTCGCATTCCAAGACGGACATGTAAAATAATTACATAGCATCCTTAATTATTTCGGATGAGACATACATATAAAGTAATTATGAAACAACTATTATTACTTCGGATAAAACATTACTGTAAAAAAACTGCATAAAACATATGTTACATTATATGAAGCATGAATATGAAATAATTTCATTGCATCCATTATAACTTCGCTTATCATGTGATTAACTGTTTTATCTCAGTCACCACATCACTTGCACAGTATCAATTTTTGCATTGACATAATTTATTCTTCTTAGCTTTATTTTGTATTGTTATTAAAAGAGATTCAATTTATCTTTTCAAATCTTCACTCCTTAGGTATATCCATGTCATCTCAAATGCAATTTTACTAGATTTTGCTTGAAGTATCCAGACACTTATTTTTCTCCATTTTTTTCTAGATTTTATTGTTTTACAGTGTGTCCTTATATTGACATAGCTGTTAGTGGCTGCTGTAATAATTACTTTTTTTGTACATTCCTCCTGTCCTTAGATCGTAGCATTAATGTAATCCTCAATGCTGACAAGTTCCCTTCTTCCTTCTTTCCTTGACACATAAAGTATTTCTATAAAATCGAGCAGGTGTAAGGCCTGGTGCTTCGTCATCACTTCCCTTATCCACTGTTGTATGAGCTCTTTTCTTCCATGTTAACAAATGTCCTGCGAATCTTCAGATTATTATTTTACACTTTTCAGAGTTTTTCACACCAGCATTAGCTGATGATTTTCCGCTGGAATCTGTGTGAAACAAGTCCCCTCCAGCCCCCTTATTCTTCATTGTATTCTGGCCGATCTTAACAATGCTGTAGTTTGGATGATCTCCACTTGTTTTCTTATCTCCAAGTCTCGCAGTCCCTTTACCAATCCTTTTGTTGGCTCTATCGAGCACGCCAATTACATTTGGCATCACTGTCACTTTCATGTTCTATTGTTTTTTCAGTTCTCTAGCAATGCCTAGGTATTTATCGCTCTTTTACTTTCTTTCTGTCTTACTTTGTGGTCAGCCGGAACGACAAAGTCCATTATTCGGCAGGTTCTCTTTTTTACATTGACAATCACAAAGTGTGGTCGTCTTGGTGATGCATTTTATCTAAAATCCCAGACACGATTGTGCGTCTCATTTTCTTGGACGGATTTCAGGTTGGTCATATACCACTTATAAATATGGTCAAATTTAAATTTCTTGCACAATTTCCAGTGGATCACCCTTCCACACGTCTTGTCTTATACACTTTTAGCGCTAATTTACGGCATTCGCTTATTATTTGATTGATTGTTTCATCTCTGAAACCACATAATAAACATCTGCTATTTTGTTACGTGTTGTCTATTCTTGCTTTGACATAGTCCTTATGGCGTTGTTTGTGCTGCTATTAGAAGAGATTCAGTTTCTCTCTTAAGGTTTGCCTGTCTTAGCAATGTCGAAGGTTTCTGGTGCGAGATTTTGCTTGTTTTTCGCATGAACTGTCCATAAAGTTGTTTTTCTTCCAATTTTTATTTTCTGGTTTATTATCAGTATTATTATTATTATTAAAGTTTTTTTGTTACATCTGCGTTAGCTGATGGTCTTTCACTGGAGTTTTAGTGAGAGCAAGTCTCCTCAAGTCTCCAGGACTCTTCTCAATATTCTGGCCTTTCTCAATAATGCTGTAGTTTGGATTGTCTCCACCCGTCCGCCAACTTCCAAGTCCTCCAGTCCCTTTAATAATCCGTTAGTTACTGTACCAAAAGCATCACCCACAATTGCTTTAATTCTCTCCTTCATGTTCCACAGTTTTTTCAATTCCCTAGCAAGGTCGACGTACTTATCTTTCTCTTCACTTTCTTTCAGTTTTATTCTGTGGTCAACGGGGACAGCAAATTAGACAGTTTTGCAAATTTTCTTTTGTTTGTTGATTATTATTAGGTCTGGTCTTCTGGCCGAGATTAGGAGTTTATGAGCGTTATTTTCTAGGACAGGTGCTGGATTGTACATATACCATTTGTTGACATGGTCAAATTTACATTTCTTTCACATTTCTCAGTGGATTACCTTACACACCAAGTCGTGTCTAGTCTTACACTCCAGTTCTTATTTGCTGCATTTGCTTATTATATAATTGATGGTTTCGTTTCTATCACTGCATAGCCTACATTTGCTATTTTTGTTGCGTCTTATCTATTCTGGCTTTGATATGATTGGTTCTTACGGCGTTGTTTTGTAGTGCTATTAGGAGAGATTCTGTTTCTCTCTTAAAGTTTCCTTTTCTTAGCCATATCCAGGTTTTCCCGTGTGAGATATTGTTTTTTTTAGTTGTTTAAAATGCTCATGGAGTTGTTTTTCTTTCCATCTTTGTTTCCTAGTTATTGTCATTTTGTTGTTCATCGTGTTGTCATTATCGTATCTGATGGCTTTAATGAGTCCTCCTTTCTGTTTTTCTATGTAGTCTTCGAGTTATTGCATCGATGCGTCAACGCTGTCTTCAATGCTGGCAAGTCCTCTTCCTCCCTCTTTTCTTGAAACATATAGTCTGTCAACGTCGTCTCTGGGATGCAATACCTTAAGCGTGGTCATTAGTTTTCTTGTTCTTTGGTCCATTTGTTTAAGTTCATCTCTGGTTCACTTCAGAAAGGGTCCAGAATATATAACGAGTGGTACAGCCCAGGTATTTATTCCTTTGATAAGGTTTCGACTTGAGAGTTTCGTCTCGAGTAGTTTTCTTGTTCTCCTGAGATATTCTTTTTGATTTTTTTCTTTATTTCCACTTGTTTGATGGTGTCAGCCTCCAAGATGCCGAAGTATTTGAAGGTTTCATTTTCTCCGAGCGTTCTAATCTTATATTGATTTGATAGTTCCATTCCGCCAGTGAGATGTCGTTTGTAACGATTCATTACAAGCATTGCACATATTTCTATACTAAATTCCATTCCTATTGTCCTGACTGTATATATTAACTACGCGTTTCCAGTTCTTTTTCATTTTTTGCAAATAGCTTGATGTAATCCATGTACATTAAATAATTGATCTTTTCCTGCAATTTACTTTGTTTGAATCTGGCTGTGCATTTTTTGAGTATGTAGTTATGTGGTATCATGGCAAATAAGAAAAGTAACGGTGAAAACCAACTAAATGTATGGGATACGTGGTCAAAATCGAATTCACAAACTCGTGTATATAGATAAATGTGACAGAGACGTTGAATACAATTCCACTGCGTACTATAAGCGAGTTCAATTCTTTGTGATTGCGCTCTTTGTATTAGTTTCGGCTACGCTCAGCAAATAACAGATCATATAACAGCAGCGATAAGCAAATTAGGCCTAACAGTCACTGTAAATACAACCGATCACTCATCCAGCATATAAAAGTACACGACACGCCCACAACGTCATTTTGTGTTTGTCACGTTCACCAGCACCTCGTCTTTCAGGTGCAAAGATGAAAAGGATTGGTGATGAAATGGAATTTCGTTTTCAGGTTAACATCAGCAAAAGAAAAAAAAAGAAGAAAAAAATGAGAATAATGACAAATTCTATAAAGTTGGAAAAAGAAAGCGTACGCATATTTAAAAAAAATATTCATTATGTATTATTAAAACTCAGGACTCTTATATCAAGTAAATATCGCACGACATCCTCAAATTTCTCCGTCTTAGTTTTCTGTAATTTTGAGATGGATCATCATTCTATTTATAATCCGATATAGATATCACGCATTTATTGTTTTTATTTGTGACACTCCCCTTCTTTTGAGGTTAGACATAATCATTCCAGATGTTGTCTGGGTTACTGATCTCATTCTTTTTGTTACGTTTTTATGATTATATCATACTGAGAGGAGTCATAATCAATTCAACCCTTCTCGGAATTACAAATCACGTAGATTTTAGCTTCCATTTCTTAATAAAACAACAATTCAGCCATCTCTTTTTATATAAGATATAATCATTTAAACATTATCCGGACGACTGCCCCAATTCTTTTTGCTGTTCTCATTAGTAATCCATCATTTTTGACGAATAATCTTGAGATATATCATTATCTTTTCAAATATTGATCAGGCAACTGATTCCATTCTTTTTGTTGCTTTTATTATCAACACATTTCAACTGATTCTGTGATTTGTCTAAAAATTAGTCCGAAGGTTCTTTAAACTAATTATATTTTTTGCTTTTACTTGTAACACAACGTTTAATTCAAACCTAATTAGATGAGTAATTTTCTTTTCAAATAATGACCTGAATATGGATCATGTAATATTTAATAGTTCGAAATGTTCTTAGAAGAAACGTTAGATATTATAGCCAATGTACTTTTCAATTACTTACTAATTATTAATAAATTGGGCTTCAATTCCCCCACTTCTGGCCACGCATTCACGAACACGTATTCCTTGTTCATCTAAAAGATAATTAAAAAAATTATGTTCGTGATAGCAACAACTGAATCTGAATTTCTCAGCTGAATTGCAAACATTCAATTTTGATATAAGGAAAAAAGTGACATTACTTTTAAAATTTACTTCCTGAGAACCAACTGATGAAAAATTAAATGTCATTTGTTATTGTCTTTGGATATTGTTTTATGCCATATCAACCCTTTTGGATTTTTCATTGCCAAATCTTTCGTTGTATATATGATGAGTAAGCTAATAGTTTGCTGGTAAATATCTAGTTGGTTTGTGTCTTATGGCGTATGAACCTCTGTGGACCACCTGATACCAAATTCCGTCTTTATTTATATGATTTGTTAGCGAAACAATCTGTGTGCAAATATATGAGCTCTAACAACCCATTTAAAAACGAAGAAACCAACAACCTATACGCTATTTTTAGAGGACGTCTTCCAAATGACCACCATTGTGCTTATCTCTGTCATAAATCATTATCATATTAATGGGTTGCATCTATTTTGAGACACTCAATAGTTTATCTTTCTACCAAGGATAATCGTTAAGGAGGAAGGTCTTATCCGTCCCCACAGGTGTAGTCGGTGTATTCTACAGCCCCAGTCGACAGGAAGGAAAGTTTATTTTGATACCTGAAAGACACAGGTCATTTCATAGTGTATTTATATATTTTCCGGCTTATTGGCAATGCAAATTAATGGAAGGAATACTGACGGATTCACAGTCGTTTTTTATTGATTGAGCAGAAAAATTACGAATTTAAGAAGGGACGATGGAATGTCGGTTACAGAAAAGGCATGAATCCATGTTTTACCCATACCTCAATTTGTATGTACAAAAAACCTTCGCCAGAGGTAGGATGCAAAAGAAGGTCAATTTTTAAGCTGATTTGTATTTAGAGTTTTCCTTCCTTTAGTTAGGCTAAGCAAAGCTAAATAACTATTTCAGCATAGCTAAAAAGAAAACACACACACACACACACACACACACACACACACACACACACACACATATATATATATATATATATATATATATATATTTTAAATAGGAAGGTCCACGAAGAGATTTGTATTTTTTGAATTTATTTGTTTTTGTTCTTACACATGTATGTAAGAACAAAATAAATAAATTCAAAAAGTAAAAATCACTTTGTGGACCTTTCTATTTTAAAACATATCCTTATTCTTTCTTTGAACCAACAACAACCATCTTTATATATATATATACACACACACACACACACACATATATATATATATATATATATATAACTCTATATGAGTAAAATGTTTGGTCAAACTTGGTTCTCGAAACTTATTCAATTACTCAAAGAAAAAAGCTGTGAATTCAAAATCAAGAGCCAATTGATATTTTTTGACATCCTCTTGGCCAATCCAGCGATGACACTGGTGTGAAGTTTTATCGGCCGGAGCCCTTTTCCTCGATAACATCGGTGTCGTTGAGCAGAATTGCTTAATGAATAGATGTTAGTTTCCCATAAGATTCTTATTCTGCCGAAAGGGATCAAATCTCTGTATTGTGAGTGAGACAGACGAAGGGAGAGAGGCAAAGACAGACTACTATATTGACCTATAACTTTTTCTTCTCTAGACCATACAACGCTGTGTTTTCAAGACCCCACTTAGAACTTCTGCCTCTCGACCGGGGGTACTCAACTAAAAGCTGCTGTGGGCTGCTAAACACCGTGAGACACTCTCAGTGACTGCAGGCTTGGTCTGACTCACTCTGACTCCAACTGACTTCAACTCTCATGTGGCATCTGCATATATCATTTCAAACGCTCTCGACTTCCGATCAACCATGTGACTGCTTCCACTTACTTACAGAGGTGCTTCCTGTTCAGAGACATCTTTGATTGATGGCTCGGTCAAGGGTCAATATGCAACAATATATATTTATATCATATGGGAGGAACCAAAAGACAGTAAAAATATTAAAATTCGGACTGCCGAAGTGTGTCCCCGCCCAACGGCCGAAGAGACACGGTCAACTGGAAGAAAGGGATCGTGCAAACAGACGCAGTGCAATGTCATACCACAGTCAGAAACCTTTGTCCGCGAAGACCGACTGCGCACCATTCTTCTGGAATTGTGTCGATTAAGGCTAGGCTTAAACTGGCTGTTACTAAATGGTCCCCATGTAAACACTGGGCAAAGTTCGATGATATAATGCAAAAAAATTCTTTCTATGTGGTTTGTCAGTGAATCTTCTTTTATTAGCGTTATTTAATCCCAAAAATATAACAGAAAACAAGTTTTATTATGCAAAAATATCAATAGCAGAAAAAAAATCGCCGCTAGTGTGTATGGCTGGGGCTCATTTTGAAAGAAGTAATTGACCTTTTATATATATATATATATATATGCATTCAAAAATTGACATCAAGTCAGTTTAATGAGGATTTACTGTAATTTTTCTTTAATAATAATAATAATAATATATATATATATATATGTGTGTGTGTGTGTGTGTTATCATTAAAGAAAAATGAACAAAAATAAAGATTTATACTCATTTTTCTTTAATACACACACACACACACACACATATATATATATATACATTATAATTATTATTATTTTTAATGAAAAATGAATGAAACTGACCTTGTGTCATTTCTTATAACAGATCTTTTGGAGTGAATCATGATTATTATTTCATAACTAAATCTTTTTCCTGTTGCAAATGAAAGAATTGATTAGATTTAAAAGGTGTTATTTGGATAATTGTATCACCATTGATCACGTAGACTAATTTAAACGGCAGCAGATACAGAAAACCAGACTTCTCTGAGGAAAACGTTTTGGGGCACCTGGTATTCGTGCCGGATAGTCTAAATGTTACAGCATTAATCAGCTCAGTCCCAGACACCCTTTTCTTCAAGCAGCACTGTCCCCTCGACTGAAAGTAGTGAAGGCTACGTAAATAGCCTGTTGCATGAGGTGTTCTTCAAATAGAATGTCGAAGGGACGCGAGTAAATTTTAACACTAGTTTCCGGAAGAGTTGATACGCACGTCGGGATGTCTCCGTGGCGTAATAACTGGATTGCAGCCTCGTGCTAAGCGAGTTCGAGATCCAGTCGTGCTGTCATGTTTGCTTTAAGATGTATATCCTTGGGAAATCTATGAACCCCATTATCTCTAACAGCATGTTTTAGATAGAATCGTTGCTGTTCTTTTACAAAGAGAGCTTTGGCATTCAATAACCCACGAAGGTTGATTAACCATTGATAAAGAAACCAAACAAAACATTGACACATAAGACATCCCACATTAAACCGAACTTGTGTCACATTATGACCTCTTGTAGAGCAGGATAATATATTAACTGATAGTAGATTGTATTCGATGCAGTATTTGTTTCGTGGGTATCATGGCAACATACACACACACACACACATACAAATTAACCGGTGAATAAGAATCCCTATATCGGGATCAAAAATTTATCTCCCATAAAATGAACAAAGGCTTGACACTAAGCACTACAGGATATATCGAACTGGAATTTTATCCTATATCGTTGTCCCTATCGTTTTTAATCGCAACTTAGACCGGTTGTTATGATTCGAGTTTGTTCGTGGTTGTTCCAGGCGAAGTGCTTAATGTACTGGACTGCGACATCGGCTAAGTGAGTTTAGACTTCAGTCACCATATAACGTTTGCTTTCGGACTAAAACCCTTGGAATTAGTATGAACCCCATTATTCCTTAGCAATGGGTTAAATAGTTCCACTGTTGTTCTATGAGTATAGTTTTGACAACAAATAACCCACGTTTAATGTGCAATGAAACAAAGAAAATGAAGTCGACTTAATTGTGATTTAAAAAAAGAATCTTTGGTTGGGGCTAGTTATTGGCGGAATGAAACAGTAATAAAAAGCTGAGTTAATAATACTTGCCAATCATATATATATATATATATATATATATATATATATATATATGTGTGTGTGTGTGTGTGTGTGTGGAAACACACATAAACAAATATATATATATATAAGTATATAATTGGGTCGCGTCTATTTTGGTGTGTACATGTTGACTTGTAACTTAGAAAAGAGATAGCGTTGAGCATTAAAATCACGCATGAATTTTAATTTTTGAAATAATAAAAATTTAGTTTTTCATTTTTACTGATTGAATGATCAGATTCAATAATTAAATATCTATCGATTTGTGGAACTCTTCATTCTTCATTCGTAAGTTAAAAAGCACGTGCATCTCATAATTTCTTCTTTAGTCCCGCCGTGTTAAAATATCACAGAGATTCCTTAGGCGAAATTGAAATTTAATGCTCTTTGGAAATTGTTGTTTTGTAAGCTAGTACTAATTGTAAAAAAAAAAAAAAGAAAAAAATTAAATGTGTTAATTTTTTTGAAAACTAAAGAAAACCATGAAAAATTTTCAAACCAAGGGGTGCCTTTTTAAAAATAATATTCTAAATGTAAAATAAAAAAAAAAAAAATTGTAATATGAAAAATTTTACATTTTTTAATTTTTAGCCTCTTTTACTTTTAGGAACTAATTTTTTTTATCTCTTAGTTTCTTTTTATTGAACCGAACGATAGGATTACATTTTAGAGCTTTTAGCTGAAATAAGTTTATTATAGCCAAACGTTGAATTGCTGAATTTTCAAATTATATATATATATATATATATATATATATATATATATATATATAAGGAATATCAGTGTCAATAATGTATATACACGAAATAAAAACAAGATTCCCGCTCAAGTCACAATGAACCCATGAGTTCGCGTGATGTCATTAAAGTTAAGACAGTGATGAGGCTGCACAGAATTCAAACGGGCATCTGTTTAGTACCTGAATCTCTTAATTATTCTCTATTCTTGTCTTTAGTGTAGCAAAATGTCCGAAGAATGTGGCACCCGGTGAGAAACTGAACATAGTATCAATAGTGAGCTTGTCAAATTCGTTAACCTTTTCACTATTTGATATACCTCCATTCAATAAGAACATTTACAGTCAGCTACCTGAGGCCTTTGTGAAAGCTTATTAAATAACATAAAAAAACGAGTAATAAGAATATTATTTGAATTTCAAACTCTTTTGGATCATCATCATTATCTATCTATCTATCTACCTATCTATCTATGTGCGTGTGCGTGTGTGTGTGTTTGTAAATTCATTTTTCACAACTGATCTGATTGGAAGGATTTAATTTATCCAGAAACGTAAAGTGACTAAAGAAGTTATCTATCTATCTATCTATCTATCTATCTATCTATCTATCTATCAAGTTAGAAATAGAAAAGACATGACTCTCACTCTCATTAACCTAAGTTCATCACCGGAAACACGTGGCGAATCTACGTATTATAACAGTTTAAAGGATTGCCCACTCCCATGAAAGAATAAATAGCATTCTTCTACCTTGATCTGTACCAGACATTGAGACCTTAAGTGCTATCTTTTGTCCGAACTGTGCCTGCAATATGGGACGCTTGTAGATACCATCGTCTTCGTAAATCCCAAGTTGGTAGCTCATATCAACATAACCTCGAACGACGTTCCAGCGAGAATCTTGGACATTCCTGAATAAGGAAAAATATATGGCTATAAAAGTAAAAAGAATGAATTTAATTCTTTGATGAGTGACCACTTAAGCAAGAAGTACAGTATGCAATCGTTGATCTTTGTGCCACATGGAAATAAAGCTGAGTAAATAATGATGTATAGTTTTTCATGTGGATAATAAATATATATTATCGGCTTGTCAACCTGTCTAGGCTTATTTTATACCAAGATGTAAGTGAACTGCGTTCATATCGCGTTTATACTTACCTTTTTTTGTGCAGTTCTTTATAACGGCTTTTTTGTTCAAAGTTATATGATATGAATAATTCTTATCAAATTCTAATAATTTGCTCTCCGTTGTACGGCTTGTTTATTGTTTGTTAGTTGGTTGGTTTGTTTGTTTATTATGGCATATAAACCTTTCTTGGTTATTTAACGCCAAATCTATTTTTATACAAATAAACAGTTCTATTTCAAATAATTCAGTTTAGCTTAAGTACTCAGTTTAATTGTCGAAACATTTTAATTCAAACTATTCAGTTTTGTCAAACAGATATATTTCAAATAATTCAGTTTTGTGTAAGTACAATTTCAATACCAAAAGCAGTTCTATTTCAAACAATTCAGTTTAGTGTGCAAAAACAGTTCCATTTCAAGCAATTCAGTTCAATATAAGTACACAGTTTAAATGTCAAAACAGTCCTATTTCAAGCAATTTAGTTTAGCATAGGTACACAGTTTAGTTCTATTTGACACAGGGACAGGACCTTATCAAGTGCTACCATTCCTGGCCAGAGTGGATCAGGGAGCAATGACAATGAAAGGACACTCCACATTCCCTAAAGCTCCAGAATTACTGGAACTTCACCATCAGATTGTTTATTGTCATATCCAGGAAACTCGTTTGAGGAGTCTTATCCCTCATCAGAGATGCAGTCGGCGTATTCTACAACCCCAGCCGCCTGGGCAATTGTGTGCTTTCAGGTATTCCTATCCAACTCTAATACTTATACGGTTTCAAGTAATTGTTTGAATTTAATAATAGTCATTTGTTTGCATACAATTATACTGTATTGAGTAAGAAATAATAATCCTTTGGGAGAACCCTCGTGGCGTAGTGGTTAACGTGTTGGACTTTAAAATTGTAGTCATAATAATCCTCAGTATAAAATTATTTCTTCAAGTAACTATCATTAATACAAATAATTTACTGTTATATAGCCTCAAGTATTTCTGATTTATACGAATAATTTTCAAATAGATTTATTTGACCCATAGATGGGACTCAAACACGTTTGAGTTGACCAGGGAGTAATGGAATGAAAGAGTATTCCATAATCCCCAGATCTCCCGAAATGAAGCCTCGCTATCTGATGCAGTTTGAAAACATACTCAGAACAACCATATTTTTGGTGGAGGTGGGGGTCTTACAACCCTGCAGAAGATACAATTTGCGTATTCTAAGCCCCACTGACAAGATGGTTGTTTGTTTAACAGCATATCAATTCTTTACGGGTTACTTAAAGTTTAAATTTGATTGGCTTTAGGTTTCTTTGTTTTAAAGAAATATCAACTTTTGCAGGTTAATGCCCAGACTATCCTTCTAGAAGAACAACTCGGGTACTATTTAACCCATAGCTGGTAGGCATAAGTGGTTTCATTCCTTTCCCTGAGTGCTAGTCGGAAATTGGACGTAACTGCGCAAACGGAGTTCGACCTCGCTGACCACCATATCACAGTTTAGCATGTTAACCGCCTCGACACTTGGACTTCCCTTTTTAGTTGTCTATAATCATTTGTTTACACTTAAATATATTATCAAGTACAATGATCTCTTTCTAATAATTCCAGAAAAGATCTCTTTGACCCATAGATGGGACCTAACGGGTACTAAGTCCCTGATTTGGAGTGGAACTAGGAGTAATGTTAACGAAGGTTTGGTTTGATTTATTTGTTTGATGTCATATAAACTCCCTATAGGGTGTTTAAAACAGAAAGTCACCGGTGTTTTGAGAGAGATGACGGCAAAGCATTACTTGAGAGACATGCGCATTGGCAGACAAAAGTTAATTAGCTTCCGTTGACAGGAGCCGATTTTCATCGGATAAGGTCAGTTTAGCTTAGAAAAATGTTCGAGTCTGAATAATTACAACTCTACACGTAATTATGTAAAACAGGTTTCTTTTACGACAGTTACTTGAGCTTGTTGCAGCTTTTATTGAAAAGGATGTCTTAGAAAAGTAATTAAAAGGGATTCAGTAGGATTTCAGCTTAGAAAAATAATGAAAGAAAAATCTTTTTCGATTGCTGTCAATGCGAAATTAGAAGTGAAAATAGTAAAAATAAAAACACACACACAAAGAAGAAACTAAAAAGAAAAAAAAAAGAACTTTTAAAAACAAAAATAAATAAAATAAAATAAAAACATAAAAAAGCTAACAATTCCTTTATTTTAATTAGACGAATTCTAATTCTTTAGCCTCTATCTATATAATGTAAACTCTAATTATATCAGCAGTATTTAGTTTAGTCTCTTTATTTCATGGCATATCAACTTTTGTGGACTATTTAATGGCAAAGCCATCCTTGTAGAAGAACAGCAGGGATACTTTTTAAGTAATGGTACAAGGAGTTTCATACTTTTCCATAGGGGAATGGTCCAAAAGTAAGCGTTATAACGCGACTGGGGTTCGAAATCGCGTTCTACGATGATCCACTCCAACACGTTAACTGCCAATGACACAGAGGCTCCCTTCACTATATAGAGACAAAAGAGTTAAAAAAAGACATTGATACTTTTGCTAGACTATTGCTGCAATTTAATCAGTTTGAAGCAAGACCAATTGAATATTTCAAGGTTTTATCTTTTTCTAATAGTTTTACTAAGATAATTTGCGTAAAACTCGTCAAATCTGTTAAAACTAAGTCGTAAGTTGGATTCTCACTCGGTTCCCCAATACTTATGCTATATTCAACCTTCAATTATTTTTAGAGCATTACGTAATGGTTATCGAGTTAGCACTGCAGAATATTGTTATTGAGTGCCATATGCACTGAACTGAATGACTCATACTTCTGACTTTGTGACAAACTAACCCAAGTTTGATTAAATTACATCAGGTTTTGATTCGTTTGTTTGGGGGCTGAAGAGAAAATTCTCATTTGCATCATATGACGCTGGGATATTGTAACTTCTAGTAATTGGGATCACTATAGACAAATTACTAAACCAAGATAACGCTCTTTACGTTGTTTGTTTGACCGATTGTATGGCATATCAACCCTTAAATATTAAACATTTGATTAGTAAACGAATAGTTAATAGATCTACATTTTCTTTTTTAAGTAGAAGTTTTATATTGTGAATTGAATTACCATAACCAAACAATCCGGCGAACACTTACGCACGACATACGGAAACAATGGACAGCTGTTTCGACCTTATGATTACCATGACTAGTTAATTTGGCGTCACTTGTGTGCTATATGGGCTGATGGCTAAATTGTAGAGTTTCGGCTCTGTAGACGCTGGTTCGATCTCCAGTGGTGAAGATCAGGGTATACACTGCTGAATTCGCAGATAACACTTTTAGATGAATCAAAGCTCTTTTGTTTGCACACAGTTCAATGGTTTAGAGTAGTACTATGCAACATTAACAATTTAATTTAACGTCAGTCATTTGTTTGCACACTGTTAAATGGTTTTAGATTAAAGATTTATAAGTGAATAGTTTGTAGGTAATCGTACTTTTAAATGAATTAGAGCTAATTTCTTTTTATATAAGTATTGTTATTATTGTTATCACACAGTTAAACGGTTTCAAGTATTGCTAAATAACTCTCATAATCCTTTTAAATATCAATCATTCAGTTTCAACTATTGCACACATAAATATTTTTATCATCACACAGTCAAATATTTCCAAGTATTGCTATTTAACCCTAATAATTTTAATTAACTCTTCATTCATTCGCACACAGTAATGTTTCCCTGTATTACTACGTAATACCAACAGTTCAATTTAACGTCGGTTATTTGTCTGCACATAGTTAAACTGTCAATCAGTTCAATTTGACCCACAGATGGGACCTTATCAGGTATTACCGCTCCGGATCAGAGTGGACCTGGGAGTAATGACATTGAAGAGGTACACCATATTCCCCAAAGCTCTAGGGCTGAAGCTTCGCCATTGGATGCAGTTTAGTACCATATCCAGGACACTCATTGGGGGGAGTTTTTGCATAAATTAAAGTCTATGTATTCTACAGCCCAGCTGACTGATCTATTTTATATTGGTCAATAGTCTCCGTTATAAAATGACTGATAAAAGCAGCATAGAAATAAGTCTTTATCGGAAAGACAAAGTCAAATTTATAGCTACATTGTAGAATAGAATCAAAGCACAGGTTTCAATCTATGATAGATGTTTAACACTGGTACAAGAATCCTGAATATAATTAATGAAAGAGAAACGTTTCTATGGTATGAATTTTCCCGAGATATCTCTTTGGAGATGGCTGAATAATAAAAAATAAAGCTATTGGTGCTTTTAAGACGATGTTGATATCTATGATTGATTATTAATGTGCAGTTCTTGATCATGCTCTCGAAGTTTTTGGTGGAGTATATATAATTCATGATATGTTCCTCTCTATGTTGTTGGTGGAGTATGTAAAGTTCAATAAATTATTTGATCCAAACCAGCAGTTTATAAGGATCAGTGTAAGTATTTACCCAAACCCTTCGCTTTCTTTTATTTTCATTTTTTTAAACAGCAAATCCCACCTAATAAATTTCTTTTCGTTAAGTTAATTAATTCTATGTCGGATTTTTTGGCAAGAATTTACCGATCCGTTTTTATCTCAATGTTTCAGAGAAAATCTTCTGTTTAATTTTTTTCTGTAAAAGAACCTGTTCTATGCATGTACAATTTTTCAGCATTATTATCATTATTATATAGGAATCGGCCCATTTGCCTAGTGAGTAGAGTTCGCCAATGGTCAAGTCATACCAAAAGGCTCAAAAATGGTACTTGATACCATCTTGCTTAATATTCAGCACTATAAGGTACAGATCAAGGGTAAAGAGGAGCAATCCAGGGAAAGGAGTTACGCCCTTTCTTACACCTCGGTGTAGCAGCTATTGAAAAAGTAACTTTCTGTTCACCCTCGACTATGGTCGCCAATTTTACTATTTTACTATTTATTATATAGAAAGAGTTACTTGTGTCCATATGATTGTATATTAATTATAGCATTAGATAGTTATGATAGTTTGGAGGTGCCCGTAGTGTAATGGTTATCCTCACAGGAAATGGACACGGCGACACGAGTTCAAATCCTGGACGAGACTGATTGCATTTCACATAGCATTAATACCCTTGGGAAAGGTATGAATCCAATTATTATCCCTCCAGCTATCGGTAAATAGTAGGACAGACTAGGTTCTTCAGCCTTGGTGAGTCACCTAGTCTAGGAGAAGGGAAACTCTGAATTCAAACCTGTTAAATTCCGCTTAAAAATTGACCTTGTGTCATATCCTGCCCAAGCGGAGGGGTTGGTAAATATGATTAGATAGTTATGAAAAAATTAGTAAATTATTTTTATAAAGAATAATAACTTGAACCTATTGTTGTTTACAAATTATTAACTTTAGTTTCTTTAAAGTATATAATTTCGAGACGAAATGCTGACTTCGGCATTAAATAGCACAACAAGGGTTGACAAGCCGTAAACCAAGTTTCAAGCTAACTTAATAATTTCCACAAGTCTTGTCATTTTACAGTCAAATAATAATATGCATAGAAATAATTGGTTGTATTTTTTCTTTTGTTGAAGGTAGAATGAGGTAAACTACACTGACCACGTGGTGTCCATTACGTTGAGAGGAGCAGTTCTCACTTTAACATCTCCGCCCGTGTAAACGCAACTAAGGAGGAACTTTGGATCTGTTGCAAGTTGGAACCATCGATCTTCTTGCAGAAAAACGATTGCATGGAAAGAAAAATACGGTGATGTAGGATCCTAATAATAATATAAAAAAAAAGAGAAGATATTAGTGAAAGTATTTACAATTAGTATCGCCAAGGAATCAGTACACACATCCCAATAAAAAAACATGACAGAATTCTTCTAAAGAAAATATACCAGGCGATACGCATAAAGTTTTGTTCTGCTTTGTTTATTTAATGGCATATTAACCACTTATGGGTTGTTAAATGCCAAAATTGAATTAATTTGTAAATCTTTGATGATGATCCTAACTATATTTTGAACGTTCCTTGGTAATAATTATAGATACACTTTTTAAATTGTCTATAGCAATCATATTGCACACAGATATATGCTATTAAGTATTCTATCCAAATGACAAATGAGATAGGGTTTAATTAAAATATTCCTATTTAATAATGATTAAATTATTTCAATTATTCTTATCAAATCTGTTGTATACCGCAACCAAAAATGTTCGATATACAAGTGTGTAAGAATTAATAATTCGCAGCAGTGCGCAAAGAATTGGAATTACATAGACAGTTTGCGTCAAGGTTTCCGCATGAGTTGGTACTGCACTGGTCTAAACAGCTGTAAAATAAGTAGCAATGGACCAATTCCGGTACACCCAGAATGTTTGGCTTCTTTGTTTAATGGCATATCAACCCTTGTAGGTAATTTAATGCCAAAGCCATTCTCGTAGAAGAACAGTAGAGGTACTATTTAACCAATAGCTGGGGCGATAAAAAGGTTCCTACCTTTCCCGAGGATATTTGCCTGAAAGTGAATGTAATAGCGAAACTGGAGTTCGAACTCGCTTACTACGATTCCGCAGGCCATCGCTTTTATTTCCCTTTTGACCACAAGAGTCGTAATTATCATATTTTATAACGGCTCGCAGTATTTTGATATCAGCCTTGAAAGCCTGTCAGCGTGGCCCAATTTTTCTGAAGGTACATATTCTATTTAAAAATCGTAGTTTAGCAAAATATTACCCAAACGCTGCAACATATTTGCTGTGTGGACGGCTATTCCTTTTTTAGGCCGCAAAATTGAAATAAGCGGACGATGATCTGTCTGTAATACAAATCGTCGACCATGTATAAATATGAAAAAATTCTTAAATCCAAATATTATTGACAAAGCCTCTTTTTCAATCAGATAGTATTTTTTCAACTGTAATTAATCCTTTAGTCACGTGTGCAATGTCCTTTAAGCCCCCTAATTTGACCTTTTGTTAAAGCACAGCACCATCATTGTTCGCATCACTCGCAAGAATTAACTCCGCCTTTGGGTTAAAATATTGAAGGAGTAGTTCTGACATGAGCACGTCTTTTATTCTTTGGAAAAATTCCTGGCATTTTTCAATTCAATTCCATTTTTATTCTTTTTTCAATAGTTCATTTAGTGAGGTATGCAAATCATGCATATTATTTATATAAACTTCGTAATAATTTGAAAAGCCACAAAACCCAAGGAAATCAGCAATATTTGTAGAGATGAGCATATTTCGAATCTTACTACACTTTTCCGGGTCAAGTCTTCGATCCTTTTTTTTTTCAATTATTTGTGTCAAGTATCTAATATTTCCTATGTAAAATTCCCATTTATCCATGCTGGGTTCAAACCAAATTCGCTATTCGTTTTAAATACTTCCTTCACAATTAACTTTTTACAAGTGAGTAATAAATAAATATCCATTATATTCTTAAATTTTCAGACATTCATTCAAACCTGTCGAGAAATCTGTGAAGACACGTATATGCTTGTGTTTCTTCTTGATATAAACCGTATGTGCACCCTATTCGAAGTATTATACATTTGAATTGCCACCAATTCGTTCCAGTCTATCTAATTCTTAGTTTATCGAATCCATTGCCGCATCTGGCACATTTTTCTTCTGTTTGAAAACTGATATGGCATTATTTTTACTCGTATTTTAAACTTTGTCTTGGCACACTTACCAAAGTCTTTCGAAAAATATTTTTGAATTCTTTTTTGTATTTTTCAAGTCCGTTGTTTGTGTTGGAGGGAGGCGAATTTACCTTCTTACAGAAAGAATTAATAGCTAAGTCCCATTGGTCGAACAATGTCAACCACTCAGTACCAAACAAGTTTGACATTTTCTTCAACACGTAAGCTTTTGCTTTCACTGTTTACGACCAAAGGAAACCTTGAATATGACTTCACCTTTGAATTGTAATTATTTACCAGATAGATTTCTTGCAACTTTTCCGGTGTGTGGATATTTTGATTTACCAGATGTTTTCCAAATGATGTATGTTTGAAAGATCACTCCCGGTGTCGAGCTATCAACAAACATAATTATTCATTTTGATATTGATAACTTTTCTTCTTTGGGAATCGATGCCTAGTCTTTGGAATATGTGCTTTCACGTAGTTTTTGTCATGTCAGACATATTTTCTTCATTCAACATTGTGGACTTTCCGTCCTGATTTTCCACAGAAATAACAAATTTTACTTTTAACTGGACGATCACTTTTTTAAATTCTGCCCAGTACATTAATAGCATGGATTTCGTTTGGTAATCTGTTAATTTTTTATTTTTTGAACCGTCTAGGTTTTAACGGAATGAGCGTATGCAATATCTTTTTCCTCAGTTTTTGCTGAATCATGTTTCATACTTATTATCTGCTTACATTTATACTCAACAGTCTGTAATGTTAGCTTTGGATATTGTTCCAATCTTCCAAGAATTTAAGCCTTTATCTCCGAATCTCAGCTTGAAATTAAACCTTGAAAAAGATGAGACACTTAAATCGGTTTAAATTTCTCACATTCCCTACATTGTATCATACTTTACTGTATATAAAGATATCTTCATCCTTATTTTTCGTTAAACTTAATCATTTCCAACGAATGCTAAAAAGAGAAGATCTTTCGCCAAAAAATGTTCGTTAGAATTTGCTCTGTTTCATCAAATGAAACTTGGTGCATTCTTTTCCAAAAAACATCCTCATAAGCCGCGTGCGCAATTCCTTCTTAAAGATTGTTGGAGAATTCTCCAATAGAATTAGCCACAGCATCCGGGTAAAAATCCAACAGATCTTGTATCTTACGCTCTTTTGGGAAGTTCCATGATTTGTAGTAATTCTTTTCTCGTGCTTTTGTTGTTGTTCAGCTTGAGATTTTATTAGTTGTATTATTGTGGATTGTAAATCCTCCATTTTTCTTTTACGTGAATTTTTTGAAAATCCTAATCGACAGATGTTGCATAACAGAACATAGAATGTTTGGTATATTAATACATAAGAAAATTCTTGATTTGTAAACGAGTGTTAAGAATTGGTAATACACAGATGACTCTCGTCATGGTCTGCGTGTGAGTTACTGTCATTAGTTTGTCTCCCTTGTCTCCCCTCCAAGAAAAAGGGTGGCACATAGCCCTTTCTTAATGTAGGGGATCGTACACGAACCGTAGCTCAAATGTACGGTCGGATAATAGATACTTTTGCCACTCAGCGTTCGCCTGAAAAAGGGAAGACTCATATGCCAGACAATAAACCTTACCCTACCGAAACCAGTGAAGATCTGGGGGACGGCCGCCTGAAGCCAAGGGAGTTGTCGATCTCAATCACTCGTCAAAAATGTTAATCTTCCTCAGCATGCATGTCAGGCAGCCTTGAACAACGTGTCCAAACTATGCACTAATAACATGGCCGGTATCTCTATGATTCCACCCCACCATATACAAATATGGGACGAGTATTTTTTTGATATGGTAGGAGGGGCTAGCTCGAGCTGAAACTCAAATGCGCAGCTTGGCTAAGAAAACCTTTGTCCTGGTGGCTTTCCCTGAACAAAAAGGATGCTTCGAGCAACAGGCAATAAACCTAACTCTGTCGAAGCAGGTAAAAACCTAGGAAGACACTCCTGAGGCCAAGGAAGTTTTCGGTGTCAGCTACCCAACTCGAATGCTAGGATTTCCTAGTATGCATGTCAGGCAACCTTAACCAACGTGTCTACCGAGACCATACGAACCGAACCCTGCATCAATATGGGCTTTATCCGTTTAACTTGGTACTGCACAGCTCTAAACAGCAGTAAAACAAGTAGTAATGGACTAGTTCCACTACAACCAGAAAAAAGGTACGATTGGTTAGTCCACTATGAAATGAATTTTCAATGTACTTCATTTATCCTATTGGCTAGTCCACAATGAAATGAATTTTCAATGTAGTTCATTTATCCTAAAGAAGGGAACATATCGCTGATTTAGAGAAGATGAGGGAGTAATGGTAACAAAGTGGTATTCCAAGCTTTGCAGTGATCCAAAAGTGCTGCCTCATCATCAGATATAGTTTAGTGTCAGATTTAGACACACAATATTCATAAATCAGTTGTAGTAATCAGTCTGACTCTGAGAAAGGACAGAATCACTATTGTTACAATTTTGTTTATAACCCAGGAAATATGTGTATCTATTGCAATCATTAGCAAATTGCAGCCCCTGGGCTATATGTGGCCCGCGGTGTTTTCTGAATGGCTTGCTAAATTTCATGGGGAAAATAACGTTTATTAAAATTTTGTTTGTCACGGTTCACTGTCATCCGCACACACATCCACACGCACACATCCATACATATATCCTCTTTCTCTCTCTCTCTCTCTCTCTCTCTCTCTCTCTCTCACACACACACACACACACACACTCCAAAAAGTTTGGGTAAGATGTTATCAAAGGGGTAGGATTTTTCTTGAAAATTTCTTTTGTTTAATCAAATGTATATATCAGAAAACAATCTTACTACTTTATGTACATTTTTATTATGCATTTTTATATCAACGGTTCTTTTTAGTTTAAAAGTGAAAAATGAAATTGTTTCATTGTCAGATAGTTACATATGCACCTAGAATTAAAAAAAGTAGTTTTAATAAAATTCTGATTAAGAGATTATGAAAATATTCTATTTTTTTCTATACACGTATCATATTCGTATTGAATATAGTGGATTTTTTAAGTATTATTTTTTTCTTTTAATTAATCTACTCTATCGTGTTATCATTTTTCAAATTATTCTATTTAATTAAAGAATCATTGCAGCAGTGAATGTTAATCGCACTAACATCAGTGATTCTATTATATCAAGACTTCAATTTTTTTATTGCTGAAAAGCTTTTTTTACTGAGAAGAAAAATCAACTTTTGCTAATGCAGATATCTACACGCATAGTCTTCCGTAGTAAAAGTGGTTGATATGCCTTCATGGTAAAATGACCTTAATTTTTTTTAGTAGGGTTACCCTCATGGTGGACCATATCTCCTGCTACCAGTTTCAAGAAAAAGGTTGCCCAGGCCTGATTTATAGAGATACTAGTTATGTAGGTGCAACAATCGTACAAAATAGGCGTCCTCGTAGTGTCATGGTTAAACCGCTAGACTACAGAATCGCAGTACGTGAGTTCAAACTCTAGGCACACAATTGTGTACACTTTCGGACAAATACTCTTAGGAAATGTATGAACCCTCTTCTCCTCCCAAGTATGAGTTTAATAGTATCACTACTTTTCTTTTAGAAGGATGGATTCGGCATTAAATAACCCAAGAAGATTAATATGCATTTAAACAAACGTACTATATATAAGAGCAACAATTCCAAACTATTTATGCCGTTTACAAGAGTAAATTTTTTGTAAATCCAGATAGAATTCGCAGTTTCTGATTAGGTTATGTCCCAGGGAGGAAAAGTAGTTGATTAAAGAGTGAACTTGCTGTGTTGCAGGCGTCTTGAAGAAAGTTGATGGAGAGGTAATGACAAAGACGAGATGAAGAAATGACAATGATATGGGTTTGTTCCTATCAGGAAAGGAAAATTCATTCGCATCGTCAAAGAAAAATGCCACTCACTTTATTGCAGAAGTTACAACTTCATTCTGGACAGATAAAAAGATATAAAATAGCATGCCCCAAAATTCAAGCCGTATTTCATTGCTTTTCCACTAACTAAATGACTGACCCTTTTCAAAAATCCTTAAGGCAGCTAGTGATTACATCAAGGATAATAATTCAACAAAAGAAACGAAGTCTTAGTGGGTTATAAATGTGTCAACTTTGTTATTTATATCGATGGTTATATACAGTAGATTTAACTCTTCTTGTTCTACTCTTAGTCATGTGACACTGGATTATTCAAGAGGGTGGAACAAGATCGCTGTTTTACGAGGTTTTTTTCAAGTGACGTGGACTCAAGCGGTTGATGGAAAGTAGACTCTTGATAAGCAAAAACACTGCTTACATGCAATCTAGTTCTCAGAGTATTTATGGGTTGTTTCAGAACTTAGTTAATGATGAAATACTTCTTTCCAAATTAAGGATTGGAGATTTGTTCCACTCCATTAAAAAATGACATCTTATTCTATATTTCACTTAACCCCCAAACTCTTTAGGAATTGTCACTTTTATTATCACGTGATATCATAATCTCGAAAAACACCTACGTTAAAATATAAGTTTTGGCTCGAAAAATGTATTTCCCTAGCTATTTTTAATAAACATCGTATATCCACCCCTCTTATGGCTTGTCAAATTGTCTTATCTACCCTTTTGACCTCTCCGCTGAAATGATGTTGTCACAATTTTAACTTTCATCGAAATAATCCCAGAACAATAAAAATTTCACATTTTCATATTTTATGTTCAGACATTATTATATTCCCAAGTACTTTGGCACTTATCACCGATTCAGGCAATTACTCTGTTTTTTTTCAAAAGAAAGATTATTTTAACCGTTTCCGCTTTTTGTTTTTTTATTATTTTCCTCTCAATTAATTGTTTTAATTAACCACTTCAGGCTCTCTGTGTCAAAATTGCTGAATGGTAAAAGAAGAAACCAGTGGTTTCTTTAAATTAATAGCCGAGAAAAATCTAATCAAATATCGATTTAAAATAGTTTCGTTAGATAAGACGTACCTGTATGACATTAAATAGGATACAATAAAATATTCTGTTGGAAGCATCCATCATCAAATCTGAATTAATCATATTTAACCGGGTTGGAAAATTCAGAAATCATTATTGTGTATTGAAGAATCACTCGTGTTACATGGGAAGCTAAGAGTGAGGGGAGCTAGTCGCTATATTAACTATTGCTTCTTTAGCTGACCTCTTTAATTTTTGGAAGAAAAACAAACTATATCTGTTCTCATGTACTGTAACCCAGAATTGTTTGTTCGAATGAATCATTCGAAACGTGACAGCAATAGTACAAGCATGAGATCAATAGCCCCCTCCCCACAAAAACATCTCAGGGAAATAACCTACCTGTACAGAACATCCACTCTTTCTAGTGTTGATAATACTGTAAATAGAACCATTTTTACTGAAAGTGCATTCATTTGGTTTGTTGTTGATATAAATCAATGCAATCTTCTGTGAATTGGAATTGTTGAAAGTTATATCCATTGGACCGCTGCCTTGTGAACCGCAAATCAGTTTGACTGCAATAGAGAAGATAGTGATCTCTTGGAGGAAACTACAAAGAAATAGTTTCATATGGAAAGTATATGTAGCGTTAATGACCTTTAAAGGTATTCTGTTCAATTGTTGTTAGACTTACACCACATGAAAAGAAAAGCACTTTTATGGAATTACAAGTTAGAGGATATACAGAAAATCAAAATGATTTAACTGGTCAACATTGAGGAAAATCAAGTGAAACTTTCTCTCCCAAATACTTAAATTAGTTTTATATCAGTTTTGTATTCATTCAGTCGTCTTTTATTTTCGCACAACCTCTGCTCCACAATAGGTTTGCTTAAAAAAGTAATAAATTCTATTATGGAGGAGCAGATATAAAACCTAAAATATAGTGGGGACGTCCTCGTAGCTCGATGGATCAAGCACTCACTAGACTGCGGAATCGTAGTAAGCGAGTTAATACTCCAGTCACACAACTACGTTCACTTTTGGACAAATACCTTTGGGAAAGGTATGAACCCTCTTATCCTCCCAGCAAGGGGTTAAATAGTACCACAACTGTTTTTGTAGAAGAATAGGTTTGGTATTAGATAATCCAAGAAGTTTAGTATGCCATTAAACAACAAACCTAATTATTAAAATATTGTGATGAGGAACACTTGAAGTCAGTTACTTGAATCTATCATTTGAAGTTTTATATGGTGCATATGAATTAACTGCGTTTATAGTGTGAGGCATAGACTCGAGGTAAATAGTTGATTTTTCTATTGAAAAATATTTAGAATTTAGAGAAGTCCATATATCAAGAGAATAAACTATGAAATTATTCTTTTCGTATGCGTCTACACTTAGGTATCAATTTGCAATATATATATATATATATATATATATATATATATATATATATATATATATATATATATATTAAACAGATGAGGATAAACAATCTTTTCGAAAAAGTTAAGGAAACAAAAAGTACTTAAACGCTGGTCCGCAGAGCAGTATAAACCAACAATTATAAAATCTTTCTACCAATCTATCTAAGAATAAGTTATTAAAATATATCTACTAATCTATCTAACGTTCTTACAATCTTTTTATTCTTATAAGTTTTATGTATCTTTTATAGAATAGAAGACATAATCATCAGATGAATCTTTATTGACACAAAAGATAGGAAGTGACAAAATAAATGACAAAAGGTCAATTTTTAAGAGGAGTACAGTTAGTTTGAAATCAATGTGTTCCTTCTTATAGACTGGTTACTATTCTAACCTATTATGTTCAATTATTTTCCCATAGATGGTTGAAAAATAACATATGTATTCATGCCTTCCCCAAAGGCATTATCACAAAGTAACTGGACAAAAATCATCTTGCAATTAAAATTTGTGTCACCGAATCCATTTTCTTGCCAATGAAAATGTTTGAATTTCTCTAAGTTTGCATAACATATTCAACAAATTTTCTAAAATGCCTACGATATTCCCTGTCGATTATTGGTACTTCACCACACGACTGTCAGTGTGAACTACGTCTCTATGTATGTTCTGCCATATTTGATTGATTTAAACAACTGTATCCTATTCCTGAAGAAGGCTACGTTGACAAAAATTGTTCAGTAATGATAAAAACAAGAATTCTTTGTACCAAAGTAAATCTTCGCAAAATGAGAGAAAATATCAACGAGTCAAACGGTTTATCATATTTCGTAATATTTAACAATTAGATTAAAAGTACAATTAAAGGGTTTTAGTCAACAAAATAAAAGACAGCAACACTCCAATCAACAAACACACATTTATCAAACAAAATAAAAGACAGCAATACTCCAATCAACAAACAAACATTTATCAAACAAAATAAAACATAGCAACACTCCAATCAACAAACACACATTTATCAAACAAAATAAAACACAGCAACACTCCAATCAACAAACACACATTTATCAAACAAAATAAAACATAGCAACACTCCAATCAACAAACACACATTTATCAAACAAAATAAAACATAGCAACACTCCAATCAACAAACACACATTTATCAAACAAAATAAAACATAGCAACACTCCAATCAACAAACACACATTTATCAAACAAAATAAAACACAGCAACACTCCAATCAACAAACACATTTATCAAACAAAATAAAACATAGCAACACTCCAATCAACAAACACACATTTATCAAACAAAATAAAAGACAGCAACACTCCAATCAACAAACATGCATTTATTAAACCAATTGAGGAACTAGTAAAATCATTGGTAATTGGTTAGGCAATTTTACTTACAATTATCAATGGAGGCATTAATTCGTGCGTCGGTCTTCTGCAATTAAATAAATAAATTAAAGAACTAGTAAATAAGTCTTAATCGATGACCTTAAATATTTATGTACACACACCCATCCGCACACACGCATATATGTATATATATATAAAGAGAGAGAGCGAGAGAGCGAGAGAGAGAGAGAGAGAGAGAGAGGGTGGGAGAGAGAGAGATAGATTGGTTGAAAGATTGACAGAAAATTATATGCATAATTATATATATTTACAAATACATGTAATACTCACACACAAGTATGTATTTACAAATTTATATATATATATATATATATATGTGTGTGTGTGTGTGTGTGTGTGTACTTGGTTAAATAATATAGATGTCTTTTTTCTACATATTTTTATTTAGATCCCTTCAAGTCACTCTATGGATGTTTTAATATCCGGTGGGAATTAGCTAATAAATTTTCCATCATTAATTCTATTCCAAGTACTTTCGTACCCATCATAGGCCATCACCAGTGGGTGTGTATATTGCAAAAGAAATGCAACCTTGTCAAGTACAATACAACTTCGTAAGAATTAAGCGTTAAGTGTTACTTATACTCGTGTTATATTTTAGGGGCATTCACTTTTAATGTTGAGGGTAGAGCAATTGTTTTTAGTGTTTTTTTATAAGTAGAGGTAGTGAAATTATTATCATTAATACTGTTATTATTAGTATCAATCAGAACATCTAAAATGGGGATTTTATTGTTTTTGTTTAGTTGGTGGGTAAGATTAAAGACTAAATTTTTTTCGGAAGTATCTTTTGGTATCTTTATTTCATTAGTATTGTTATTGAGAGTAAGTATATCATTAACAAATCTAAGGTAGACTGAGGTTTTTTTAATGCTATAAAATATTTCATTTTTAAGATCGGACTAATAGAAATTACTTTAAAAGTAAATGCCTCTTCCGACATATAAAAAAAACCCAATCATTTATAACCTAATATCCCATGAAAAATTAACTTTCTCCCCCAAAATAATATTTTATAAAAAATTAAAAAAAACAAAACGCAACCTCTCATCAGTAATGGGTCCTTAACTACATTTTTGATAAACAAATTAAACGTACAATTAAAGGTTTTAGTCAACAAAATAAACACAGCAACACTCCAATCAATAAACACACATTTATCAAAACTTTTTTTTTTTACTGCAACGAGGTGTACTACAATTATAAATTAGATGAAAATTTAAAAACATTGATTCAATGAAAAGTACTCCACACGGATCATAACAAAAAAAAGATTAAACTTATCATATAATATGATAAATTCAAAACCTCCAACTAGATTATTAACAATAATTCCTCCCCCTCTTAAGAAGTTTCACAAAAAACAAGCATTATATTTCAATTTAAACCTCTCTGGGAGAATGTATCTGTGAAAACAAAAAATATATACGTTAGTTTAACTTCAACTACTTTATTGATTCGACTTACCATGCATCTTTCCGAAACCAGCTCAATAGCCCAACATCAGAAAAAAATATACCAGCCTCAGAACTGAATTTCGGAATGTTCTTACAGATAACGCAACAATTTTATAGCACCAAAAAAGCAAACAAAGATTGCAGATTCTTGAAGCCCTACAAATTAGAAATAAAAGTTCCAATCACAATAAAATTAATTTCGAATCCAGTGCAAATTTACTCTGATATCTTTCGCTACTGTTGTCATTCATTGAAGCGAATAAAAAGATGCTGCAATGTAACACAAGTATAAATAATACTTAAAACTTTTAAAAAGTTGTATTGTATTTGCAGAGGTTGTATTTCTTTGGCAATATACAAACCCCCTGATGATGGCCTATGATGGGTCCGAAAGTACTTGTAAACAAACTGACTGTGAATAATTTTTTAGCCAATTCTGGTCGGATATTATAACATCCATACGGCAACTTGAATGGAACAAAATAAAAATGTGTAGACAAAATACGTCTACAGTATTTAACCAAATGTATATCAATGAAGAAATGCTGCCCAACTACATACATATACGCTTTCACGCACGCACACACACACATACATGCGCACACACACATACACACACACACACATACATATTTAAAGGAAATTTAAGGAAATATTTTATGAAAGAAGATTTACTGCATATATATATATATATATATATATATTAGGAATATTATATATTTTTAGGAAATATTTTATATATATTTTAGGAAAGAAGATTTACTGCATATATATATATATATATATATATATATATTTGTTTACACACAAACCTGTCCCCCTATATATATTATCCCCAAAATCATTCCAGACTCAAAAAAGATAAGAAAGAATGAATCCTATACTGTCGGCGCCTCTGTTTCCTTTTCAGTATATATATATATATATATATATGCAGTAAATCTTCTTTCCTAAAATATTTGATTAAATAAGATAAGACGGACACTTTGTTTCTGCCTATTCTATTGTTGATCCGTTCAAGTTTTCGTATAAGTCATTTGACAACGGGATGGAATGAATACAAGAAGGTACCACATTTTTCCCTGAGTAAATCCCGAATTCATTCCATTCTGATGTTAAACGATTCATTCGAATATTTGAACAGATTAACGATGAACCAAACAATTGTATCTCTTATTTAATCACACTCACTCTCTCTTTCTCTCTCTCTCTTACACACACACACACACACACACACACACACACACACACACACACAAATGTATATATATATATATATATATATATATATATATATATATATATATATATATATACCGGGTACACTGGATCAATTGCTGCCATTTAAAATTAAGCATTTCGGGACTGTGCTTTACGAACTCATAAGAGATGTACTCTTATGGATCCCCACACATGGCCGTGCAAAAGTAGGACGACCAGCACGAACATACATTCAGCAGCTATGTGAGGATACGGGATGTTGTCCTGTAGACCTACATAGGGCGATGAACGATAGGGAGGAGTGGTGAGAGAGGGTCAGGGATATCCGTGCTACCAGCGCGACATGATGATGATGATGATTTGTCAATTATAAAGTGAACTAGAAACTGTTGGGCACAACTTGTGAAGAAAACAGCAGCATGACGTATGGAAACGGCATGCTATATATTGATAGTACTAACACCGGAAGTTCTCATGCGAAGATTTTATCTGAAGACATTCATATATTGATGAAAACTAAACACCTAGTCCACATCATGGTGTTTGGGTTGATTACTAGCAATATGCCTCCAGTCACCTTCCTTTCTGGTTTCAGACTCAACACAGTGACATACAAGTGTCTAGAGCATGTAGTGCTTCTAAGGATAGAGTGAGGGGCTGCTGAAGACCCTACGTCTAATAAGAGAATTCTGTGCCATACCACACAAGCTGGAGAATACAGTTTTGGCAATAAAGATATTTCTGCGAACATATCACCCCTAAGATCAAGCCGCCCAAGATTGAATTCCTTTGATTATAATGTGTGAGGCACGTTTAAGTGAGAGACACATAAAAATTCGTGTAACTCCAGAGAGGAACTAAAGGCGTGTATAACGGAAGTATTTACCAATTCAAACAAGGAGATTATCAAAAAGGCTGGGAGGAGATTCGGAAGTCGTCTGGAAGCCGTGGTAGGAGCAAGTAGCGATTTCTTTGAATAGATTTAATCTATATTATTTCATATGTTCTCACATAATTTGGGTAAATACATCTGAGAAGTAGTAATTTGCCAAGCTTTTAGCTTAGGTGCGGCACAAGCCCCAATGAATGGGGCACCCACGGAGAATCGAACTCACTTGTGCAGGCTTGCTAATTTAGCTTGCTAACCATTACACCACCTGAGTTTCCCAGCAAGTCTGATAAGTATATCTGATTTTATTTTTGCTCAAGTTAGACAGTACATTTACCCATCGCATCCCCTTCTCTCTCTCTCTCTCCCTCTCTCTCTCTCTCTCGCACGCGATATATATATATATATATATATATATATATATATGATAATTTTGTAACTGGTTATACTAGACGCTAGAAATAGCTGCGATTTTAACAGTTTTAGTTTTTAAATAATCATTTTAAATCGTTGGCCAATATTTTGACGATTATCTGGCTCTATCCTGAATATTGAGTACTCACTCTAAAACAACGAATATTTTGCTTGAGGGAGGACAAAACTATCTCATAAAATGTGAGATGATACGAAAAATTTCGTGAAGCTTAAGCAGATTGATCATTCCCTTCATCCGCCGTCTTATGAATTTTTTCCCGTATATCGACGAATATTTCTCAAGTACCCTGATATCACATCGACGGAAATTAAACAACCTCATTTTGTATCATCAGAAAAATAATATATTCTGGAAGCGGTTTGTTTGTTTGTTTGTTTGTTTACGTGTCTAGGTTGTGATTGATAGAGAGGGAAAACGAAAAACAAAGATAGAATTAGTCGTATATAGGTCGCGTAAATTAATGGCAAGTTATCAAGCATTTTCCATCTTTCTTGGGATATTTTACTTATTTCATGAAAACTCACCCCCAAAAAATGAAAAATGAAGATAGTTTACTTTCATTTTTAATCATACTTGCAAAAAGCTGTCCTCGACCATTTTGTGTCTCCACGTTTGTTTGTCTGCTTTGAGTGTGCGCGTGTGATTTGAACAGTTTGTGTGTGTATGTTTTGTATTTATGTGATTAAGAGAGTTAACTCTCTTAATCACATAAATACAAAACCGAAATACACATAAATACAGAAGCCGAAATACACATAAATACAGAAGCCGAAAGAGAAAATTAGATAAATATAGGTGGCATAAAAAATACTTCATAATATATAAAGATAATTTTTCTAAATGTCTCAAATGTGGGACGCTGTGTCAAACAAAATGACACTCACCGGTGAGAAAACAATTAAAGACCTCATGATATAATTATTAGCAAATATTATGGTGAGATGAAAATAAATATAGAAATATAAGGTATCTAATTTCTATCCGAATTTTCTACATTTACATTTTGCCTTAAGATGGTAAAGATGTCACATCATAGTTGGATTGATGGTTGCATGATAATTTGCAACCACGCGAATAAAGCAATTTTCAATTCAATTTTCCACTTAATAAAAATGTATTTATCAATAATCAGTGCCAGCTTTCGTGGGTTATTTAATTCCAAATTCTTCCATGTAGATGAACTGATGAAATACATGGATATATTTACCAACCCAACCATACGAGTAGGATGTGACACAAGGTCAATTTTTAAGTGGAGTTTAACAGGTTTAACAGAGCATTCATTCTAGAATGGTTGCCATACCAATGTTAAAGAGCTCAAACTGCCCGACTATTTACCCATTGCTAGAGGGAGAGCAGTTGGATGCATACCTTTCAAAGGACTTTTGTAATATGTAAAATACAACAGCTTCATCCAGGTTTTGAACTCAGGTCTCCATATTCGTTTCCTTTGATAATAATAACACTACAAGCACCATCTCGCTCTCTCTCTCTCTCTCTCTCACACACACACATACACACATATATATATATATATATACACACACACACACACACACACACACATATATATATATATATATATATATATATATATATATATAATATCCGCATATCAGCACTGATAGCGACTATTAGCTTTGGTCTAGCGCCGCTCAAATTAAAAATATAAAGATGGCTGCTTAAAGAGAACAAGTAAATCTCCTTAGTCATTGATGTTATGGTGTTGCATTTCATTAAACGAAACAGGGGAATCATTACCTTAGCAATATTGTCACAGAGTAAAGGGGAGTAAAGCTTTTCTTCTAGTAGGGGATACAAAATCAATGAGATGAGCTGCAAAAAGTGCGGATCTAAATCAAATTGAAAATTTATAGTGGAAATTAAGAAGAAAATGGCTCATAAGAAGGCTCCATTTTGCAGAGAACATCTATTAACTGCCAGTCATGAATATTGGAACTACATTGCTTTAATTTACAGAAATTCGTGTCTGATAGAATTAAGGGTCTCATAAAAGATCGAGAAGGAACAACGGAGTATAAGTAGCAAAGTTTGGTAAACAAATATCTTAATTCTTTCCTCAATAGTTGGTTTTGTCATAATATTTTACTGAGCATGGATTGGAAATATACTTTAATTTCAAATAATTGAATTTAGTTTGTTAAAGGTATATTCAATATAGGCAGAATGTTAAAATAATGTATTGCGTTTCACCAGATTTTAGTTTATTTGCTTCTAAATAAAAAAAAAAAAACGCTAAATGAACTCCTATGAAAACTCCTATGAAAAAACGCTAAATGAACTCCACAGTTTTTGACAGAAATATATATATATATATATATATATATATATATATATATATATATATATATATATATAAGCATTTTTTATTTTGTTTGAAGAATTGCGCAAATTATTTTATTGTATTAAATTAATTTTGAGGGTTATTGCAATGCGAAATAATAATTATTTGAGTCTAATTAATTTCGATGTAAAAACTTCACCGTCAGAGGCTTTTTTAAAAAATGAACACAATTTTGTGTTCAACTTTTTTTGGGACGTTGTAAATATCGTGTCACGTGGGATGTTAGGACTCCATATTGGGTGTTATAACCATGTGGTGTGATTAAACGCCATGCGGAAAAGACGTGACTTCGGTTGTTCTAATCAATTTTTTTCTCTTGAACTTAAATATGTATTTATTTGGTATAACATCAATCACAAGGCATTTAAACAATAAAAAATCATGGAAACTACATACACCTTCTAACGCGTGTTTCCTGAAACTACCACATTTCAAAGAAATCATCACCAAAGAAATTATCACCAAAGAAATACGTAGGGCTATTTACAAGGAAGGACTAGACATACTACTGGCACACCCGGAACCCTCACTATGCCAATACCTAACAAAGAAAAATAACAATATTGTCACAACATGCACTCTAGCCAATTACCCAATAAGAGATCCAAATATATGCCATAAAACCTACACTAACGTTTAATTTGCTTAAAATCCCTATGTTTTTATATATGAAGTACAATCATACCCCTCCACATCAGAATTCAAGAACTCCTCAACTCACGCTCATCTTCATTCCATAGACATTTAATTGAAAGCAAAAATACTGATTATAATCTTTCCTTTTAATAGAAGAAAAAGTAAGAAATGTTGGTAATCTCAGAATTAAGGAAGATTTATAAATAGCTTAGTTACACCTTCAGATTAACAATAGGTTAGAATTAAATACTGAATATATCGTTAATTAACATGCACATTTTAAATACATATTTAAGTTAAAAAATGGAATTGATTAGGACAACTGAAGTCACGTCAATTCCGCATGGCGTTTAACCACTCCACGTGGCACCATGATGAGAACACCCAATATGGCGTCTTAACATCCCACGTGACACTATGTTTACTACGTCCCAAAAATTGAACATACAACATAGTGTTCATTGAAAAAAGTTTCTGGCGATGATGTTTTTACTTCGAAATTAATTAGACTCAAATTATTATTTCGCGCTGCTTCAATATATATAGGATGAAACGATAAAATTGTCGTCGTAAAGAAAACAACACTAGAGTTTTATTTTAAAACGTTAATTGAAAAAATCAATTCAGGTAACTTGATTATGTAGTAGAGCTTGAATCTATTCAATGTAGCCTTCTTCAGCCTCAATCACCGCCTCGATACGGATCCGGAACTGGGAGCATGCTTTTTCCATAAGCGCCGGTGGGAGCTCGGCGAATAATCGGTGGATGGCGGCGATCAGGCTGTCTTTGGTGTTGTGGGAGGTCATGTTGGTGATGTTCTCGACGTATGACCAAACGAATTAGTCCAGCGGGTTCAGGTCGGGGGAGGAGAGGAGCCAGTGAGAGAAGGGTATAAAGTCGTAGCACTCCTTCTGAAGCCAAGCCTGGGTCTCTTTGGATTTGTGGGCCGGCGCCGAGTCCTGCTGCCACACACCGGGTCTGCCACCGGCCACTTGATTGCACCAGGGGATCACCACACTCTTCAGCACATCCAGGTACACTTTGGTGTTGACTTTCAAGCCGACTTCGAAGATGTAAGGTGGCATGATGTGGCCCTCTCTTGAAACCACACCAAAGACCATAACCGTAGCGAGAAACTTTGTTTTCATCACCCTGGGCACGTTGAACGGTCCGGATTTGCATTTTGAGGGTGCTGGCAATGGTCCAATAGTCATAACTTGGATCGGTAGAGAGCATGAGTTGTACAGTGGCGCATCTCCGATCTCGCTCGTTGAACATTGTGTCACTTTCAGACATGATAGAAGGCTCCTATCGCTCTTGGGATTTGTACACAACTGACCAACTAGTAGATGGTCTGCAACAAAAAAAGATAACCGGATTTCATTTAACGGAAATGGAATCATATCGTCATTTCTTGTGCGACAATTTTATTGTTCCACCCTGTATATAAATGATCTGGTTTAGATCCCTTTTCTGATGTAAATGCAACCTGTAGGAAACTTAACCACACAGACACACATACAATATATATACATATATATATATATATTGTGTGTGTGTGTGTGTGAGTATGTGCGTTTGTGTTTGTGTATGTGCGTGTGCATGTATGTTGATATAGATTGATTTATCAGTATATGAAAAATAAGTCTTTTGATTTCGAATATATTTTTAGACACTTTTCCTTTGTCTCTTTTTACCTTTCATATAAATGATGGGGTTTCTTTGTTTAATAAATATCAACCTTCGTGGCTTATTCAAAGCCAAAGCCATTCTTATAGAAGAACGGCAGTGACACTATTTAACCCATGGCTGAAGGAGGGGGTTAATACCTTTTCAAAGGTATGTATTATTTCCAAAGTGAATGTAATAACCCCTACCAATTTGAACTCACTTACTAGGGTGCCGCAGTTTAGCACGTTAACTACTCATGCCCCATGTATATATAAGTAAGTAAAGTTAGTGACTTTAGTCGAAGATGACCCAAAGGCTCTCTTTTCAACAGCTACTATACTGAGATGTAGGGGAAGGCGTTACTCCAATCCCAGGATTGCTCCAATCTAACCTTATAGTGCTGAGTGCTAAGCAAGGCAGCATCAAGTACCATTTTTGAGTCTTTGGTATGACTTGAGTTGGGATTGAACCCCGGTCTCCCGGAACTTTGGCGAACACTCTACTCATTAAGTCAATGTAAACATAATCATCATCAAGATGTTCTGAGAGCACGTTGTTCTTTAACTCTATCTCACTATTCCTCCCTATTGACCATCACTCTCGGCAGGTCCTTTTGACTGTCTCCAGTGACCTCAAAGGAGCTTATGTATCTAGCTCTTTTATAGTCGGCCAACTCTAGTGTTTTCATGGAGTCCATTGGAGAGCGTTACTTATGAGTTCGCCCTTACTACTCCAGTAGTGCCCAGCATGTCTTTTACATCTTAATTATATGGTTTGGGAGAGTGGGTGTAAGTGGCCGTGCAGTGATTGTTTTGTGGAGTTCTGGTTCCAGGATTTATTCAAAACGGCACAAAAAATTCTTGTGTAATTCCCATCTAGGTCTTTTTCCATGCGTTTTGTAAGATGGTGCGTTTCTATGGCAGTAACGACACGGTCGCAGCTAGTAAAATTGTCAGTTTTATTTTAGCAGAAAGTTCAGATTTCCATATGATTGACAACCTGTCGATAATGGTTCAAGCCTTTCCTATGGATATGTTGACATCTCCTTCAGATGATGAGATATTATTGCTGAGGTATGTGAATTAGTCTACTATTTTCAGATGCTGGCCAAGTGGAGGTGGCTTATTCTTAATCACTAAGAATTATTGGGACAAAAATCGTAATGCTATAGCTGCTAAGGCTTATAATGTTCTACTTGGAGGTACCTGTGATGTAATGGTTATCGTCGTAGGAAATGGACACTGCGACACGAGTTCAAATCCTGGACGAGACTGATTGCATTTCACATTGCACTAATACCCTTGGGAAAGGTATGAATCCAATTATTCTCCCTCCAGCTATGGGTAAATAGTAGGACAGACAAGGTTCTTTAGCCTTTGTGAGGTAACTAGTCTAGGAGAAGAAAAAACTCTTAATTCAAACCTGTTAAACTCCGCTTAAAAATTTATCTTGTGTCATATTCTGCCCGAGCAAAGGCGTTGGTAAATATATATAATGTCCTACTTTTTAATTGTATCCAACCGGAAGTCAAACCATCAAAACATTACGAGCGAAAATTCTCGAGGACACACTAAGTTTTGTAGATTTCTCCAATGCATTTGATTTCATACATAGATAAGATGGAACAAATAAAAAAGGTAAAGTTAGCGATTATTGCTGAGAGTGACCCGAAAACTCCCTTTTCAACAGCTACTATACCGAGGTGTAGGGGATGACGCTACACCATTCCCTGGATTGCTCTTCTTTAAACTTGAACCATACCTTATAGTGCTGAGTGTTAAGCAAGGCGGCATCAAAAACCATTTCTTGAGTCTTTGGTATGACTCGAGCTGGGATTGAATCCCGGTCTCCCGAATCATTGGCAAACACTCTACTCATTAGCCAATGGCCAGTAACAGAACAAGTGCAACAACCATGTTTTTCTCAAAGAAACTGTAATCATAATAATGATGCTTTACAAAAACATAAAAGATATGGTTCACTCACCCATTGTTGTCACTAACTTCATCGACGTTGTCATTAAAGACTTACTGAGAGATACATTAGCACCATATCTATTTATAATCTGCCTAAATTACGTATCACAAACGTCAATAGATCTAACTAAAGGAAATAGTTTTACATTAAAAATAGACAAGAAGCAGACAATATCCCTCAGAAACTATGACAATAGCAGGCTATGTAGATGATCTAGAAGTTCTTGCAAATAACCTGCAGAAGCCCAATGGAATCTGCATAGACTGGAGCAAGCACTATGATGTATTGACTTCAATATGATCAAAGATAGAATGGAGGTTTTGCATGCAAAATTATATAGATAAATTATAGTTGTATTTGTACATGAATTTATAATTCTTTTCTTTATGATGTTTCCATAATTTCACAAAAATTATTTTATATTTCCTAAAAAGAAATAACAACTCTTTAGGCACATATGAATACACACACACACACACACAGAGTGTGTGTGTGTGTGTGCGTGTCTGCGTGTGTGTGTGTGTGTGTGTGTGTGTGTTTACTTAGTTGTAAAAATGTGTGTATACAGATAAACAAAAACGTTTTCGTAAATCACAAAAATACGCTAAACATGTTTTTTTTCATCGACATTAGATTGCCTATTTATTTCTTTGTTACAGCAATTGACTTGTCACAGCCAACATTAAAAGAAAGCAAACTATTTGCTGCTTAGTTATTTGCTTTAGGCATAGAAAATCTATATTTGAGTCGTAAACAAGCCAATGTTAAAAACATAAGCAGCAACAGGAAAAAGAAACAATACCGCAATATCAATAATAGAAAACAAAATCACACCCACACACACATATATATATATATATATATATATATATATATATATATATATATATATAATAAATCATGCATATGTTTGTGCGTTGTCATTCAGCTCAGATTTTTGTTGAGATCTAAAAATTGTTTAATGGATTCTTATATGCGAAATCCGTTAATAAGTCGATGGAAAAAATGGGACAGCAATGAGACTTGTGTTTACCCTACCGCTACGGACAGGATGTAGCACAAGGTCAATTTTTAAGCTGAATAAAGGTGGGTTGTATTAAGCGTTTTCCTTCTCTTTGGTTGGTTGCCTAAGCAGAGTCTGCTTTTGCGTTATATTTTTGACTCTGGATTCACTTTGAGCGTCATTTTTTAATCATGAGGATTCATAGCTGCCAAAATCTACAATGCCCTACTACGAAACCGCATAGAACCCAAAATCATACTTAGAAAAAACCAAAATGGCTTCCGAAGAAATAGATCCACGACCTCACAAATATTAACCATCCGCAGAATTCTTGAAGGTGTACGGGCAAAGAACATACAAGCGACATTAATATTTGTCGACTTTACCAAGGCTTTCGACTCCATTCACAGAGGAAAGATGGAACAAATCCTACTAGCGTACGGCATACCTAAAGAAACCGTAGCGGCAATAACGATTCTCTATAGAAACACTAAAGTAAAAGTACGATCACCGGATGGAGACACAGAATACTTTGACATTGTAGCAGGAGTACTACAAGGGGACACGCTGGCCCCGTACCTCTTTATCATTTGTCTAGACTACGTACATAGAACATCGATTGACAAAATCAAAGAGAATGGCTTCGAACTGACGAAGAAAAGAAGCAGAAGATACCCCGCAACAACAATTACCGACGCCGACTACGCCGATGACATAGCGATACTGGCAAATACACCTGACCAAGCCGAAACTCTTCTGCATAGTTTGGAACGAGCAGCAGCAAGCATAGGCCTCTATGTTAATGCACACAAAACGGAATATATGTGCTATAACCAAACGGGGGACATCTACACTCTAGAAGGAACCCCACTTAAACTAGTAGACAAATTCACGTACCTTGGAAGCAGCGTCGAATCAACCGAAAAGGACATGGAAACGAGGCTAACGAAAGCATGGACAGCTATCAATAGGCTAGCGATTATATGGAAATCAGACCTAACCGATAAAATGAAACGCAGCTTCTTCCAGGCAGCGGTCACATCGATACTGCTATATGGATGCACTACATGGACGCTAACAAAACGGCTGGAGAAGAAACTGGATGGCAATTATACAAGAATGCTGCGTGCAATCCTGAACAAGTCCTGGCAGCAGCACCCCACAAGACACCAACTGTACGGCCACCTGCCCCCTATCACGAAAACTATTCAAGTTAGACGAACTAGACATGCAGGACACTGCTGGAGAAGCAGAGATGAACTTATAAGAGATGTACTCTTATGGATCCCCACACATGGCCGCGCAAAAGCAGGACGACCAGCTCGAACGTACATTCAGCAGCTATGCGAGGATACAGGCTGTTGTCCTGAAGACCTACCTAGGGCGATGAACGATAGGGAGGAGTGGCGAGAGAGGGTCAGGGATATCCGTGCTACCAGCGCGATATGATGATGACTTTTAGCACCCTTCACCACTTCTAAAATATAATTGTCAATATCATTATGGACCGCTACAAAAGAACAAAGACAATTGGTTCTAACGTCATTGAAAATTTATAAAAATGCATGCTGATATATCAACTGATACGATATAGTTTTTATAAATAATTTTTTCACTCTATGCGAGTTTATCTCTAGTTATAATTATTGGTTTTTATTGAAGTCTGAGTGACCGCAATTATCCTTATGTCTCCCAGATTTTCCTAAGTATTTTAGCTGATCTTAACAGCGCTGTAACCTAGATGGTATTGATCTTCCTCAGATTTCTAGTTCCCTCAGTCTTTTTTCAGACCTTTAGTGTCTTTTCTAAAAGAACCAGCTACAATTAGTAATACCATCACCCTCATGTCTCACAGCTTTTTAAGCTCACAAATAGATCAAGGTTGATGTCTATCATTTTGCTTTCTTTTATTTTCGCACCGTGATCCGTTGGAACGGCAAAATCCACAAGTTGACGGGTTCTTTCTTTTTGCTAATTAACACTAGGTTTGGTTTTCAGGACGGTATTTGGTGATCCTTTTGTATTTTAAAGTACCTGAGAGTTTTATGCGTCTCTTTTTCTAAGATAAGTTCTAGTTTTTGCTTCATATCATTTGTCAACATGTTTAAATTTTATTCTTTTACACATTTAACAGTGAATCACCTTTACCGTTTCTGTTCTTGTATTTCTTTAATACCGGGCCATTGGTCTAATGAGTAGAGTGTTCGCTAATGGTCCGGGAGATGGGGTTCAATCCCAGGTCGAGTCATACCAAAGACTCAAAAATGGTACTTGATGCCGCCTTGCTTAACACTAAACATTACAAGGTAAGGATCAAGGGTAAAAAGGAGCAATCCAGCGAAAGAGTGGCGCCCTCCCGTATTATTTAGTGTAGTAGCTATTAAAAAGAGAGCCTTTGGGTAACCCTCGACTATGGTCGCCAACTTTACTTTCTCTTTATTTTTTTGTTCGTTAATGTGTTGAACTGTTTCCTCTCTGTTACCACGTAAACTACACTTGTTATTCTATTACGTACAATCAATTTTTGCTTTGATAAATTTTTCTATTTGGTATTAGTTTGTGTTGCTTTAGATGGTGATTCAGTTTCTCTTCTGAGGTTTTGTTATATACTATACATATACATATGCAAACCACACAATACAAAAACACAGGCGGACTCTTTTACTTTTGGTACGAACGGTTTATTAACTTCTTGACTTCGGTTCTTCGGCACGAGGAGAGAGACACAATTCTTAAAAGTCTTTCGTATCATACTATGCTAACAATACCCCAGACGTTCGGCACATCTCGTGGTGCTTTAGATCTCAATTCATCTTCACTGGTCGGGACCCGAAAAACTTAACCGCCGCCAAAACGGTAGAAAACTCAACTCTATGGCAGAGAACTCCATTCTCTGCTCCAATGGCAGAAACTCAATTGTCTTCCGGCATAGTCCAATCTCAATTACTCAACTGCATGGTCAGGCCTCAACTTCTCAATACCACAGTCGGGACTCAACTTTTCAACACCATGGTCTGAACTCAACTGAATCTTTTTTTAAATCTTCCAAATTCTCAGCCCATCTATTCTCGGCATAACGTCATCCACTCTCCACCTCCATTTCCTGTCAGGCGTTTATTATGACAATGGTGATCGTCATATCCTTTGCGCACGAGCGTAAACTGCACCATTTGACTTCACACCTGAACTCTTAACCCGAATCGTTCAAAGCCTAACCAAACTGAATGATAAAATATTATTAATGAAAAATGATTTAAATAAAAAATCTAAATAAAAAATTAAAAAAAAATCATTCCTTAATTATATAACAGTTTTCACTTTATAGCAATACCCAGGTAATCTCATAAGCAATTTCGATAGTTTATTGTTTTTTCTCCATTTTTATTTTGTAGATTTTGTATTACTGTTTGTCTTTCAGTAATTTCTGCCGATATTGCAGTTATTGGCTGCAGTAAAAGATTTTCCTTGTATTTTTACCGAGTTCTTGAACTGTTGAATCTATGCAATTCTCAATGCTATTATTATTATTATTAGACAAGCTCATGCCTCCTTGCAGGATTAACAAAATATCATTGATAATATGTGCTCGTGTGCGTTCGCGCGCACCATAGATGCTGTTAACCTTCCTTGAGCAGTGAAGGTCAACTGAACAAAGACCACAGCACTGACGAAAATAGAAAATCCGGTGATATATACGTGAAGAATAATTGGTTTTCGATTTTTTTTTTCTTGTCGAAACGATGACGACGATAACGACGAGACAAAAGAGTGGGGGTCGTTTCTTCCTTATATATATATATATATATATATGAATATGTGGAAAGTTAGATAAATCAAATATTAGATTCAAATCCAGATGTGATATTTCATTCGACTTTGTTTCTTCAGAAGAAGTTCGAGATGAAATTAAGCCGAACAAAATATCACATATCTACATTTGAGTTAAGTGTTTGATTTATCCAACTTTTCTCATATATTTGCCCTTAATTTTGTCATTAATGAGACTGGTTAGAAAGTGCAAGTGAGTTCAGAATAAGGTTTCTTTTCTCAACATTGAAAGCGACGACCATCACAGATACGGGACAAAACGGCCCACTCGCAAAACGAGCAAAAACGTTTACGATTTTAAAACTTTTGCCACAGATGTCAACAATGTTCAAGTTTTAACCTCTTTCCCGAAATTGATGTGCTGGGACTTAACAAAAAGGTTACTGAATGAGAACCAAAACTGTGATTGGAAATGAAATAGGAATCTTTATAACATTAACAAAATACAATACTCGACTGTGACGTGAAGAAGGTAAACACTGCACGTCCTACGTATTTATGAGGAATAAGATATACCCATTAATGTTCATAGGTAGGGTATATAACATGATGTAAAATAGAAAATAAAGGCCAATAAATGAATTCCTTAATTTTATAGAATGATTGGTGTAATTGATTTACTTATTGATTCTATTGACCCCGAAGACAAGCAGGAGGGAGTCTCTGTAGCATAACTGCGAAAGTGCAGCTTCGTAGTAAGCGGATTCGAAATCTTGTTGAGTTAATATGTTCATTTTCTGACTTACACCCTTAGGAGAGATATCAACCCCTTTATTCTCCCAGCTGTCTTTTAAATATTATCATTACAGTTCTTCTACGAAGATGTTTTTGGTATTAGATTACCCATGAAATTTGATGAACCATTAAATGAAGAAACCAAACTTAAGACATACATCATCACTATCATCATTTATGTAGGTGCCCGTGGTGTAGTCGTTATCACCGTAGGAAATGAACACGGCGATACGAGTTTAAATCCTGGCCGATACTGATTGCATAGCACTAATACCCTTGGAAAAGATATGAATCCAATTATTCTCCCTCCAGCTATGGGTAAATAGTAGGACAGACTAGGTTCTTCAGCCTTGGTTAGGTAACTAGTCTAGGAGAAGGAAAACTCTGAATTCAAACTCCGCTTAAAAATTGACCTTGTGTCATATCCTGCCCGAGCGGAGGGGTTGGTAAATAGTATCATCACTATCATCATTATCATCAGCAACAGAAGATGTCATCGCCTGTAAACTGTAGTCGACAATAAGAATAATACGCTACTTTGTTGAAAATTTAAAACAATATCTTACCTTGACTGAAATGAAACAAACAATAAGCAGAACGAAGAAGTAATTAATTCTGTTTGGCTTCAGCATTCTGGTAGCTGTCGGTGGAGAAACTATGGAAAGATATATGAAAAGAAATAAATGATTCAAAGAGATCATCATTCAGAAAATAAAATTACGAAACGATTTTGCAATTTACATTCCTAGAAAAATTTCAGCAGAATCCAAAATATGCAAATCGGTTAACAGTTAAAAGAGAATCATTGAAATAAGCAGCTGGTCATACCAAATTGAAAAAAAAAAAGACTTGCCTCAGGGATAAAACTGTCAAAGAGAAATTACTAATGGCATCGCCAGTGAACAGTCCGAATGTAAATCCAGTTGAAAATCTATAAAAGAAAATGTAAAGATAATGGTCCATGAGAAAGCTCCACCTAACAACGAAGATCTATTAACTGCCATCGGGAAAATCGAAATATGAAGAATATTGTTTTAAATTAGCAAAATCCATGCCTAAAATATTCAAGGCTCTAATAAATGATCTAGGAAAAGAAATAAAGTATTATTTCAATCCTTTCTCAATGAATTCCATATTTTTCCCTAAGCAGTAGGTTATTCCATGATATATCCTCAGCATAACTCAAGTCAAATCGGCTGGGGCTGTAATATACTCCGACTGCATCTATTCAGAGAGGTAAGACCCCCTCCCCGACAAGTTTCCTGGATATGACATTAAAACATCTGATGGTGGGGCTCCAGTCATGCAGCTTTGGGTAATTGGAGTACCTCTTCATTGCAAATACTCTCAGGTCCACTTTGACCCAGAATTAGAGCACTTGACTGGGTTTTGTCTAAGGGTCAAATAGAACTGTTTGTCGTTGAAACTAAGTGCAGACAAACATGAATTGTTAGAAATAGAATTGTTAGATCATTTAACCATGGGTAACAAATGACTGATGTCTAATTGAATTGTTAGTAATACATAGAAATACTTGGAGCTACTTCACTGTGTGCAAAAAATGACAAACATTGAAAAGAATTAAGTGTTACATAGTACAACTTGAAACCCTTAACTTAGTGCAAAAAACATGGACTCAGGTTCGTTAAAAAGTGCTATCAACAAAATGTATTTACAAAGCATATATGATTAATATATATGTATAAAGAGGATTTGGCATTAAATGACCTACAATGGTTGATATGGCAAAACAAAACAAAACAAAACAAAAAAAAATAATCATTATGGCAAGAAAAAAATTCTTCCACTTTAGATATTTTAATCCCGTTAATTTAAGGTATATTTTATGCAGGCAGAATGTTCAGTTATTAAATAATGTATGTATTGCGTCTTGTCTTTTTTTCGTTTATTTACTGCTAAATAAAAAGCCAAAGTGATAATGTGATAAGTATGCGAATTCAATATTTTTTTGCCAAGAGTAGATTGTGTATAATTAAAATGCATTAATTAATATTCTTATTATAGCAATTCACAGCAAATTATTCTATTGTAGAAATGCAGTGTAAAAATCTATTTTCTAAAGTCATTAAAAACCAAGTAGGAACAGTTAGGGATTTTCAGAATAGGACAATTAAGCGTATAATTTAACAGCTGGGTTAGAATAATTTCTAACGAGCTTTTCTGCCATGTGATTTCACGCGTTTACTTTTTATTTTACCGAAATTTTAAGTATTTAAGAATTTTCTTGAGTTTTAAGCACTTTAGTTGGCGTCCTGTTCAGCAAGCTGCTCTAGCAAAATATCATCAGTGGGTACAATTCTAAAAAGAGGCTCAATATTCCTGACCTTGTGCCATACCTCAACTTTTCAGCTTAAATAATATTTCCAGTCCCTTATAATCAAATAGTAATTTTTTATTGGGTTGAATCATAAATACTTTCTCTTTTAGTAAAATATGATTTATTCATGAATAATCTAATTATGAATTTACTTCAATCAATAGTATTCACTATTATTTTGAATCATCCCTTGTCATTCATCGAGTAGCTTGTTGATTCCTTGCAAGTAAAAATTCAAATGGTTTCACACTCAGGAATTTATCCACAAACGTTTTCATCTAATGCTGAAAATTTTATTTTTTGTCATTTAGACCTTTTCTTTGAAAATTTTCATGAACATATTGAGGCTATAGGTCTTTTTTGGGTGTCTGGTTGCGGTTTAAAAACTAAAAATGATTAATATCACTGTGATTCCACCATGTCAACAACTTTTCTTCCATGAAGCTCCACTTTGAGGGTAGATTGCTGAGTGACATCCCTTTTGCGTTGAACATTGTGATATAAGACAAATTATTCGTCACCTGTAAGGCTATTCTTGAGAAACGGGTAATTTTTTTGCCTTGAATGAAGACTTGTCACTATGGATCTTCCATATTGTTCTCTGAAAGAGTATGGGAAACCCTAACACCTAGCTTGCTCAGTTTTCCGGTCTTTTTCAAGTGGCTTTAGGTTGGGATGTCTTGTGATCTAGTACTAATTTTAGAGTACTTTTTCGTGGATTGCATTCCACTATCATCATAAAACATCTTGATCGAGATCTGATGAGCGTCCTGGATGCATCTCCTTACGACATATCGCCAGAATGAAACATTGAAAATTAGTTTTGAACTTTGCAGTCAGTAATTACACCTTATATAATTATCATGAGCTTGCAATCCTGCGTTCCTGCCTGGTGGATGTTATTAAGCTGATCCTCTGGTCCTAGGAAGCCTTCCCGCAGGAAATACCTGCCTGGAAGGGCTGAGTATGTTCCTCGGCACCTAAGGTATCCCAAAAGTGAAATATGACTGGACCAAGCATCTTTTGTAATAACCACGCATGATTGATTTGTGCGTGGTACTCCAATGCAAAATGAACTTGTGTGTCAAATCTTGAATTGGTCTCTTACCCAAGAATGATATCTTGGTTATAAACACAACAAATTTTCTTGGCTGTTTCTGTAGCGTTTTTGTTACTCTTAAACTCTGACAGCATTAGAAACAAGTCAAATATGCACTTTCAGTTACTCCATTTTAGGGATGTAAGGTCTTAGAATAAATTATGATGCGTACTCTTTCATCACTGAAATAAGAAGGACCAATGAAGTCACTATTTAATTTGGTAATTTTCGGTTGTTATTAAAACTTTGGAAGTTTGAAATACGTAGGTAGCACCTGCTTTCAAATTTGGAAATTATTTATAACTCAATCCAACAATCAACATTAACACATCTCATCTGTTATATCTTTATAAATATTCGAATAAATTCGAATATTTTTATTCTCTTTTTAAATAGGAGATTAGCGTGAAGGTTTGATTCCATTTTATGAACAATGATTTTAATTAATATTCAAGGATTTACAATGGACATTTGCTGAAACCTTTGTTAGAATTATCTTTGGATTGAAAGAATTAGGAATTCTTTTAGTGAAGGAATCTGTTCTTCAGACAAGAATGTTTGCAGACATAAATAGGAGAGATTTATCTCCGACAAATATAGAAGATACAAATCAAGAAATAAAAGACTTTAGGTAAAACAAAACCCAAACAAAACAAAACAAAAACTAAAATTACTACTACCGCTCCCACCGCCAATGACAAGAACATAACGGCAAATAAGCAAAGAGAGAAGATATAATCTTACGTACAGTGAATAACCAAGAAAACAAAGATAAATAAAATATAGTCAGCTTAAAAAATAATAAAATAAAAATAGAAATAGAAATAAAAACAAAATAAAAAAATAAAACAAAGAAACCACCTCCAGACATCTTTTCTTTGCTTCTTCTGTGTATTTCCTGTTCCAACACGTGGAATTAATAATCATCAGCATATACAAATATTTCTGCAACAGACAGATTCTTAGACAGAATATTACATTTATGACGAAGTTTGTTGTTCAAATCTTGTAACTTTGAACAAAAACAATGCTATGCTTTAGAAAAAAAAATGTTTGCTGAAGTGTGCTCGTATATATATATATATATATATATATATATATATACGTGTGTGTGTGTGTGTGTGTGTGTGTGTGTGAGTGAATATTTCGAGGATCTTTTGCATTCTTTTTTGATATCTTAATATTCTCAACACATATTGGATGACCTCAAATATTCTCTCGATTATATTTTTGCATTGCATCAGATAAATTTATTTTGGCTTGTTTAAAAAAAGCCCAAGCGTTATATTGTCGAAAAATAAATAGCTGAAATAAATGACGACTTATTTTTACCTTTATTTATTCATTTATCTTTTTTCTAATTAAAATATATATATTAATACTAATCTGATGGTAGCCATACGCTCATGATGGATGTTTTTCTAAAATCCCAGGAAGAAAACCTGTATGATATATCATTCGGGCACTTACTCAGTGGATTAATTTTTTTTTATAAGATCTACTTGCATGATTGACAAATTGACATCACAAGTATCGAGACTAATTTTTTAAAATCTTTATTTTACGATTTGAACTACTATAGAGTGTGTACCTATCAGAGCAACTTACATTATTATGTGATAATATCTAAAGATCTAGATTACAGTCTAAGACATGTTGGTGTCGATTTAAAAAAGAAGAAGAAATGAAACCAGCTTTGATACTTTCTGAACAAAATGTGTTGATGAAACAGAATTCACTAAGTACACCAGACCTAACTTCGTTTGTGTTCTCTCTCTCTCTCTCTCTCTCTCTCACACACACACACACACACACACACACACACACACACACACACACACACACACACACACACACATGCCTCCCATATATATATATATATATATATATATATATATATATATATATATATATATATATATATATATATATATTCTTTATACTTATAAAAGTTGAAATTTATTTGTCCGTTATAGAAAAGAATATCATAGCTGATGAATATTTTTATCAGAATCAATTGTGGTAAGTTTTCATGAGGAAATTAATCCTTTTATTATTATTTACATTCGAATTCATCTGGGGTCAGTTTTGAATCGGGATTTCAAAGAGATGCATGGAAAACTAAGTTTTCATTTCGTTTCGGAAATACAAAGTTAAATATTGAATGTGACAATTTTTTAGGAATAAGACCTTCAAGACATTTTTTTAGTAAATAAAAAGAATAATTCAATTAGTAAATTAGTAAATAAAAAGATTAAGTCAATTGATGACGAAGACATTTTTATTTTATTGATTTACAGAAGGTTGGACAGGTTGTTTTAGGTTGGAAAAATATCATTTCGAAAGAATACCCGCTCTTCAGTTTCAATGTCTTTTTTAAATATTTACCCCCCTATATATATATATATATATATATATATATATATATATATATATATATATATATATTGATTATTTCTATCTGCTTATAAAAGCATTGTTTGCAGTAAATATGGAGTTAAAGGATTGAAAAAATCAATACCTCACAAAATGCACAATATACGTGATTCACTTTAAATTCTAAATTAAAAGGAGCTACAAAAAAGTCATTCTTTTTCCTTCTCAACCTCCTCTTCTCCTCCTCCTGCTACTACTACTACTACTACTACTACTACTACTATTAGGGATCTGTTTGCGTTTAACACGTTAGGAAGATTTTTCAAAGAATAATTCAATTCAAAAAATGATCTATTCTTTTTGAAGATTTAACTAATTTTTAAATTAAAAATTTATGTAATGCGAAGCATGGATTTTTTTAAATAATTCATTTGTTGGATTGATCAGGTAAAAACAAGACATTCTCATCAGTTAGAAATTAAAAGTAGATGAAAAAATAAAACTTATCTTTATTTCATTATTTCTAATATTTACGAAAATATTCTATTTTTTTGTTGTTATTATTATCTAAATATAAATGAAAATGATTCAAATTATTCAATGAATTCAAATAACTTTGTACAAACAAAAGTTTCAGCATTTTATTTTTGAACTTTTATGAGAATAATAATTGACATATGTTGATATTCATTCATTTATGTTATATCTAACGATAAAAAATTATGAATAAGAAATATTCCTAAAAATTTTATAGATCAGAAAATTTATAACGAATGACTCACAAGGCACGAAATTTGATGAGATTCATGTTTACATCAAATAATCTTGCCAGTGGCAACCAGTTTTAACATAGACTCTGCACAGACATAAGAGCCATGCTACCTGGAGACAAACTATTATACTATTTCGCTCCATATCTGTTTCAACTAAGTAAAAGATATGAGCCTTTTTCTATCAGTGGCACATTCAGTCCAGCTCAAATAAGTACATTGGTTCCATCTGTTTAAGGGTTTGAATCATCGGTATTTCCTAATTGTCTGCATCTTTACAAGAATCACAATTTGTAATGTGAAAGAGTTGTGTAGGCACACAAATATTACCCTGTAAATGAAGTGAATCATCATCTTCTACAGCCTATTTAAAAAATTCTCATTTTTATAAATCTATTAATGGTTTTATTATTACTAGAATATTCGGACTATTGATCTTATCTTTATTATTATAATCAGAACATTTCGGCCGATATGTCCTCCGGTCTTCTTCAGGTGTTTCATGTCGAACTCGGAAGTTCACAGAAAATCTCGAACTGAACTCTTTATTTGAACCACAAGGGTAGACTGTTCCAATTCTGTTAACCATTACAGGGTACTAGTGTTTAGTTTTTTGTAAGTATTCCTTGTTAGTCTTACTCGTTGTTGGGATTGAACCTGCAACCCTAAAACCAAGCGACTTATCAACAGCGCCATGTGATCTTGCTGACATATTATTAAAGATGTGGTATTTATTTAACTACTCTATTGAGTTTCTGAATTAAGTAGAACCCACAGAATGATCTCCACAAAGATTGAACGGAAAGTTTCAGCTTCAATAATCTTTCGACGAAATTCGGTTCAGCCTCGACTATGCAGTGGTGCCAGACTTGTGGTTAAGAGACTGATATCACATATTATGGAAGCCACTATTTGTACAGGTTGTGGCAAAGGAGAAATGTGTTTATTCCTGGAATTCCCCTGACACCATCGTTAATATAATTTGAGTTTAACAGACTGCAGTTCCCCATTCGACTTAGCTTTGTTATATCTATTTTTAAGTTGCCAAGGTCAAACTGTCTATCGTGAGATTGCATTTTGAAGACGACTGTTTTTCTCATGGGCAATTATACATAGGTAGTTCCAGAGTTGGAAGTCCAATCATCTTTTTATAAATGCAGCTTCTGGGAAAAAGAAGAATATAGTATACACTGACGTACTACGTTAATGTGCTGTAATTGTTTTCACTCTGTTATAATTGTTTTACTAGTAAGAATGATACACAAATTATTCTGTCTTTCAAGTTTATTTTTGTCATTTTTAAATTGGCCATACATTTTTTTAAAATTGAAATTTATTAACTTCAGCAATGTTTCAATATTCAAGATGTGTAGTGCTTCTGTGGCAGATTCTTGGTCTATACGTCTAGATTTGGCAATGAAGGTAACCGGAAGTACATTTGTGGCAACGTTGAATTTATAAATTACCATTGCTGAACGGAATTATCATTTAGTTGTAAGTCCCTGTTAAAATATCATAGAATATTTTGATTGTAAAATTTCAGTATTGTGATAAAACTTTAATTGACATGAAATACTATATCTGGCTGTATCATGAATTGTACATAGTTATAAATAGCAATATGGATAGGATATATAAAATATTACGATTATGGAATTTTGTCATTTTTGCAAATCCAAGATAATAGGAAATTCATTAGAGACAATTAATTTTGAAACTTGATATATGTGATGATGAGATTTTACAATTCGGATTAATCTCAATAAGACATAAAATAGATTTTTGGGTAAGATTGGATTTATAAGTTACCATTACAGAAAAGAATTGTTATGCGATTAAACCTATGTTTTTTTATATTTTTATCATTAAATATTGTTATAGTGACATATCAACATTGTGATGAAACTCATATTGATACGAAAGACTATATTTGGCCGTTTGAAGGTATCTTTGTACTAATCATTGTCGTAATTTACGATGCAGAAAGTAGATATATAATTTTTAGATTTATTTTAAAATTGCAGTGTTTTCATAAAATTGAAATATTGTCATTGGGGAATTTCAAGAATTGGATGAATCTCAATATTTAATTAAATAAATTTGTGATAATCTGGAATTTTGAAATTTCCATTGAAGAATGGACTTATCATATGATTGTTAAATCCCTGTAAAAATAAAAGTCATTTCATCAAATTGAATTGTATTGTATTTTTTATGGCACTTTAGATGACAGGAAATATATTTGTAGGAATCTTGATTTTTTAAATTAGCAAAGCAGAAATGGCAAAGTCTTTTATTGTAAACCATGTGTCAAAATAACTGTTTCCAATAAATCAAATTATTACGATTTTGATTGTGAAACATTTACTGAAACTCAAAAGGACAATAAATACTTTTGAAGTAGTCTCTTGAACTATAGATTTTTGAAATTGGTGATGCAAAAATGATTCATTTTTAATTTGAAAACCCCAATTAAAACTTGCATTTCTATTGATTTCAAATATAGTGATTGCAAATTTTAACCGTGTGATGAAATTTGAAATAGCATGAAATACTTTTGAGGCAGTTTTTTTAATGATAACCGTAACTTTCTTTATCTTCTATAGTAGAATTTAGTCAATATGGTAGGTAGAACGTATCCAGAAGAATCAGTATGGGCAAAATTTCACGAGGAAGCATATGCCATCATTAAAATTGACCTTCAAATTCATTTGGTGTCACTATGATCCACTTATCAAATATTGTTAATTTTTGTATTGGTAATAAAAGACAAAACTGCATTGCGAAGATATTTTTTGATATAGGGCACTTTATCTAATGTTTATGTTACGAGAATCCTTGTACTGGATACGTTTGCAGTATAAATTGTAAATAAAGCTCGAAATTGTTCAGCAACACCGGGTAAATTCACCAATATATATATATATAAATATATATCCGTGTGTGTATGCGCGCGTGCATGTATAAATTAATGATGAAAAATCCCTTAATATACGCAGCAAAGATTTTAAATATAAATTCCCTCTTGTCAACATGACAAGTTGCATTTGTAAAATCATCGATTGAGCATTGTGCACTGAGGATTTCATATCAAACTTTAATTTACAACTGGCAATTATACATTCAGCTACAGAGTGTGTCTGTATGTGTGCATGCACGCATGTACAAGTGTGTGTGGGGAAATTTCATTCTTTATTACAGAGGAGTAACAGATATGGTTTTAGTTAAAGAGATATAAAACAATAGAATTTGGTAGTAAATAATACCTAATAATATCAGTTTTAATTCTATATTTCCGTCTGTCTTTTTCTCATTGCGTTTTTTCAGCATTCATGTTGTGCATCCATAGAGTAGTATTGACACAATTGCTGCTTGGAAGTAATCCCGTTTTATTTTATCAGATAGATCAGACTTCAATATGATCGATAGCCTATCAATAGGTGTCCACGCCTTCACAGTAGATGAGACGCGGCTGTCGAGGTATGAAAACTTGTCTACTAATTTCACAGGACTGCCATTTAGAGTGGCTCTTCTCCATTAAAAAACATGTATTCTGTTTTGTTTGTGTTCACATAAAGGCCAATGCCTCCTGCTGCCTGTTCCTTGTAGCTGGGATTCTGCTTGTGTAGGTGTATTTGCAAGAAGTGCTATGTCATCTGGATAGTCTGCGTCCGTTAAAGTTTCTGCGGGAGATCGTCTGCTTCTTGCCTGTTTTAGCGTAAAGCTATTTTCTTTAATTGTATATATATCGACATTCGAAGTATGTAATCTCGGTAGATTAATCACTGATACGGTGCTAATGTATCTCCTTTCAGTACTCCAGCAAATATGCCGAAGAAGTCCCTGTCATCATCTGGGGAACAAACCTTGACTTCCCTGTTTCTATCAAGCATCATTATAGTTTCTTTGGGGAGACCATAAACAATAAATATTTGCTCCATCTTTCCTCGGTGTATGGAATCGAATGCCTACGAGAAATATACAAATAATAGTGTTGTCTCGAGATTTTTTGCATGACATCTTTCAATGATTTGATGAATTGTTTGAACCAGTGATGTTGTCGATCGTTTTTTCCAAAACCCTTTTGATTTTTCCTAGAAATTTCTCAATTTCAAGTTCGTTGAAATTGCGAAGCACATCATTATAAACTTTAACAGCAACTGAAGTAAGAATTCTCCCTCGGTAGTTCTTGGTAAATCCGAGATCACCTTTCTTAGAGAAGGGTTTAGTTTGGTTTGGTATTATGGCATATCAATCATTATAGGTTATACAATTCCAAATCTGTTTTGTATATTAGATATATATGATTTGTAATCATTTGTAAACATATATATGATTTGTAAACATTTGTAAACATATATATGATTTGTAAACATTTGTCAAGCGGTTTCAAGTATTGCTATGTATCACAAACAATTTAACACCAGTCTTTTATTTACACACAGTTAAATGACCAAGCAGTTTTATTTCCACAATTCAATTTAGCATAAGTCATTTGTTTGCTTCCCGTTTAAATGTCAAACAGTTCTATTTGACCCATATACATGATCCTATCATTTTAAACGAGTCTGAGCTCACTTTTTTCGTTCACATTTAAATGGTTTCAAGTATTGCTATATATAACAGTCACAATTTACCACCCATCATTTCTTTATGCTCATTTAAATAGATATACATGATGAGTAAGAGATTGATTTGTCAGTAATATCATTTTAAAATAAGTTAGAACTAATTTGTTATCACATTAGTCTTGCTATTGTTTCCACACACTTAAATAGTTTCAATTATTGCTATCGAACACATATAATTCTTTTAAACATTAATTATTTGTTTGCACGCAGGGAAGTGGTTACAAGTATTGATATTTAACAAAATTACTCTATTCAACATTATTCCTTCGTTTGCACACAGTTAAATGTTTCCAAGTATTGTTATACATCAGTCATTTCTTTACACATATTTAAATGATCAGACACTTCTATTTTAAACAATTCAGTTTAGCATAAGTCATGTGTTTGTACTCAGTTCAAATGTGAAACAGTTCGATTTGACCCATAGATAGATCTCTATCTGGTTCTATCTCTCCAGGAGCGATGGCAATGAAGGAGTACTCCTCATTCCTCAAAGCTCTAGCATTACTGGAGCCTCACCATCAGATTAATTCGTGTCAATATCAGGACAATCGTTGGTGGGGTCTTAAGCTTTGCAAAGATGCAGTCGGTGGATTCTCCAGCTCTAGCCGATTGGACAATAGGGAAGGGGAGGATGCAGTCTTTTGTCCATCGCTCTCTTGTATTCTGTTTATATAAGGCATTGCAAAATCAAAACGTCATCAAATTTCCTTGTCTTCCATACATCTGGGCTTATTTCGTCGAGGCTTGAAGCTTTTCTACTTTAAATTTATCTAAGTACTTCGTTAAATTCTTAAGTAAACTGTCCTAGTTTGATGTCCGATTGGCAACTGATATTTTTATGATCGGTGGAGTGTCTGAGCAGATCCTTGAAATGTTCTTTTTACAACTGCATTCATTCTTATTAGCTGGCAGCTTTTAGTTTCACTCTCATGGTGCTCTTCCTTTTACGCTCTTCATTTACTGTCTGCCATGCTATTCATGATCATCTATCTTCTACGGTGTTTCTTATTTTATTAATCTGACGTTAAACGTATTCATTTTGCCTTTTTTGGTATGTCTTAGTTCTCATTGTGTCTCCTTAAGTTTCTGATTGTTGGAATTTGTTGGGTTTCTTTTATTACATTAGGATATTGTTTTCACGTTATTTCGTTTTTTCCAAATTGCAAGTGTCTCTCAGTGAACTTTATGATTTGCTCTTGGTTTGATTTGTATGTATTCTGCGGCTGCTTGAATTTGGGTATTGACGAAATTTTCGTATCCTCCATTCGTAATAAGTGTTTCAGATATCTAGAAGTTATTTCTTACAATTACCGTATACTTATTGCTAATATATATTGAGAAGTGAAGATCAGTTGTATCTTGTGGCTTTGACTGCTTCTATCTTATTTCTACGTGAATAAATAAATAAAGTGGATTTTGTGAAAGGATTTTTCAATTGGAATCACTTTTTTTGAGTTGTACTTTTTTTCTTGTAGGATTCATCATTATGATCGCCATATCGTGTTGTCAGTATGGATCTCTGTGACCTTCTTTCACCACCCATCTCTATCAGCGATCACTCTCAGGAGGTCTTCAAAGTTATATCCTGTATCGGCAAAGAGTTGTTTTATATAAGTTCTGGTCGTCCTGCCTTTGCTCGACCATGTGAAGGGGTCCACGGGAGTATATCGCTTATAAGCTCGTCCTTACTTCTCCAGCAGTGTCCCGCATGTATGGTTCAACTAACTTTGATAGTTTTCATGATGGATGGCAGGTGGCCGTACAGCTGCTATTTTGTGGGGTATTGCCTCCAGGACTTGTTCAATATTGCTCGCAACATTCTTGTGTAATTGCCGTCAAGCTTTTTCCCCAGACGTTTAGTGAGCGTCCATATATTGTGTCCATCCAGCAGCATCGACACGACCACTGCTTAGAAAAAACGGCGCTTTATTTTATTCTTCAGGTCTGACTTTGATATGACCGATAGTCTATTGATAGCAATCCATGCCTTTGCTAGTCGCGTGTTGATGTCATTCTCGGTTGATGAGACGCTGCTTCCAGGGTACGTGAACTTGTCCACTAGTTTCAGAGAGCTATCCTTTAGTGTGGATATGTCGCCTCTTTGATTAAAACACATATATTCCGTATTGTCTGCGTTGATATGGAGGTCTATGCCAGCAGCTGTTTGTTTCAGAATATATAGCAGGGTTTCGGCTTAGGTGGTTGTATTTGCCAGAAAAAAACTATGTCATCGGCGTAGTCCACGTCAGTAATTGGTGTATTTTCTGCTTCTTTCCTTTGCCACCTTTAAGCCATTTTTTTCATTATATCAATAGTCGTTCTAAGCACGTAGTCTAGGTAGATGATAAACAGGTGTGGGGCTAATGTGTCTCCTTGTAGCACACCTGCTAGAATGTCATAGAAGCCTGTGTCTCCATTCGGTGAGTGGACTTTTACTTTTGTGTTTTCATATAGCATCAGTATGGCTTCGACGGTTTCTTTGGGGAGTCCGTAAGCGAGAGGTATTAGCTCCATCTTCCCTCTGTGTACGGAGTCAAAGGCCTTGGACAAGTCGACGAATAATGTTGTGGACTCTAGGTTTTTTGCACGTACACCTTCTAGAATTCGATGGATAGTCAAAATTTGTCACGGATTGATTTCTCCGAAAGCAATTTTGGTTCTTCCAAAGTATTTTCTCAATTTTGGGTTCTATGTGGTTGTATAGTAGAGCATTGTTGATCTTGGCTCTATGGATGTAAGGGTTATACCTCGGTAGTTCTTGGCTATTCCAAGGTCAGCCTTCGTAGGAAAAGGGAGGATGTACCCTTTGTCCATCTTTCTATTGAATTTTGGTTATATACGGCATTACAGTGTCGGAGTGGTGATTAGTATGACATTATTTACTAATCACTGCCCCGTGAACTTTTCCTTTCCCGGAGAGTCAGCGTATTTCTTCCCTTAGACTGTCTTTTCGTCTCAAGCTCTTTGTGGAAAACCCAAGTTTAACACATTCGTAAACATCAATTTGGCTAAAGCATGCTTCTCCGTATACAGGACATATTTTTCTATAAATTTGATATGATTTGCACTTCTCAGACAGCAATAATTTGATAAAAGATCTTTGTTTAAGCTTGGATCTCTCTGATTGATTTGCCATCATTTTGAATAACTCCAAAACAAAATCTTTGTAAGATTACAATAATTTTTCCCATATATATATATATATATATATATATATATACATGTGTGTGTGTGTGTGTGTGTGAATAAATAGACTCAACATCAAACTGAATCTCACAAGTTTTGTGTAATTTTTTACGTTTTAATACTTATCAAAATGTTTTATTAAGAATTATGATCTCAGATTGAAGTTAAGATTTAAGGACATAGAGAGAGAGAGAGAGAGAGAGAGAGAGAGAGAGAGAGAGAGTGCCAAGTATTTACGAATACATGCAGAATTGAAAGATATAGTTGATACACTAAAGTTGAGATCATATTCCCATGTGAAGCTTTTTCATTGGTTTTCAAAAGTCTTTCAGTGTTGATATGTTGATATATAAAGTCACGAAATAAACGTGATAATGATCGAAGTCTTAAATTGGTTATGATTTTTTAATCTATTCAAAAATAAATACCTATATTTATGTATCTCTTTTTCGTTCATTATATATATATATATATACATATGGGGGGTGTTCTACAATTATTTCCCCCATTCCATCATCAAGCAGCAGGTAATGCCAAGAGAAAGGCAATTTCATTCTTTGTACGGCCAAACTATGGATCGAATACTTGAAACTCAAAGTATAGGGGAACATTTTTGTGAGATATAATATTCAATATCAAATTTTTATGTCTCTACTTAAGTAGTAATTAATGTTAATTTTGTTTTTGATGTTGAGTTCTGTTTACGTGATTTTATATTTTAAAATACACACACTCACACATGAACGAACACAGGGGAGTCCTTGTGGCGTAATGGCTGAAGGTTTGTGTCATCATTGTAAGTTCGAACTTCTCTCGAGCTACTACGTTCACCTTCCAGCGTATAACCTTGGGAAAGGTATAAAACCCCTTATCCTATTAGCTATGCGTTAAATGGTATCACTTTGTTGTTTAATGGCATATCAAACTTCTTGTTTTTTTTAATGCCAAATCCATCCATATAGAAGAACAGTAGTGGTACTATTTAACCCACAGTTGGGAGGATAAGGGGGTTTATGCTTTTCCTAAGGGTATTTTTTTCCGAAAGTGAGTGTAATAGCGTGAATGGAGTTCGAACTCGTTTACTACGATTCCGCAGTGCAGCCCTTTAACCATTTTATCACGAGTACATCCCTCAATAGTATCACTGCTGTTCTACAAGGATGAATTTAGTATTAATAACCCGTGAAAGTTGATATGCCATTAAACAAAAAAAAGCAAAAAAAAAAACCAAAAACGTACACACACACACATACACATACGCACGTGCATAAATGTGTGTGAATAATATATATATATATATCATCATCATCATATCGTGCTGGCAGCACGGATATCCCTGACCCTCTTTCGCCACTCCTCCCTATCGTTCATCGCCCTAGGCAGGTCTTCAGGACAACAACCTGTATCCTCACATAGCTGCTGAATGTACGTTCGTGCTGGTCGTCCTGCTTTTGCGCGGCCGTGTGTGGGGATCCATAAGAGTACATCTCTTATGAGTTCATCTCTGCTTCTCCAGCAATGTCCTGCATGTCTGGTTCGCCTAACTTGAATAGTTTTCGTGATAGGGGGCAGATGGCCGTACAGTTGGTGTCTTGTGGGGTGTTGCTGCCAGGACTTGTTGAGGATTGCACGCAGCATTCTTGTGTAATTGCCATCTAGTTTCTTCTCCAGCCGTTTTGTTAGCGTCCATGTAGTGCATCCATATAGCAGTATCGATGTGACCGCTGCCTGGAAGAAACTGCGTTTCATTTTATCGGTTAGGTCTGATTTCCATATAGTCGATAGCCTATTGATAGCTGTCCATGCTTTCGTTAACCTCGTTTCGATGTCCTTTTCGGTTGATTCGACGCTGCTTCCTAGGTACGTGAATTTGTCTACTAGTTTAAGAGGGGTTCCTTCTAGAGTGGAGATGTCCCCGGTTTGGTTATAGCACATATATATATATATATATATGTATATGCGTGTGTCTTTGCGTGACTCTTTCAAAGTATATATATATATATATATCATAAAAGAAATGAATGCCATATCTTGCTACTGAGTTTCTGGTTTTCATTGTTAACATAACTATATTTCGTTGTTTGCTTTCCAAATATACGTTTCTCTTTTATATGCACATTCTTTACCTGATTTTTGGAGATGATTAACCATAACAGCAAACGTTTTAAATTCAGTTATTGAAAAAGGGATCAAAAACCATTGACCAAAAGGCAAACTCAGAATTTACTTGAGGTCAAGTGACACTGATAGCACCGGTCTTTGATCAGCTGCGATGAGACCTTTTAGTATTTACGAGGGTGATCATTTTGTCACACTTGGTACTCAAATAAACCTCATGTCCAAGTATCAGATAAAGGAAAGCAGATAAAATAATGAGGGCAAGTTTAAATTTGCCGAATAGTAACAAAGTAGTCACTGAGCGATACAAACGCTTCTTTTTAATGAACTAAGTGAAAATAAACTTTAGGTACGCACGCAAGCGAGGAAATATTTGCTACCAACACGAGAACCTGTCAAGTCGTTAATTTTCATCTTCGGGGAAATAAGTCGAATCAGATCCTTTGCTGCTCTAAGCAGAAAACATGTAGCAAAGAATTGAACAAAGAATAGAAAACTCATGAGCGGGAATGCTCTTCAGAAGTGGCCTGCAGTTACAGGTCATATCGGGAGGAGAAAATGAACCGAAGTCGGGTTAGTTTTTAAATATTCCTATAAATCAAATTTTCTCCTCAAAGCGATTAAACATCAGATTTCCTTTGTCTTATTGTTGTTTTTTTAAAATGTACAAGCTTTGTAGGTTAACCTTATCTCAGGTCTTCTTAATTAATGCATTCCATTGATCTGACTTTTGCAGAATAGTTTCTTTTGCAAGGAGTAAAGTTTGATCCGAGAGACAACGGCCGTATTCTACTACACTTTCTTCACAAAAATAGACGTCTTTCTTTATTACTCGAAATTTACTGCCATTGTGAGAAAGACAGAGACAGGGAGACGAAGCGACAGAGGACACGTACACAGACAGGCAGAAAAGTGCTATATTAATCTTTTCTTACCCACGTTGTGATTCCATAATCAAGGCCTTACATCCTTGCTTCCTTGATGAAGTTCTTAACCGAGATACGCAAGGGCAGCTGCTCCCTCGCCATGCGTCGCGCCCGACGCGACTGAGCGTGGCTCTCTATGACTGACCGTCTGACTGGAGGTACCTGAGTATATATAATTTCGTAACGCCTATGCACTCTTCCAACCCGTGATTCACGTAGTCCACTTCCGCTTGCCAACCAACGCAAGCTATCTTCTTGTTTACACAGCTGAAACATGCTGTCCTAGAAATCCCTCAATAACGGCTCTATCATACGTCAATATGCAACACATTTAGAAGACATTTATTTAGTTTTCTCATTTAGCAGAACATAAACTAATTTTAAGCGAGACAAAATATTTTTATTTGATAGCAGAAAATTTTTACTTTATAAAACATAACGTAAACAGACGAGTTTTAAATATTTGAGTTGCTGGAATTTTTTTCCAAGCTATGTTATGGAAAATACGAAATATCTCAATGTTGTGAATATTATGGAACTCAAAAGCAAAAAATCATAAATAATTCTAAGTTAATCAAAGTGAGATTTTATGCCAGCTTTAATTCTTTGAGACATGGGTTTCAATAATTTGAAGCAATATTCTTAATCAAAGTTGTTTACCTTCCTGAATATCAATGAAAAAATCTTTGATGAATGTTGCCTTCTCATTGACTATAAAAAAATATGAATTTTCAGTTAGATCCTGACAGTTCCTTTGATATTTTATGGTTTCATATACCTTTCTTGAAAAGAAGCTTTAATCCCTTTGGAAAATCTATAAGATAAAACTTTTTGCAAATAATGTTTCAACTAATAAAATGTCCTATATTCCAATAAAGATTTATGAAACTTCTTATCATGTAATAATAATAAGAGATAATTACCTTTAGTGTGTGTGAGAGAGTGTTTGCGTATTCATAATATATATATATATATATATATATATATATATATATATATATATAGAGAGAGAGAGAGAGAGAGAGAGAAATATTTATATATATATATATATATATATATATAGAAATATATATAGAAATCTTTTTGTGCAACAGCCATCTAATATATTTTTCTTGTAGTGATGGACACCTTATTCTTTATCAGGTTATGCAACTTAGAGATGGACAACTCTGATATAACACTTGTTGTTGACATGATTACTGGTTATCTTGCTTCAGCTAATCACTGGATAATTACTTGAAGCGTTAGAGGGTGGTATTCGAGTTGTTCAAGCGTTGGCCACAACAATAACACAATGCACAAATCTCGTATATTTTCTTCAACCCTTCTCTCGAAATGGTCCCATGGCGATGGAGGTGTAGCGACGTATATAAACTTGACCAGGTGGAAGCATGCAGCTACATATCTACACATTGGTGACATGAGTCTTATTTTCACATATTTGATGCATCCACCAATGACATAGACTGCACCTAGTGAAGACTTTTCCGTGTGAGCAGCCTAATTAAGAGAGCACTGCTCACTCAAATGGAGGAAGGTTGATGATGAGGATGTATGCTTATGAGGAACGGTAGAGATTTGTGGTGAAAGATTATGCTGGTTCCATATATATATATATATATATATATATATATATATTTAGGTTTTATAAATATTCAATAACATAGATGCTTATCTGTGACCATAATGTTCATGCACGTCATCACACGGCAATCAGCTGGCAAAAAATGAAGATTTTGGAAAAATCAAAAAGATAGAAAGGATATTGTCAAAATAATTTTATGTTAAAATTACCTATAAGCCTTTGAGATTTTTTGTATGCAGGTTATATTTGCGTGTGTGATATGTGGTATGTGGTCGTATATCTGATTGTTAGTGCGTGTGTGTGTGTGTGTGTATGTGTGTGTGTGTGTGTGTGTGTGTGTGTGTGATGATATATGCGCGTGGCAGATTTTGGTTTTCTCGTGAATGTATGTGTGTAGCGATGTGTTGCAAAATGCAGCGAAAGTCTAGAGACGGTTGGGGATTTGACCGAATATTTTTTATTGTGTATATTGATTTTATTGTGTATATGATTTTATTTAAGGGACAAAGTTATCATCATCATTACTTTATGAAGAAAATGATTTTTTGATTTTAAATGTGAACATTATAGACAAAATAATTGTTGGGTTTAAAACGTAAGAATAATTGATGAGGTTTAGATATCATGATATCATGAGACACCGTATAATGTTATTTATAATGGTGTGTTTTAAAATTCTACCATTCATATGTTAGTTTTATATTCTGTGTTAAATAGCAACATGTATGTTATAATAATTTATATTGGTTGCCTATGTCAAGTTAATGATATATTACATATTCGTTATTGTAATCTATGGTAGTATGAGATGTAGAACAATGATAATATCCAAATACATAACATTATCATATATGCTTATAATACAATACATCAGACCCTTCTGTACACTTCTACTATATTGCGAATTATATATTGTTGTTGATATATTTTGTAATGTTACAATGTATTGTGTTGTTGTATGTTGAACTTTGTATATCATGCAATCTACCTTGGGCATGCTACAACTATATGCCAAATTGTTGTACGTAATAAATATAATCAATATACTATATTGAATATATATATATTCAAACATATGTATATATGTATATATAATCTTAGAAAAAAGACTATAAAGAGAGAATTGAATCTCTAAATCATGATGAACTTCTCTCTGTATAACAACATTTCCGTGTAAGAATTCTTACTTAAACAAAGACACCGAATCCACTCTCATTGAAAATATTGAGGAAAAATCATACATTATTACAAATTCATGAAGAGATGGATATTACATCTAACCCCATTCCTAAACATTACTTTTAAAACCCAAAACGCTTTCATCCCAATCATAATATATACAATTTTAGAATAAACTTCTATAGAGACAGTGAAATAAGAATTATATAATCTCTTTACGAGTTTTTCACATAGAAAAAAAAGAGAAAAATTTAAAATATTCTCGATGTTTATTCTTTACGATATCATCGAAAAAATCACCTCTAAATCTAAAAAGATGTTTTTAAACACCTGCGAATCGAATGTTAAATTCGTTAAAATAAAGTTCAACTACCATTTGCACGTAAATGTTAATCTCTTATATCCATACGTTTATCACAACTGAAATGTAAACAGTCTTCAAAGAAATATTCTCTGATAATGTGTCTGGGCCAAAAAAAAAAAAAAAATTGGGATTAAGAATTCTATCGAGAAAAATATCAATGTTTATGTGTTTATCCATACAGTTTGTTGGTTGGTTGATTTGTATAATGGCATATCAAAATTTGTGAGCAATGTAAAGCCAAATCTTACATGTATTATCATCATCATGTTACGCTGCAAGTACTGATTTCCGTGATTCACTCTCACCATTTGTCTCTATCACCCATCGCTTCCGGCAGGTCTTCTAGACTATATCTTGTGCCCCTACAGAGCTTTTTGGATAAGTTCTCGTTGGACTTCCAACACTTGCACGTCCGTGTAAAGGAGTCCAATGTAGAACGTCACTTATGAGTCCGTCCTTCCTTCTCCAGCAGTGACCCACATGTCCTGTTCATCTTATTTGAATGGTTTTAGAGATGGGAGGTAGGTAGCTGTACAGCTGCCATTTTGTTGGATGCTGCTTCCAAGATTTGTTCAGTATAGCTCATAGCCTACTTGTGCTGTTCCCGGCGATGATTTTCTCGATTTGCCATGTGAGCATCCGTGTTGTTCATGCATATAGTAGTATAGAGGCGACCGCTACTTAGAAAAAATTGCGTTTTATTTCATCGGATAGGTTAAATTTCCAAATAATCGATAACCTATCGATAGCAGTCTATGCCTCCGTAAGGCACATAACGATGTCATTTTCGGAAGATGAGACGCCGCTATCGAGGTACGTGAACTTGTCCTCTAATTTCAAAGAACCACCATTTAGAGTAGATATGTCTCCTTTTCGATTAAAACACATGTACTTCGTTTTGCCAGCATTCACGTAGAAGCCAATGCCACCTGCTGCCTGCTCTAGTCTATGCAGCAGGGATTTGGCTTGGGTAGGTGTTATTACAAGAAGCGCTAAGCAATCTGGTAATCAGCGTCCGTAATAATTTCTGTTGGGTACCGTTTGCTTCTTGCTTTTTTAAATGTAAAACCATTTTGCTTATTAGGTCTGTCAACGTTCGAAATACGTAGTGTAGTCAGATTATGAACTGATATGGGGCTAATATATCCTCTTGCAAATAACCAACGACAATTTCAAAGAAGCCCGTGTCTTCTTTGGGTGAGCGAACTTTTCCTTTCGTTTTTTTAAAAAATAATCATTAAGGCCGTGACAATTTCTAATGGGGAGACCATAGGCTAGAAGTATTTGCTCCATCCTCCCACTGTGTATGTAGTTAAATGCCTTGGATAAAACTACTAATGAGCGTCACCTTGAGGTTTTTTCCTGGAATTTAGTACTAAACCACGTTAGTCTATTTTCAAGTGAGGATACTTTTAGATATTCCTCACTTGTTTGCCGAGTTGCGTAAGCCGAATTTGTTGTCTTCGTCTTGACCTATTTGAGCATTCATGTTGCCACCGATGATTAGAATGTTGTGTTTGGGGATATTACGGTTAAGGGAGGGTAGCTCGCTGTTGATAGGGGTTGAAGTCCGTTTCATCACGAACAGCGGTTGGACATATGGTTTGAGTCAAAGCCATGGTAATCTTTCGATGGCTGTATTTTTATCTCATCAATAAACGACACCCTCACCCTGTAATGTTTTTTTAGTAATCTACAAATACTAAATAGACAGAACGGTTTATATCTATATATAATAACTGATTATGTAATAATTCATAATTAACTATAAAAATAGCAGCAAAAATAATAATAACAACAATCAGAGCAATAACTGATAAAAAAAATCAAACGAATATCTAAAAAGAAAAGAAAAAGAAAGAAAAAAAATACTACAAAGTTCGTTACTCACAAAAGTTTTAGCAAAACTAGATCAAAGTGAAGGTACCATTTAGAGATTAAATTAATTGATTTCACCCACAGAAAAAATAAAACTGTTTTTTCCTCCTTTCATTTCTTTCTGTTTCACCATCCTCAGAATCAAAATGCCTGACACACACACACACACACACACACACACACATATATATATATAACACATACATATATATATAGATGAGCAAGATGGAACCTGTTAAGCGGAGCTTAACAGGTTTCAATTCATAGTTTCAATACATAGATTTCTTTCTTCCAGGTTGTCATAAAAGATTGAAGAGACCGGTCTGCCCAACTGCATATCCATTGCTGGAGGGAGAATAGTTAAATCCATACCTTTCCCAAATTTATTTGCGCTATATGAAGTGGAAAAGGTTTCGTCGAAGATTCGAACTCGTGTCACCGTCTCCATGACTTTAGCCATCACACCACGAGTGCATATATATATATATATATATCAGAACTCATCAGTGTGGCTAGACAGGTTGTTTTTGTTTACATATATCCGCTTATATATCCACTTATATATATATATATATATATATATATATATATATATATATATATTAGTCATGGGCGAATAGTTTGTTGGTAAATATTTTTCATTAGAAACGGAATAGATTGGTTTGTTTGCGTTGTGTTTTATAGCGTATCAACCCTCATCGGTTATTCAGAGCCAAATCCTCTTTATTTATATATATATATATATATATATATATATATATATATATATATATATATATATAATTTGTAAGCGAATATAATGAGCTAAAGTTTATTTGTTTGCTCTCAGTTGTAGGGTTTTAAATATTGCTGATAATTGTACACAAGATGTTTCAAGCTTCGTAAATAATCAAGTAGTTCTATTTCAACCATTATCGGAATCCTAAAAGGTATTACCTATCCTAGTTAGAATGAACCTGGGAGAAATGGCAATAAAAGAGTACTCTACATCACTCAAAGCTGCAAGATTGGAACCTCACTATCAGATGATTTAATGTCATATCTAGGATACTCGTTGGTAATGACCTTTCCTCACTGCAATATTTCAGTCGGTGTATTCTATAGCAGTAGCCGACACGGCTACTACTGCCCCAGCCAAAAGAGTGAATTTATATTTGACTCATTGATGGCATCCTACGAGGTACAACCACTTCAAGTCAAAGTGAAGTGATACTCCTCATTCCCCAAAGTTCTCAATTTGATGGTTCAGTGTCATATTCAGGAGACCCGTTATTCGGGATGGGTGCTGTTGGCATATTCTACAGCCCCAGCCGACAGTGATGGTTTACTATATATATATACTTTAGTGAAAAATTATTGAATAAACACACAATCAATATGTTTACCTTGGTTTACTGTTTAGCAGTAAACAAACTAATGACAGATAAGACATGTTTTGTTTAATAGTTGGATTTTCTGGTTTCATGAAATATTCTTTAACCAACTACATTTTATTATTCAAATTATGGTATAAATTTTTGCAAGCTTTGCAGAGGAAAAGATGGACTTAACCAAAGTTGACGTAAAAATATGGAATGACTTAGTGATTGGCATTCCAAAACCAAACACCAACGGAAACCTAGACCAGTTTATTGTTAAAAGAAAATTCTTTCAGAACTCAACAAGCAATTGGGAATACGTAATTGAAAGGAAATATGGCTCTAACAAAAACAGTCAGTTGAAACGATGGAAAAAATCGTAAAACTTATTAAAGAAGACAATCCTCAATGGAGTGTTACGAAAAACGTTGGTTGTTCCCCGTCATCTGTGATACAAATATAAAGGACTAAGAGTATATATATATATATATATATGTGTGTGTGTGTGTGTGTGTGTGTGCTTTGCAGCTTATTGCTTATTATTTTATTTACTGGAAAATAAGAAGCTTAAGTGAACAATCTTTGAAAATATTTCTTTTATTATTTTCCCAAGACTATATATATATATATATATATATATATATATATATATATATGAATTGAATACAGGTTATTATCGAAGGGAATCGACTTCTCGATCGGCCATGTTCAAATTCTGAGTTTTCCTTTGAGCAAATACTTTTAGGATTGGCATGTAGCCATCGTTTGTCCTCAGTATTGTGTTAAATAGTATGCCAATTGTTCTTTTCCTATTATAGCTTTGGTATTAAATAAACCACGAAGGTTGATATGCTATTAAACAAAGAAACCAAACAAAACCAAACCAATTCTTGTCATTCTTCTTCGTGAATAAAATAGACGATCAACAGGGTTTCTTAGTTTTGTTAAGGGAAAGAAAACTCAGCAGCCAAAAACCCTCGGAGTGTTGTTCTGAGAAATTATTACACATAATTCTTGTTTTTAATTCATCAGGCTTTGCATAAGCTTTTAGGACCATTTAAAATTTAACACATGAAATTATTTCCTTCTTTCCCTCCGTATCTCTCCGCTCCTTTTCTCTCTCTCTGTCTTTCTTAATACATATCGAAAATGGAATCTTTTAAGCCTGAAAAAATCTCACCCAACTAGTTATCGACTTATACAGTACGGCTATAATCCAAATCTTTACCACAGTTTTCAACCAGTGGAATATTTTTAACAATAGATATAGATATGCACCTCTTAACGTAACTCAGGCAGACAGCAGCAAACATTTCCAACTTAAACTTGAGTTTTGTGAACATACTTAACAAATTTACGCAGCAATTTATATAAAATGAAAAACTGTAATATAAATCAAGTATTATATTAACGCTTTATCACACGCCGTCTCCAAAAGCTGATGCAATTTCTGTAAAGACTAATCGGAATATCACAGTAGCCTATTGAATTTTGGGGGATATAGCTATATACCAGATATTGGTATAACAGAATATTCAGCTAAACATTTTGTGGTCGACATATGATATATATATATATATATATATATATATATATATATATATATATATATATATATATATATATATATTCTTTTGTTATTATCGCCAATGTGTTACAAAATTTTCCTTCTAATGTCTGGATAAGTTTGAAGTTTATGCGAGTGTTTCCCCAGTCATTCTCTTCTCTTTCAATCATTACTACTTAGTCGTGGAAAGACGTTTTTCAAGATTATTACATTGTGATTGGAGAACGAGGAAGAAATAGATGGACCCCTTGGGTAAAAGCACTAGTGTGAACTGTACCAAAGCAGCCACTGACGAAATTCTTTCTTAGCCCCCCGATTCACCTTTCCTAAAGTTATCAATGCGTTAGTGTCTGTGATAAGTGTTATAAATTTTCAAAGTTTATTTTAGAAACATAATTGGCGACCATTTTGGACACCACTGTACATATCTTATTATCTACTTGTGAGTTTTTCGCACACGAAATAATGGTGATCTTTCCTGGCGTCAGGGTGAGAGCAAGTCTTTTCAGGTCTCAAAGGACACATAGTATTCTAGAAAACCTCAGAAGTGTTGTGATCTGAACAGTCTCATTTCCAACTAGGATTTTTTCTTCTCCCGTCTCTCGTCTTTGTTCTTAGATACTGCTCGAAGTGCTCTAAACAGGACTCTCACTTTTATATTTCACAACATCCTTTGCTCTCTGGCAACGTCCAAACATTTACAGAGTCCTTCGATTGCCTTCATTTTAGCTTAATGATTGTCGAGAACGGTAAAGTTCACTGCCTGATCTCATTATTATCAGTTTACTCTTAGCTAGTTTTTCGGACCTGTTTTAACTGGTAGTTTTTCAATAATTATAAGTATTATAGCTTTCCAAGACTCTTCTAAATATTCAAAATGATCTTTAAAGTGCTGTAGCTTGGATGGTCTTAATTCCTTTTCTGAGCTTGTGTTCCTTTATTTTCTTTTCCAGGTTTTCCAGGATTGGTGCAAGGATTCTAATGATAATCGGTATCGCCATCAGCTTTATGTTAGATTATATCCTTTTAAAACTCTCTGGCAAGTTCTAGGTATCAGTATAGTCTTTCGCTTTCCTATTCTAATTCGATAAGCTGCTGGAACGGCGAAGTCAACTAGATTATTTCATTCTATGTGACTTTTAACACGCTGCAACAATCCTAAATAATATTTGAGCCCGGTTCGTTACTTTCTTTATGTGGGTACTCAGCAACTTTTCTGTGAGAGGTTTTCTTGTGACCAAAGTCTGGAACTAAATTTAAAACATATTAGTATCCAACAGCTACATCTCCCAAGAGTACTCAGCACTTTCGGGTCAAATTTGTTAAGATTCGTTTAGAAATGGTGTGGTTATTTCAAGACAGATAGAAACGAACTTAAATCCTTGGTGTTAGTATACGGTGAGCTTACTGTTTATGAAGACTTTGTGAGCTAGTTTTCTCCTTCTGATCGGTATGTGTGTTACATCGGTCGTGGCAATGGTGATCCTATCCAGTATGAGAAGAAATGCTGCACCGTGTCAACGATTAGCGTGTTCACTCGAACAAGCGCCTGTGTCAAGCTGCCTTGGTGCAATAACGCCTAAACGTCTCTAAGCCAGAACCACGACCGCTGACACCACTGCCATAACGGTCGTCTTTGTCGCCACTCGACAGCGTTTACAGTTGAGACAGGAATAGGTTTCCCTCCTTTTCACCTGTGCCGTGGTCTGACGTTCCTGCATACGTAGCGGCGTGCGCAAACGAGCCAACTGTTAGGGCATCTGTCACAGTTTCGTTTCGTAGACCACATGAATTCAGGCGTGATGATGAATCCATGGTTGATATGAACCTAGTACACTCAGAGTATACAGCAATCAGGACGGATAAGTCAATATGAACGTATTGGGTTCGTAAAGAAATTATGATAAGTGTCGATAACAAGAAAAATCATTTAATTCATCCATATATAATTGAATGTAGAATTAAAAGCAAAAAATACAACTATCAAAGAAAATCTGACACAGAAAGGTTAAAAGGTTTTAAATGTATACATTAATTCATGCATAAGAGGAACAAAACTATATAAATTTGAATAGAACTGATCGTTTTTTAAAGGGTGTAATGAGACCATTTAGTTCAATTTTGTTAAAATAAACTGAATTTAACTCATGAATCTCTTTCATATATAAAAATTATGAATAAGGTAGCATGTTCACCAGTGATTGCTATGTCGGTGATTGCATATCGTTGGATGTGGCAACCCCCACCCCAAAAAAATACAACTGACCTCAAATGTAAGAACCTTTGTGGTTTTCTTATCTCCGATCAGCTTCCGAGGCCGTAGAAGTAAGTTAGAATAGATAACAAACAGAAAGTAACGTTGGTTAGTTGATTCCTTTATTTAATGGTATATCACTCTTATAAAGTGTGGTGTAGCTTCTTGTAAACACCAGTTTCTCGTATCTTTAAATGGTTTACCTATTCACCGTTTACTTTAACTCTTGTCTCTTCGTGTTCGAGCTACCAAAAGAGAAAGTGAATCGAGAAACCGATTTTCTTTTATTGGGTTAACAGAACACCAAACTCTCAATTTTGCCTGGCGTGAGCATCGTCGTTGTGTCAAAACCTGACCACAAATATAGCCGAACGAGGCAGGCGATTCAGGCAATTTCTTGTTAACTGCTGTTTTCAGTCTGAATTGCATGATGAAGCATATCTTGTCAAAGCAAAACTGTCGGAAAACCGGAAGAGATATTGAACTTTGACAACTCACTTCGGCTTCTGATTTAAAAAAAAAATAACATATCTATTCATATTTCAGTCGGATTCTCTTACAATGTTAATGAAAAAATTAGTTAGATATGAGGGTAATATACACAAAGGTACACGTGAGAAAGAAAAAATGTCCTCGCAATCAAGGCCTGGAATGTACGACCCTTTTCTGAGTATCCCATTTAGTACAATACTGGAGGTGCTATTAAAATTCTGGACCAAGAGAAGCAAGCTTGCCTCGTATATTTTTTTGTACTGACAAAGAACATTTACGGTTTTTGTTATAGAGATAGAGAATTTGGCTTATCTATGTCCGAGAGATTTTATCACCAGCGCCTATAGTATGTGATCGTGTTACAACGCCACTTCTTTGACGATGTCCAGCTCCTCTCTTTGTATTTTTTTCTCTTTGCTGTCGTAATTTGTGGTCACCGTTATCTTGTCTTCTCTTGATCGTTGGTTTGTCGTCTTCTCGTCATATTTTCTCGCTATGTCATCATCTTCGAGAACCCACGCTATTTCATCGGGTTGAATAAGATCACATTGTTATGTGCACATAAGTTCATTTCTTCGATGATTTCTTTTTGCATATATTATCTGGCTGTGACTACAGGGTGGCCAGACATAGAAACATAAGAATAAAACAATGTAAAGCTTTTAATAAACTGATTCTTTACAAAATCTATTATCTAATTATTCTAGCATTTCTAAGTCACATGACTTTTCCGTCCGATGAGAGTCAAATTTCAAATGATCTCAAGGTCATCACTAGTTTGTTGTTCTAGGTGACACCGTAACGGTTAGAATTGGCCAAGTGGGTAGAGTTTTCGTCAATGGTCCAGGAGACCTGGGTTCAATCCCAGATCGAGTCATACCAGAGACTTAAAAAATGGTACTTGATACCCCTTTGCTTAACTCTCAGCATTATAAGGTACGTATCAAGAGTAAAGTGGAGCAATCCAGGGAAAGGAGAAGTGCCCAACCCTACACCTCGGTGTAGTAGCTTTTGAAAAGTGAGCCTTCGATTAATGATTTTCAAAGTAGACAGGGAGATTAGTGAAACACAATCTTTTTACACTCATTTTATATTATAGTATTGCTAGAGGTTTAAGTAACTATGTTTGGCACAAGGCCAGAAAAATGTAGCCTGGTAGGAGCCAAAATCCTTAAAAACCATCCGCCAGAAAAACGGTTTAGCCAGAGATTGCTTATCGAGTAAAATTACAAAGTAGAAACGTAACAGCTGAATTTTAAAACAAGCAAATCTTGGCGTTGGATGATTAATACATCATAATCTTCTTGCCTTCATTTTATCTCATTTAGATTTGTACTCTTGTATTCTAAACTTATCAAATATCATAGAATAATCTTGATTGTTTAATGAGTAACTGTTGTTTGAGTCATACTTCAAGCAAAAACTTGAGCGCAGGTTTTTAAGGCTGGTATACCCTTTCGACTTTAAAGTTTTGGCGTACCAAAATCTTCCTGTTCGTAATACAGCTTTGTCATTTCTCAACCCGACTTAGTATATATATCAATTCAGATTTCTTTTATACTAGTTTCTTGGTCGGAGTTAATACTTGTCATGTGAGGAAGATGTCTAATTCATAGCACGAACTGTCACTAAACTTAACGGATTAAATTTAGGAATAGAATACAACCAGCCTAAACCCTTGTACGGCTGATATAGAACAGTTCATAGACAAGAGCTGACTTTTCATATTGATTAATTCAGAAATAATAGATAAGTAAATTTTACATAGAAGCAGTACAACTCATATAATTTACGGGTTGAAATTGGTCATAATTAAAAACAAGACACACTGACTATTTTTTTAATTCTCTAATTAGTCGTATTTAAATGCAGTTTTTATTTGCTTCTATTGTGTATTTGCTACAATTTACATTACAGTAAGCGAGTTCGAACTCCAGTCGCACTATTACTTGAACTTTTTGACTAATACACTTGGGAAACACATGAACCCCAATTGGGTTCATGTTTTTACCACGTGTATAAGTGTATGAGCCTTCGAGTCGCCTTCGACTACAGTCTCCAACTTTACTTACTTACTTACAATATGTGCCAAAAATCGTAAAAAATTCAACACTTCAATCCAACACCTGAAAGCTGATTGACATGGAAGATTAATGATTTTCAAAGTAAGCAGGGAGATTAGTGAAACACAATCTTTTTACACTCATTTTATATGATAGTATTGCTAGAGGTGTAAGTAACTATGTTTGGCACAAGGCCAGAAAAATGTAGCATGATAGGAGCCAAAATCATTAAAAACCATCCGCCAGAAAAACAGTTTAGCCAGAGATAGCTTATCGAGTAAAATTACAAAGTAGAAATGTAACTGCTGAATTTTAAAACAAGCAAATGTTTGCCTTGGATGATTAATACATCATAATCTTCTTGCCTTTATTTTATCTCATTTAGATTTGTACTCTTCTATTCATGTACTCTTCTATTCTAAAATTATCAATGAGTTAAGTATTATCATTGTAGTTCTTTTACAAGGATAGCTTTAAATAACCCACAAATGTTGATATATAATTTAAACAAAGAAATCAAACCAAACATATCTTGTTTACACCGTGTGTGGCTTTGGAACATCGACTCTGGGTTCATTGCGAGATCTAAGAAAACTGCTATTTTTTTTTTTTTTTTTTTGCATGAACTAAATTTATCCTTTTTCAAGACGTAGAGAAGAAGAATTAACCTAAATATTAAAAAAAAAAAAGTTTTTAAGTCCTTTTTTCTTTTGAGTGACTATTGATACTAAAGTCCACTGTCAGCGTCACTTAGACAGTAAGTAATATGTGCAATAGATGCAGTGTTACCAACTTTTAATATATTCATACACGCACACGAGCACACACATCAGATAGCACTGAGTTTCCGGTGACCATTGGCAACACAGACAGTTTAAAAGCCTTAGAGTGCTAATCATTCCCTCTCTTTTATCTTGGCACAGGACGGACCACAGCCGTACTCACTCACACCCTTCCTCTCACGTGCGCACATTTCTGCCATGCAGTCAAAATCCCACAGCTCACCAACTACGCAAGTAATTTTCCTCTATTACTCACTTCACACTACAACCAATCACTGCCAATATCCAAGAACTCTATCAAAGGGACATATTTTACTGCACAATAAATATGCCTACAGACACAAGAATTCCCTTCCTTGAACACACAACTCTTTCAAGATGAACATGTTTTCTCGGGATTTCTAATTATAATAGATATAATCTTGTTCTATTTGTGTTATTTGAATCCTTGTTTCCATTCCAAATATATTGCAGTGATAACTAGATGTAAGTAACACAGATGTTTTTTCACAGTTACAATAAGACATCAGATCCCATCAAAAAATCATTTTGAATCAAATCTATTAGTTTAAAAACTTTATCAGGAATACTAACAGCAAATACCGGATTTTTGGTAAAAACCGGATAAAAATACCCTTACTTGAGTTGTACGAACGAACCAACAATTGGTGAATTATTATAAGATTTTGGATTAAACCCGGGATAAAGAGAAAACAGCCAAATCAAACCTTTATTTTACAATATGGAACTGATTTTAGGTTTGTCCTTGGTGATGGTCTGTACCATATGAGAAAAATCTGAGAAATATCTTTTAATCTAGTTTACTTTATTGCATGCACAGTCAACTGTAGACTATCGATTAAAATATAAAATGGCTCGTTTGTTTGGCTAGTATTAAAAACCCAAAAATTCGACAAAAATTTTTGTGTTTTTAATACTAGCCTCAATATTTTAAAAACAATTTTATCATTTAAATTTTTTTGTAAGTAATTATAGCTTCAATTAACTGCTCTTGATAAAATTAATATATACATAATGACAGATTAATATTCCAATTTGACAATAACCATTTTTGCACAGTTATATTATATGGAAAGCCGATCTTTCTAATGAAATAAAATAGAATTTCTTCCAAGTAGTGGCCGAGTTGGTAGTACTGTATGGATGTACCACCTGGAATCTAAATAAACGCATGGAGAAAATACTTGATGGGAACTACAAAAGAATTCCACGTGCTGTTTGGAAACTACAAGGGGCACAGTTTACGCAATTGACACAGTATATCATGTAAATTCACCTACCGAAGCGAAATCCCTGCTACATAGCCCGGAGAAGGCAGCAAAACACATTAGATTCTATGTGAACAAAAAACAAAACAAAACAAAAAAAATCCCCGGAGTACATGTGTTTTAATGAAGAAAGAGCCATCTCCACTCAAAATGGCTGTCCTCTGAAATTAGTAGACGATTTCACTTACCTCGGTTGCAGTATCCCATCTACTGAAAGTGATTTTAATATTCACCAAGCGAAAGCATAGACTGGTATCGATTGGCTATCGATCATATGGAAGTCTGATCTATCCGATAAAATAAAACGGGATTTCTTCCAAGCAGCAATTGTGTCAATACTACTGTATCGATGCACTACATGGATGCTGACTAAACTCATTGGGAAAAGCTAAACAGGAACATCACAAGAATGCTACGAGTTATAGTGAACAGATCATGGAAGCATCATCCCACGAAGCAGTCGCTGTACGGCTACCTACCAACCAAGTAAGACGAACAAGACATGTGGGACATTGCTAGAGAAGCAAGGACGAAGTCATAAGTGACGCTTTCTTATTGATCCCTACACAGAGACGTGCCAGTGTTAGTCGACCTGCAAGAACTTACCAACAAACAGCTCTGCGCGGACATGGGATGCAGTTTAAAAGACTTGCCGGGAACTAAGGAAGATAGGGATGGATGGAGAGAGAGAGAGAGAGAGAGAGAGAAGGAGTGAGAGAGAGAGAAATTTACAGGAAAATCCGTGTCAGCAGCGTGACTTGATGATGATGATAATATAAATATATATGTGTGTGTGTGTGTGTGTGTTTGTGTGTGAACTTTGGCATCAAGTAGATTGCGAAATCGTAGTAAGCGAGTTCGAACTCCAATTGCTATATTACGTTCACTTTCGGGCAAATACCCCGAGGAAAGTTATGAACCCCCTTATCCTCCCAGCTATGGGTTAAATAGTACCTCTACTGTTCTTCTAGAAGAATAGCTTTGACATTAAATAAACTAGAAATGTAGATATGCTATTAAACAAAGAAACCTGAATCTGAACCTTGACATCTCGCCAATACCTTGTAATTTTCAAAAAAAATGATTCACCGTGAGTTTTTTTTTTAGCTTATTTCATGGTACGTCGGAATAAAGCTGTTCCGGATAGAATTTCAACCCATAGCAGTGTTGATTTTCTATTCGGACCAGCATCATTTTTGCCCAACAAGAAATGAGCTATTTAGTACAATAAAATAGGTGAAACCTACAAGGAAGTCTTCCATATCTTACCCCGAAATGGACTTTGGTGAAACTGTTTTCCAGTCAAAAGACAAGGCAAGTAAGCCAATTAATGACATTTGCGAGTATTCTAATGGGGATGCACCCCTTTCGGATGTAGTACACGGCACGTGGTCAATTCATCGTTACAACATAATCAAAGAAAATAAAAATAAAATAATTATGCTTATAATGTTAACTATTTGGGACCAATATACGTGGTGTGTTTAAAAATATTCAATTGGAACAAAGTAAATGATTGAGTTGGAACAACATGAGTTCATTGATCGTAAAATAAAAGTTCAACACCCGGTATATATTTCAATTTACCTTTTATTTAACGTACAGTTAATAGAGGTAGATTACAGGAAATGGTGCCATGTACAGATTAATGAATATACGGATACCTAAATGAAGGATGAATCAAGCAGCACTCAAACCCCATATCAATACTCAGTACATCATATTGGGCATTAATACCAGCCTATACTCACGCATGTGTACGATCATTTGAAAAGCAGTACTGAGATTGAAGCACAATTTATCAAGATAGGAAATTGAAAGAGGAAATTTTGATATTTTCAATTACATATATTATTATAGCTCTTGTCTCGCGGTCTAATTCAATAATTGACTCTTGAGTTGTTTGGAACTCCCCGATCTGAATGTCATATAACCAGACGTCAGTTCACAAGATTGTCAAATTGTCTAATAATAAGCTGCTTAACTCTGGAATTCAGAAAATGCTGTGGAAGTTCTTCGAGGCCAGACACCAGTCCAAGCTAATAACTGTCATGTTGGCTTTTCTCTTGCTAAATACGCACAGAGAGCGTAACTTCTATATATTGATTAAATTTTTGTCAGTTTTTCTACCCACTGACCTGTCTAGTTTGGTTGAAATTACCAGGAGAACTTGCTCTAGTAAGTATATCTCTCAAGATAAGTACGAAGATTCCTAACGAAAAGTTTAAAAATCGTTGCTCTTTGAAAATTTAAAGAAAAAATGACGTTCGTTTCGTCCGTTTTAAGTCGTCCGCTTTAAATCTCTAAGAAAATTAGGGTTGAGAATTCGGAGAAAAGTTGGCTGAGACAAAGAAGCGAAAACAAGATGAAAGGATGTCGACAAGGGAAGAAATAGAAAAGTCATTCATGTGGTTAGAGAAAAATCCCGCTCACGTTTATCATCGACTTTCAGACTAATCTCCTAAATAGAAAGGCGTGCGTGATATTTTTAAATCGATCAAGAAAAATTCAATTTTACAATTTGTTACTACCCCTCCATAGGGTCTCGCGGTTTTGCTTGCACCGAAATTTAAATCATTCTCTCTCTCTCTCTCTCTCTCTCTCTCTCTCTCTCAGTAACCTACTAACGACCCCTTTAGAAAAATCCTCATTCTCATATATTAAACGTCTCTCGTATAAACTGTGTGGTGAATTCTTGTAATTGACAATTATCTTGTTAGACAGCTAGGTTCCAGGATCACTTTTGGTCTGAGGTGGCCACTTTATTTATCTTGAAAAATACCTTTTATCACATTCTGTCTTTTATTTCAACAGTGTTCTTCTCATAGTTGTGTCTTCTCTTCTACTGAACAGGGATGGCTAAACTTGCTTAATATAAGAATCACAAACGATAAACATTTTTGAGAGTTGCAGAATATAAATAGAATTTGCGCATGCGTTACATACTATTGCATTCTTTACAAAAGGACTTTTTCCGGTGCTGCAAAGGGTCAGAACTGGAGGACTATTTCAAAATGTTTGAGAGTGACGCATTTTAGTTTGGGTTTGATAATTTAGTTGTTTGCTTCTGCAGTCGGCTTAAAGTTTTGCCTTATAAACTTGGAATAACTTTTACCATTATTCAATTAATGTAAGATTAGAATCTAGTCATTTCATATATTTTGTTTTCATACAGCGCTTCCCAGAAATCTACTTAAAGTAACAATTGATAACTAATCTCTAGCGTTAAAAAGAAATTTGGACTTCAGTTAACGAGTTTATCACTAGGTGCCCTCTTTTTAGTCCTTATGCCAGACTACTAGATGCTTAGTTACAATATTTAAAGATATAGAATAGTTCAAATGTATTATCAGATTAGATCAATAGTCAAGCTAAGGAAGGATTGAGATTAACTTGAATTAATTCAATTTTTACTGGGAGCAACGACAGCTACACAGGAAACAATGCAGTAACGCTTAGATCAAATCGAATCTGTTGAATCTACGTTCGGCTTAGTCGCAGCCGACAGATACAGCAGTAATAGTTAGATAAATCTGAATCAATAATGACTTAAGAGACAAAAAGCAATGACAGTATTCGATCAACTTGAACCGCTCAGATCGATACGGAACAAACACATCAGAGACATCAAGTTGGCAATCGAATAAAATCAGTTCGGGATTATTGATTTCGTATTGACCCTGCGACTCTTAAATCTTATAAAATGGGAATCGCATCTAACCAACATAGATTTGCTTGATAATTAAATGTTCTTCTCTAAAACTCACAGGTATGTCTTTGAAATGAAAAAAATACATAATGCTTGCGAAATAACCCCCCCTTTTTATCACTCCTACAGATACAGCGAAGAAAATGGCACTTCAAGATAGAGGGAGTTTTCAGCAACGAGACACTGATTAACACTTAGTCTCCATAAGGTGAATGGTTCTTAAAGCAGTGCTTTCTATTTTATTATATTTTCGTAGAAAATTCCGAGATGGATGTTGATAGATCCGTAGAGATAAAACTTCCCGCTAATACTCCATAACTTGTTACTCTTGTTACATATACTTGCCGGGTGGCAGTCTGGCAAAATGCCGATTAACGTGAAAGAAAAAGAAAGCAAAATGAAGACTGAGATGACAGTGTTAATAAAGAAGATAACAGTATCTTACTGCAGCTATTTATGGGCAGGTATAGTATAGAGAGAGAGAGAGAGAGAGAGAGAGAGAGAGAGAGAGAGAGAGAGAGAGAGAGATTAGTCTTTTAACAAAGGCTCATGCGAAAACTATGTTTTTTTATCCATCTACATCATCACGAATATATATATATATATATATATATATATGTATATGTGTGTGTGTGTGTGTGTGTGTGTGTGTGTTGGCTGTGTGTATGTGTGTACAAGAACCATCATGTGCGTAAATCATGAACGAAAGAATAATCAAATAACCGTTGCTACACAAAAAAGTTCATATATATATATATATATATATATATATATATATATATATATCAGTAATTAAGTTAGGCGACCGTAGTCAAAGGCGACTGGAAGATGACGGGAAGGCTACCTTTTTAATAGGTACTACACCGAGGTAAGGGACGGTGCAACTCCTTTACCTAGATTACTCCAGTTACTCTTGATCCATATCTTATAATGCTGAGGGTTAAGCAAGGAAGGATCAAGTACCATTTTTTTACCCTTTGATATATATATATATATATATATATATATGAATTTGACCTTCTTCAAAGAATGCTTATTTTATTGCAATGTTATTTCAAGACAGAACGGAGTAGAAGTACCACAGGATTCGCTTCATGTGGGACGAAACTTGGAGTTGGAACTTAAGGATATGAAATTTCGACTGAGTTCATTAATAGTTACCAAATTTTCTCCTTTTATCTCTTTAATAAGGAACATCAGTATTAAAAGTAATTTATACATACATACATAATATATATATATATATATATATATATATATATATATATATATATATATATAAGATAGGTAGGTCCACGAAGAGATTTGTATTTTTTTAATTTATTTATTTATTTTCTTCTTACATGCGTGGATGTTTTCTGCTTTCGTCTGAGAACATATATTGCTCAAGGCCTTGTTAATGGGGTACTCAATAAGACTTGAACTCACTTGTGTTTACAGTTTGAATGATTTTCAGTTAGTTATGGGTTCATATAGAAGTCATTCTCTTTTTTCTTTAAGGGTGTTTACCTTAGTTTACTTTACCACCTACCAGAGTTATTTGATATGTTTGTGTGTGTGTGTGTGTGTGTGTGTGTGTGTGTGTGTGTGTGTGTTCGCGCGCGTTGGAGTGGTTTTGCATTTCATTAACAGTTATTTTTCCTACGGGTGTGTGTGTGTGTGTGTGTGTCGCTTGGGGACTTTTTTTGTGGATGGATATGTGGTAGTGTAGTTTGAAATTTACTGCTAACTTTTTTTCCTAATAGCTTTTGTCTGTGTTTTTACATACTTATTTATGTATGTTTGTATATATATATATATATATATTTCCAGCTTGATGTTTTCGTCAGAAAACATGTCTAGCAGAAGGTCTAGTTATTGGTGTATTCAATAAGACTTGAATCTACCCCTGTTTGTAGTTAGAATGGTTTTTAATAACTTACGTTTTTTTAAATGAAAGCTGATCCTTTTTCTTGGAGTATATTTCTCTTTGCTTACTTTATCCCTTATTTAATTTTGATATTTGATACGTTGCGTGTGGCTGTTGGAGAGGTTTAACTCATAGTTTTTTTTCTCTGTGTGTGATTTTTTTTTCTTGTGATTATATATATATATATATATATATATGTTCAATTTCCATTTTTGCTTGTCTACGATTCATATTTTATTCAACTTTGGTTTCAATTTATCTATAAAATTCCTTTCCTTTATTTGAAGTAGCGTGTATTCATTGGTTTGTTTTATTGGCATTATTTTAAATTTACCTCGTGTTCATTGGTATGAATGATTCGAAACATGTAATTTTCTGTTTTCTTCTATTTTGATATTACTCCAGTGTAGTGATGTCCTTATATTAATTGCCTGTGTTGACCCTATGAATATTTCTTTGCATTCGCTCTATTCAATTATGATGACTATGAGGTGCAGCTTCAGCTTTTATTTTGAATTTAGTTTCCGGGTTTTAAAAAGTATAGGATTTACCTTCTATAATTATATTACCTATTTTGCATCGCTAATTATTGCATTTGGTAACTCCTTGTGTGGTGTTTTCTCCAAATATAGAAGATGTGAGAATTCTTTTCTGATTTTGGGGTTTTCTCTGGCTTTTAATTATTTTTGTTGTGTTTAGTTTTTCTTTGAGTTTGTCCTTGTACACACCTACATACACAACGTATCAAATATCAAAAGTAAATAAAGAATAAAGGATCAGCATTCATTAAAAACCATAAAAATTGAAAAACCATTCAAACTACAACATAAATAGGTTAAAGTCTCATTGAATATCCTAATAACTAGACCTTGTGCCACACATGTTCTCTGATGAAAGAATCAAGCTGGAAATATATACATATATATATATATATATATATATAACCAGATAAACACTATTAGGGAAAAAAGTTACCAGTAAATTTCAAACTACACTACTACACATATACACACAAAAAATCACCAAGATACACACTCACACACAGAGGAAAAATAACTGTTTGAGAAATCCAAAACCACTCCAACGCACATCCACATACGACAAAACATATCAAATATCAAAGAGGGGTAAAGTAGACTAAGGTAAACACACTCTAAGATAAAGAGTAGATCACCTCGATATAAACCCATAACCAACAGAAAATCATTCAAACTGCAAACACAAGTCTTATTGAGTACTCCATTAACAAGGCCTTTTGCCATATATTTTCTCTTGCGAAAGCAACAAGCTGGGAACATACATGTACGTAAGAACAAAATAAATAAATTAATTAATAAAAAAATACAAATCTCTTCGTGAACCTACCTATTTTAAAATATTTTTGTTCTCTCTTTGGACCTACAACAAAAATGTACATATATATATATATATGTGTGTGTGTGTGTGTGTGTGTGGATATATATATATATATATATATACTGCCGGGCAAGTTCGGATGATATAAGTAAATACAAGTTACAGATAAAAAATATATAATTGCTACCACATGACAAAGAAATGGGATACGCTCTAATGATGTAGAAGTCGAATGACATCATCAGTTCAGAAAACAATGCAAAATCATTTCAATACAATTGATCACTCATTTCAATTACAGTGACAAATCCCATATCGAGATTGCAAATCGATTAAAAGGATTCATAATGAGGAGTTCCCATTGTACACATGATTCCAATAGTTATCGGTATAGATTACCGCTTTCAAAATCAGTCGTTTGGACTTGAAATACTCAGAACTTCCTCTCGATTTTCCGTTGACCTTATCATTTCTTAATACAATTCAAAGTATCATCATTGATTTAACGTTTCATTATTAAGATCATGTACACTGACTTCACAAGTACATTTTTATTCTCTTTCGCTTCATATTGTCGTATTGCCAAATCTTACATCACTGAATTAATGCTTACTTACTGGAAAGTTGTGAATACATCGAAGGATTAAACGGAATGGCTTTATCTTGATATGGCATTCTCACAATGTGTCAGAAAACCAACTAGGTCTGGTGGCATTATAAGATACTGCAGACATCGTGGGTATCTGGTAATGATACACTGAAGCCGAAATCACTCTTGAACCAATATTCATTATCTGATGAAGATTTTGTTAGTAGCACTGTTATTTCGCCTGAAACAGTACGTGTAGAATATATATATATATATATATATATATATATATATATATATATATATTGACATGGAGGCCAATGCCTGCGGCGGCTCGTTAATAAAACGCAGTTTCTTCCAGGCAGCGGTCGTGTCGATACTGCTGTATGGATGCGCTACATAGACGCTAACAAAATGGCTGGAGAAGAAGCTAGACGGCAATTACACATGAATATTGCGAGCAATATTGAACAAGTCCTGGTGGCAACACGCCACAAGGCACCAACTATACGGCCACCTGCCTCCCATCACGAAAACTATCAAAGTTAGACGAACCAGACATACAGGACACTGCTGGAGAAACAGGGACGAGCTCATAAGTGATGTACTCCTATGGCCGAGGAAAAGCAGGACGACCAGCTCGAACATACATACAGCAGCTATGTGAGGATACGGGATGTAACCCTGAGGACCTGCCGGAGGCGATGAGCGATAGGGAGAAGTGGCGAGAGAGGGACAGGGATATCCGTGCTAGCGACACGACATGATGATATATATATATATATATTTAAAAGCTTGAGGTCTCAAAGTTTCCTCATCTTCCTGAAAGAACGACCATCTTTTAGAATGCACTTACCTCTATTGAACTGGATGAAATAAATTTATGGATTTTAAGGTGAAAGTACTTTCTGCTGTTCAAGACATTTTAGGATTTCAGAAAAGGAAGTGCCAAGAATGGTTTGCGGAAAATTATGAGGAATTTGATACACTCCTTGAGACAAAACGCATTCTTTTTCGAAAAACCTTGTCAACAAATCTGTTCAACCAAGCAAAAATGGAAGCTACAAAAACAAACAAGGATTTTCAAAAAGTAGCACAAACGCGTATGCTCGAAATCCAAAACCAGTGGTGGCTCAAGAAGGCAGAAGAATCACAGCTTGCAGAAAACAGCAAAAACTCGAGATTATTCTATCAAATAATCAAAGAGCTCTAGGGGCTGCACCAATCAATTTTTGCTCCCTTCAAATCAAAAGACGATGCCACCTTGAAACGACCAGAAGATATCAAGAAGCGATGGTGTAAACATTATAGCGAACTTCTTAATCGCCATCCAGTCGTTGACGAATCAGTATTGGATCTCATTAAGCAACATGATCCAATCTTGGCTCTCGATGAAGTGCCTTCTAGAGGTTAGATAAAAGCTTCTGTCAGTCAAATGAACAACAACAAAGCGCCAGGAATGGATGGCATAACAGCAGAGATTCTAAAGAATGGCGGTGAGAAAATGATTGATCTCCTGGAGCAAGTAATCCAAAGTGTATGAGAAAGTGAAGTACCTCAAGACTGGAGAGATGTGATACTTGTGTCTTTGTATAAGTAGGGTTCGAAGTCGGTCTGCAGAAATTTTAGGGGCATATCTCTGCTGTCAATTGTTGGAAAATTATTTTCAAGAATAATTTTAAATAGATAAGTCCACACAATTGTCAATGGAATTCTACCAGAATCACAATGCGGTTTTCGTGCAAGCCGTGGCACCGTGGATATGATTTTCAGTATTCGGCAATTGCAGGAGAAGTGCAAAGAACAGAATTTTCCATTGTACCAATGTTTCATTGACAAAAGCTTTTGATTCTGTCAACAGATAAACTCTTTGGAAGATCTTACTGAAGTTGGGCTGCCCTGAGAGATTTGTGGTTCTGATTCGTTTTCTTCACAATGGAATGAACACCAGAGTTAGTTTCAACGGCACCCAATTTGAGGAAATATCTATCAACAATGGGGTCTAACAGGGTGACATTTCTGCACCCATGTTATTCAATATCTACTTTGCCATAGTTTTTCTCGTAGCGTTTTATGAAAACACAGACGGTATCTACATCAGATATCGGACATCTGGCAGTGTTTTTAATGTCCGTTGACTACACTCTCAAACAAAAGACTTTTCTTCCTTGGTGAGGGAGCTGCTCAATGCGGATGACTGTGATATCGTTGCACACTCTGAAGATGAGTTGCAATGCTTTATGAACCATTTTGCATCTGCATTTAACTCATTCGATTTAAAGATGAACCTAAAAATGATAGTCATGTACGATCCAGCACACGGATCGCCTTATATAGAACCAACTATCTTCGTTGAAGGTAACAAATTAGATGTAGTGCACTCTTTTGTATATCTAGGCAGTACCATCTCTGAGGGATGCAGCCTCGACAGAGAAATCTTCCGTATTGAAAGGGCCTCTCGGTCTTTTTCGGCACTTAATAAACCTGTGTGGTCCCAGCATGGTATCAAGTTACATACGAAAATCATTGTGTATAAAGTATGTGTTTTGACGGCCCTCCTGTATGCAAGCGAAACTTGGACACTCTATAAACACCAACTCAAACTTCTTGGGGGTTTCCATCAACGGTGCCTGAGATAGATACTTCATATCAAATGGCAGTCCCACGTTTCAGATACAGAAGTATTAGGGAAAGCAAGGCTACTAAGCATCCAGTCGATGGTAATTGTCTCCAATGGGTTAGTCACATTGTGTGTATGGATGATGGCCGTCTGCCAAGGCAATTATTCTATCGTGAAATGTGGGAAGGAAACAGAAGTGCATTAAAACCGAAGAAGAGATTTAATGATACAATAAAATATTATTTGAAATATTCTGGACTATCTGTGGACTAATGGGAAACAGTAGCTTCAGATAGAAGTAAGTGGCGGAAACTGATGAAAGAAAGCATAGAACCCTTTGAAAATAGCCGTATGCAGTACAGCGCTTACAAACGTCTGATTCACAAAGGTGAACAGGGTCCAGTACTGGACCCACAAAGTCACCAAGCTAACTGTGACATATGTGGAAAATTGTGCCTATCACTTGCTGGTCGCAAAAGCCATCTGCGTAATGTGCAAAATCTATCTTGCACCCAAATAATGTCACTGCAAACAAAACTGATCGGTTTTGCCAATTCTGTGGTAAAATCAGTCGCAGCTTGACTGGCCTGAAGAGTCACATACGAACACATACAATTTAAGGGGGGAGTAGGGGAGGGGTTGAGGACATGAGATAAAGGAGGTGGTAGAGCTCGAAACCAAGAGGACAGTCATCATATATACCTTATAGTCACGTAGTATGATCATAAGACTATGATCAATAATATCAATGATTTATAAAATGACGCATTAAAGAGCTTAATATAAAGACAGATTGGTTAAAGTATATAGCAATGATATATATATATATATATATATATATATATATATATATATATATATATATATATATATCATAAGGTAATTTCAATCAGACCTGAATTCCGTGATCTCCTTAAGGCTGAAGCCATCAAAAATAGATACAATAAAAAACAACCTACATTATTAACACATCAACTAAAAACTGCTGCTAAAGAATTACGCAACCACCCCATAAAAAAGCTGATAAAACAAACATTTTTGTTGTACTCAATAAAACAGATTACCATTCAAAACGACAAAATTCAAAAAATTAAATAAGAATCCCACCAACCAACTAAAATCAAAAGTTAATAAACTAATCACTGCTAATAATGCCGAACTTAATAGCACAAAACTACCCAAAATAATTGGGGATTATAAACCCGGCTATCTTTACGGGACCGTAAAAATACATAAACCTAATCTTCCTCTACGCCCTATTATATCACAAATACCTACACCAATTTATCAACTCACAAAAACAATAAAACAGCTTATTTCACCATACTTACCTAGCAAATACAACATAAAATCTACACATGAATTAATTCAAGTTCTTCATACAATTAAACCAAATAATGGTATATTAGCCTCACTCGATGTAGAAAATTTATTTACTAATGTACCTGTTAATGAAACAATTGATATTATTATAAATAATATTTATAATAACCCATCTCTTCCTCCTCTTAAAATCAACCCTAATATACTTCGAAAACTACTCCTAACATGCACTACTAAAGTTCCATTTTATGACCATTTTGGAAATATTTATGTTCAGACAGATGGTGTATCTATGGGGTTTGTCCTGGGCCCGATTTTCAGTAATTTCTACATGTCCGATCTCGAAAATAGAATTTTTACTATCATAAAAAAACCTCCAATATACCTAAGATATGTTGATGATATCCTTATTCTTACTAATAATATTAACGAAATCAACATACTACAAGACACCTTCCAAAACAATTCAGTTCTTAACTTTACTCATGAACTAAACAAAAACAATAAAATTTCCTTTTTAGATGTTCTCATCGATACTAACAACAATAATAACTTCACTACCTCCACTTACAAAAACCCTCTAGTAATAACTCCTGTACCCTCAACTTTAAAAGTGAATGCCCCTTCAGATATAAAAAAGCAATTATTCATAATCTAATATCCCGTGCCAAACTAATCTCCTCCTCCAAAACAATATTTTATAAAGAGGTAGAAAACATAAAACAGGCTCTCATCAATAATGGGTTTCCTAACTACATTGTTGATATATATATATATATATATATATATATATATATATATATATATATATATATGTGTGTGTGTGTGTGTGTGTGTGTGTGTGTGTGTGTTTTCCCATCTTAATAGCTGTTTGTAATTATACTAATGGTTCTCTTCATGAAGGGATGAAGGATTCTAATTTGCAATTGTTTGTTCTATACATTTATCCTATTCGAGTAATTGAAAAAAAGAAATTCTACGTCGAACCCAGCCCTATAAAAAAAAATCAAGTATTTGCAAATACAACTGGTATATAATTCATTATAGTATTTTTTACTGTATTGTTCTAATAAAAATGTCGTTTTTATTTGCGCTTTTGCTAGGTTACAAATATACAACTAACTGTATATATATATATGTGTATGTGTGTGTGAGTGTCTTTATGTGTAATATGAATACACCCAACAAATATATATATATATATATATATATATATATACATATATCATGCTGATACTGAAGTGTGAATAAAATAAAGAGTCAAATTCAGCCTGTCTCCTAAAAATACAAATGCGGAGAGGAAGACACTTTTAGGGAAGTTATTTGCACGCACGCATGCACAAATAACCATGGAAGCTCGCAGGCGTCTGGCCAAACATATTTCTAGGCGAAGCTATTCTCACACTATTAATAACAAGCCAGTCCTAATGTCAGCATTAGCAAGATGCTTTTACTCTCTAGTCATCCGTTCAATCAAATCGTATCACATTTCCAAATATTGCCCGACAAGAGAATTTTAATGTCTGCGGTGAGAAGTTGGGAAAGTTTCAGATACTCAACCAATATACGTGAAAGAAAGCTAGGCCTTGATGCTTGGTGGACATTTGAGTGGTCAGTAATACAAGCCCGGTTGATTCTGGAAACGCCAGGGAAGAGAAAAAAGGTGGTGAGGGACAACTACTGAGATGAGTCAGGTGGGTAAAAGAAGGAATAAATGAGAACGAGGAAAAGTGAGCGAGTGAATGTGTGTGTGTGTGTGTGTGTGTGTGTGTGTGTGTGTGAGAGAGAGAGAGAGAGAGAGAGAGAGAGAGAGAGAGATAGAGAGAGAGAGAGAGAGGGGACAATGAATAATATATTGAATAAAAATGCCCAGAGAAAAAGGGAATGAAAGAAAAAAGGAAGAAAGAGAAACTGTATAAGGGGATTGATGTGTAAAATGAGGATGTAATGAGAAACTGGAATATGAAGGAAACATGAAAAGTGAGGAGGAGATAAATATAAAGAATGAAATAGAGAAAAAAGGCAAAGACAACATCTAAAGATATATATATATATATATATATATATATATATATATATATATATATAGAGAGAGAGAGAGAGACGAGAGAGAAAGAGGGGGATAAAAAATGGAAGCAAATAATAAAAAAAATTGAGAAATGTGTTGATAGAAGACCTATCTATCTATCTATCTATCTATCTATCTACACACCAAATCCCTCATATATATATATATATATATATATATATATATATATATATATATATATATATACACACGTTCTCAATTAATTTTGCTCGGTTTCAGGTACAAATACTGTTCAAACATCATCTGTGTGTGTAGAAATTATTATTGCATGTTGACTGCAATTTCACACGTCAACAATCGTTTCTACCAATACACCCACAGATTATATATATGTCTAAGTTAAAAGAAAAATGATAAGAGAAATAGGATATTTCTTTTCGGACATTTATTTTTTCATATTTTTCTACTTATTTTTACCTAAGTCATAAGAAAACTTATTTCGACCTAAGTCATAAGAAAAGTTTTCAAAGTATCGCAAATAGCGTTCTTTTTCAAATTGTAGGGACCTAATTGATTTTTGCATTTTAAAGTTTTTCTTTCAAAAAATAAAAAGATAACATATGCTATGAGCTAAAGAAAAAGAATTTTATGAAAAATTATGAATTTAAAAAAAATCTAAAAACTAAAGTTATGTATGATTTAGAAAACTGAAAATAGTTCATTCAAGAAATCTATAATAATATTTTTTAAAAATTATATTAAATGATATAACGTATTAATAGTGTTTTGAAATAAAATTCTAGTTTAGAATACATTTTGAACAGAATACTCTTATCAATAATAGAGTGCTAAGAATTTTCTCAGTTTTTCATTTGAAAATAATTTTCGAATGATGTATCATAACATTGCCCCGAAAATTAAATAAGAAAAAAAAACGAAACGTAAATGGTGTTATATTATCATATATGAATTAATACACCCTCTAAAGTTTTTGCTCATTATTTTATATTGACATAAAGATGGATTTATTTCCATTTTTTAAATATATGACGAGTCATATACATTATCTAAAAAGTTGGAGGGGAATTTTGCGGGAAAAAAATTTTTATGTAAAAAGTAGGAAGAAAAACAAGTGAAAAAATGTTCGTCCTTATATTTGTCATCGCATTATACTTTCCATCGGAGAATGCTTCAGTTAGGCCCGAAAAAGTTTATACCATTGAATTATGATAATTTCTATTCGTTATATTAGATTAATTATATTCAATAAATGATAATAGATAATGAATTCAGCTGAAGTATAATTTTAAAATAAGTTCGCAAAACAAAGCAAATATTCACCGATGGCAAAAAAATTCTTAAGACGGTACGAATATTGGCCCATTTTCTTTTTCTCTTATTCAAGGGAGGCTCAACGTTATGTGTCCCCGCTGACGAACGGAAGTAACCGAATTCGCTTTATATTTCACCTGGAAACGGCATCATTTTATTGTGGAAAGAAATTTCGGTAAATTGAATTTTGTGAGTCCATAAAGGATATATCCTCTTCTTAAAGTGCAGGTGATTTTACTATCTCGGAAATTTAAGCTCCTTACTTACTCACTGCCGGTTACTAACTGACTGACAGCTTGAACCTTTTCTAAACTCCCCAAATATGTTGAGAGATCTTTTCTGTATTCCAGAATAATTGTAACCAACTTGACCATTCATTGTTATATCTTTTTGAAGATATCTTACTATTTTTACTATGTTTTTAGAAATACCTAAATTTTTTCATTTTCACTCTTACGAAAGACTCAAAAAATGATACTTGATGCCGTCATGCACTCTGAATGATGAGGTAAGGATCAAGTGTAAAGAGGAGTAATCCAAGAAAAGGAATAGCGCAATCCCCTAAAACTTTGTGTAGTAGCTATTGAAAAGGGAGCTTTCGGTCATCCTCGACTACGGTCGCCAACTTTACTTATTTGCTTAGTACTATAATTCGTGTAATTTCAAATTGTTTCCAAGCTAAATCTTTTTGTTTTTCTTTTGTGTGATGTCCGATTTCTGTTGCAAGGTAATTTTTCTAATGGATATCTTTGTTTAGAAAATTTCATAATAGTTTTCATTATCCATTTTATCTTTCTATTTAATTCTTCCCAAGTTTTATTAATATCTGGTATATTAGAAATATATTTTTCCCTTTCTGGCACCGGCTCTTCTTAAAGTTTGGACAATTTGTTTATAAAATTTTGACATTTTGAAAACAGGAAATTAATATAAATGTGGCTCTTTTCAAAGCACTTTTGTCCTCATTTGCATAAAGAAATTCTGCTATGAAAGAGGTCAGAAAGAAAAAAGCTACACACAAAAAACATATTCACATAATTTTTTTAAAGATGCCTTTCAAAATTGACAATTCTTTTTTTTTTTTATTATTCTTTCATTGTATGTTAGAGTCAGAAATTTGTCATTTAAAAGTAAGAAACGTTGACTAAAACAATAAAAATAGTTTGTGCTGATATCTTTCATAAATTTTTATTTCTTCGTTTGGGGTTTTCATTGGTCACTATTTTTAGTCGGGAGTCTGTTTGCATTATAAATACTTAAAGAGGCAATAACGCTTTTTTAAGAAGCCTACCGATAAGACATATTTATCGTCTGCTGCAAAATATTTTTCTCCTACATTTCTTCAAGTTTTATTTATTCATTGCCAAAGAATATTTATCTTTTTTAAAAATTTAATTCAGATGGTACACCGAAAAATACCGTTTAGGCGACATAATCCTAAAGAAAATAAATTCAATAAATATTTTTTCTTATTATCTCCCTACTTGAGAAAGTTTGAAGCAATATAAACTTTTTCATTTTAAGTTATGTAAACAACACACCGAAACTGGCAAATTAACAAGCCAGTTTCGATTTAATTGATGAAAGTATATTTTTCTTTTCAATAAATTTGGGATTGTTTCTTTGTAGCAATAATAATTATAATAAGAAAGGATGAGTACTTCGACCTTGCTAGGGGATTGAAGAAACTGTAGAACATGAAAGTGACAATTATACCAATGTGATTGGTGTTCTTGGCACAGTCACCTAAGGATTATTAAAGGGGTTGGGGGGTTGGAAATAAGAGGAAGATTTGAGTCCATCCAAACTGCAACATTATTGAGAAAGGACAGAATACTGAGAAGATCTTTGGAGACTTGAAGAGATTTGCTGTCATTCAAACCTCAGTGAAAGACCATCAGCGTTAGTTGATGGGAAAAACTTTCAAAGAGTAAATTATAACAATAATAATGATAATAATAACGACATTTTTCATCTTTAATCTATGCTTGGAATATAAGCAGGTTACTTTTCGAAACCAAAATGAACTTCTATTTTTTGCCCAAATATATTCCAGCTGTTTTTAAGTGTTGTAGTCTTGATGGTCTCGATTATTCTCATGTTCCCCAGTTCCTTCAATCTCTTTTCCGGTGTTTTATGGATGGTTTCAAGGTCATCCCTGACAATTAGTATAACCGTTGCTTTCATGCTCCATATCTTTTGCAAATCTCTGGCAAGATCAGGTATTTGTAAATCTTTTTGTTTTCTTTTATTTTCACTCTGAGGTCTGCTGGAACTGCAAAATTCACTTGATGACAAGTTCTTTTCTCCTTGTTAAGTAACACAAGAACTGGTCATATATTATTTTTTATTACTCCCTTAGAATTTCTCACATCAGAATTAGCCGATGTTTTTTTATTGAAGTTGGAGAGATATTAAATCTCCTCAAGTCTCTAGGGCTCTTCTCAATATGGCTGATCTCAACAATGAGTTGTTTGGATAGTCTCGACTCGTCCTCTTATTTCCCAGTACTCTATTTGCTTTTACCAAACCTTTGATAACTGTACCAAGAACACCAACGACAATTAGTATAACTGTTACTTTCACGTTCAACAGTTTTTTTTTAATTCCCTTGCAAGGTCCTGGTACTTATCCTTCTTTTCACTTTCTTTCAATTTAAATCTGTGGGCCGCCGAGAGAACAAACTCCACAATTCGGTAAGTTCTCTTTTTCTGTTGATTATAACAAGGTCTGGTCGTCTGGCCGAGATTAAGTAATACTATTGTATCTCAAAATCCCAGAGGAGTTTGTACGTCTCCTTCCCTTGAACAGATTCTGGGTTTTGCATATACCGTTTGTTCGTATGGTCAAATTTAAATTTCTTGAACAGTTCCCCGTGAATCCTCTTTCCCACTCAGTCGTGTCTAATCTTATACTCTTTCAGAACTAGTTTACTGCATTTACTTAATATGTTATTGGTCTTTTCGTCTCTATCACAACATAACCTGCTATTTTGTTGCGTCTTACCTACTCCTACTTTGATATAGTTGGAAAATAGTACATACATAAAAGATTGCTGGGAGAAATCTTTCCTCAGCTTAACACAATCGTGAACATTACATCCGTTCTTGGCGTTGTTTGTGCTGCTATAAGAGAGATTCAGTTTCTCTTTAAGGGTTTCCTTTTCTTAACCACGTCCACGTTTATTCTTATCCTTATTTACTCATTAGAGTTTTACACATCAAAGTTATTATTATTATTATTATTATTATTATTATTATTATTATTATTATTATTATTATTGCTGTTGTTGTTGTGCATCTTCACATTCTTTATATATGTTTTGAAGTTTCCACAGAAAAAAAAAAACAAGCTTCATTTTTTGTTCATACCTAAAAAAATACCTTTATTCATTTTCTTAGAATTTGAATATTGAACGAGAATAAGAATGGGTGAAGAATTAAATAGAAGCAAAAATAGTTGGTTCAGAAATTTGTTTTTCATATTCTTGGCTACTGTTCCAAGAGTATCAACACTAATTTTTCCTCTAATCTCCAGTTAACGCAGTATCTTTTCCAGATTCTTTGGAACCGTTTCAAGGTCTGAGCAATGATTAATATCATTCGTGTTCATATTTCAATGCTTTTCAGCCCTCTGGCAAGGTTAAGGTATTTGGCCAGTTTTTCGTTTTTTTTTTCGTTTTATATCTGATGTGCTGGTGCAATTAAGTCCACTATATGACAGGTCCTTCTTTCTGCTGATTAAAATTAAGTGTGATGGTCTGGTTTTGGTGATCCGCTTGTATATCAAAATCCTACATTAATGAATTTTATTATCACGGGCAGATTCTGGTTAGTATATATACCATTTGATAGTATGATGAAATTTCAGTTTATCACATATTCCTTTTGAATCACCTTCCCTAGCCTGTTGGGTCTGTTTTTACTTGTATTCTTTACGTGATAATTTGTTACATCCACTTATTATGAATTGCATCCCTATACCGTCACTAAATATTTTCACAGTGCTTATTCTAAATTATCATCATTTAATTCTTTAAAATATGGGGTTCATTTTGTACTTGCAGTTTTATATCCATAGTCTATTTTTAAGTTCTGTTGAGTGAGCTATTAGAGTTATACAAAAAAAGGAGAAAGGGACTCTTCTTGGAAGATAAAACTGTTAATGTTTTTATAATTAGCTTTTAACATGTCTTTTTCATGCATTAATCTGAAGTTTGCCCAGTCGACTGGTATAGTAGAAAACACCGACTGACCCTCTGTAGAGGAGTAAGAACCCCCACCCCAAACGAGTACCCTGGATATGACACTAAACAATCTGATGGTGACGTTCCAGTGATGCTGGAACTTTGTTGATTGTGGAGCACTCCTTCATTGCCATCGCTCCCTGGTCCAATCGATTTAAATAGAACTAATATGCATATTTATGCTAAACTGAACTACATGAAATAGAACTGTTTTGATATTTAAACTGCGTACTTATGCTGAACTGAATTGTTAGATATAAAACTGTTTTTGGCATTGAAACTATACTTATACTAAACTGAACTGCTTTAATAAGAACTGTTTGACAAAAACAGCATAGCTTGAAAGGGAAATGTTTTTGACAATTAAACTGTGTACTCATACTAAACTGAACTGTTTGAAAAAGAACTGATTATTCGTATAAAATGGATTTGGCATAAAATAACCTTTCGCGGTTGATATGGCATAAAATACAACCAGCCAACCAACCAACATAATCTGAGGTACCAACTTTTCATATTTAAGGATTTTTATTATTACGAGGAATATCTCTTAAATGTGTACAAATTTTTGAGTACATTTGTTAGGTACGCCACCAAAAGCTTTTTTCTTTGTTACAAATCCAATTCATACTTAGATATTTCTTGTTTGGATCGACAATTCTCAATGATCATCTCGTTTATGAAGAGTTGATTTTTACATTTTTTTAAAAAATCTCTTTAGTTCCTAATAGATAATGTCCTTACATTATATGAAGTTTGGCTATTCTCTCCTTTAGAATCGATATTACCAATTTTTATCTTGTAGGAAGTCATGTGATGAGTCGATAGTTTTTTGCGTTTGTTGATTTCTTTACTTTGGAGACCGAGAGACCAAGTTTCAATCTTAGGTTGAGTCATACCTGACTAAAAAAATTGTACTTGATTCCACCTTGCTAAGCACTCAGCATTATAAGGTAAGGATCAAGAGTAAAGTTGAGCAATCTCGGAAGTGGAGTAGCACCCTTCCCTATACCACGGTGTAGCTTTTGAAAAAGGAGCCTTCGGGTCACCATTGACTACGGTCGCTAACTTTACTTTCATAATAACTCCTTCTATGAGTCAATCTAAAATTCTTTCAGAGTCTTTAAGAATTTCTTGAATAAGTTTTATTATTTGTAAAGAATGGATAAATAATGTTGGAGCCAAAAATTTGATATTTCATCTATTCCAATTGACTTCAATTTACGTTGTCGATTACGAGTATTTATTATTTCTTATATATCCACCCAAGCCGAAAACGTGGTACATAGTCTGGAACGGGCAGATGCAGGCATAGGCCTCCATTTCAATGTACAAAAGACAGAATATATGTGCTTTAATCAAACAGGCGATATCTCAACACTAAAAGGTAGCTCTCTGAAACTTGTAGACAAGTTCACCTACATTGGAAGCAGTGTCTCATCAACCGAAATAGACATCAACACGTGACTAGCAAAGGCATGGACGGCTATCCATAGCCTATTGGTCACGTAGAAGTCAGGTCTGACCGATAAAATAAAACAGTTTTTTCCAAGCAGGGGTCGTGTCGATACTGCTATATGGATGCACCACATGGACACTAACTAAACGGCTGGAGAAAAAGCTTGAAAGCAACTACACAAGAATGCTGTGAGCAATATTGAACAAGTCATGGAGGCAGCACCCAACAAAGCAGCACTTGTACGGCCACCTACCACTCATCACGAACAGTATTCAAGGTAGACGAACCAGACAAGAGGGACACTATTGGAGAAGATGGGACGAACTCATAAGCGATGTACTCCTGTGGACCCCTTCACAAGGAAGATCAAAGGCAGGACGACCAGCTAGAATCTATATAGAACAGCTCTGTGCCGATACGGGATGTGACCTTGAGGACCTGCTTGAAGCGATGGACGATAAAGAAGGGTGGCGGGAGAGTGTCCGGGATATCTGTGCTGATAGCGTGACATGATGATGATGATGACATTTATGGTTTTAATAAATTTCCTTTATATTTCTAATTAACCTCGCCTTTTCATTATATGGTTTCTCAATATATTTCTACAAAATGGTTTCAATTTTTCAACTGTTTGGGTTTCTTTTACGCTTATTGACTCGTTTTCTTTTTCTCGATTTAATTTTTGGGGGTCATTTTTGAATACTTTCTTGTGTCTAAAGGATTTTGTTCGTTGTTCATATCTTCGTATAAGCTTGACTTTTGTTAATCGTTTTGCTTCAATTTTCTTTTATTATCGGATTCTAATCAATTGATGCCGTCTCATATTTTCGGTTGATTTTCCTTGCTTTCCTCGTTTTCATTTTGATACACTTACCCATGAAAAGCTATTTTGTTTTTAGGTTATGGTTACTGGCCTTATTAGTCTAGTGTTCGTGTATGTTATTAAATCTAAAAGTATGAGATTTGGTTTAAGTCATATTAAAGTTCTTCGATGGCATAGTTTCCCATTTTTATCCGAATTTTGTTGGTTATGTCATTCTTTGTTGTTTTTTTCAGAGGTGCTTTGTCTTTCAAATCAGAATTAGTTTACTTAGCAAGTTTTCTGGTTATATTTTGCTTCATTTTGTCGATTTTAAATCTTATTTTCATTATTTCCTGGGTTTTCAATTTGAAGTTGGCTATTGTCTTATTTGCTGTATTTATTTTTTGGCGCTGAAGTTTTCATACAATCATTGCTTGATCGTTTTAAAATTGTATCTGTTTCCTTAGAAACTGCGTTCATTTCAAGTGCCTCAGTTTCATTTAGTTGGCAATCAACAACTCTCTGTTCTTTGTGATTATCTTTTTCAGTTTCTATTAAGCGGTTGCTTTTAAGGATAGATTATTATTATTATTATTATTATTATTATTATTATTATTATTATTATTATTCCTTGAGAGTTTTTCCCATCAGGGTTATCTGATGGTCTTTCACTGGAGTTTAAGTGACAGCAAGTCTCCTCAAGTTTCCAGGACTCTTCTCAGTGTTCTGGCCGTTCTCAACAATTATGTATTTTGGATGTTCTCCACTCGTCCTCCAAATTCCAAGTCCTCTAGTCCCTTTAATAGTCCTTTAGTTACTGTACTGAATGCACCAATCACGATTGGTATAATCGTCACCTTTATGTTCCAAAGTTTTTTTTTTAATTCCTTAGTAAGGTCGAGTTACTTATCCTTCTTTTCCCTTTCTTTCAGTTTTATTCTGTGGTCAGCCGGTACAGCAAAGTCTATAATTTTGCAAGTTCTCTTTTTTTGTTGTTGATTACTATAAGGTCTGGTCTTCTGGTCGAGATTAGGTGAACCGTTTGCATGTCAAAATTCCATAGGAGTTTGTGTGTGTCGTGTTCCAGGACAGCTGATGGGTTGTGCATATACCATTTGTTCGTACAGTTCAAAATTATTTTTATGAATAAATCAATCAATCGTAAAGTGATTGGGAGAACTGAAGGTCCGAGAAAGTATTGAGACTGGCACCGGGGAAATCGTTTGAGTGCTCAATGAAGTTCTGTATATATAAGATTAGCTGTTATTCTTACGGGTGTGAAAAAATTGTAAAGTTATATATCATAATAAGAAGAAAGATATAGAAATTTTGAAAAAAATAGAAGGTAAGGCTTTCTGTAATAGTCTGAGTGAGACTTAGTGTCTGCAAAAAAGAAGACAAAAATGAAAAGTTGGCTGATAAAAAGACAAAGCGTTACTTATTGGCTAGCAGACTGGAATTAATTGTAGTTAAGAAACTCAAGTAGACACAACTGTGTCAACATTTATATAAAGGCACCCAATTGTCAGGCGATTTGCTAAGTGAAAAGGAGAGCAGTTTAGTCAGCCATTCTGATAGCCAACTGACTGGTTGGCTGGTTGTGCATCTTCGCTAGTGAGAGATTTCAGTTGGAATTCAACTTCTTGGCAGAATTCAAGCATTACCAAATATTTTATGTAGAAATATTTCTTTTCATTTGCTCTCATAGCACACAATTTTCTTAAGATGATTTCTTTCTCACTTTGAATTAAAAGATATATGTAGATGTGTAGACTTAATGTATTGAGTCATTTATGAAATACATTGGATGTAAATGAACTGTCGTAAACAACAGTATTTATTTTTTGCTATATTGTCGACTCATTATCTTCTTATCTTGTTTGGAGGGAATTTTTTCCTTGTGTAGAATAATAATGAAACCGTGAGAATACTTCTTTTATTCATCACTTTAGCCGTCTTCTAAATAATCAGTCTTAAGATAATAGCAATTGGCCATTGGAACATACATATGGAAATAAGATCGCACAAACTACTTATCCGTCGGATTCGACTGCTCGGGCTAAACTTATTCAAAGTTAAAATCTAATTCCTAACTTCCAGAATTTGTATTCACACGACTTTTGATCTTCCAATAAAATCTTAGCTCTCAAATGACTTTGGGGTTATAAATTTTCAATCACACTAAGTTAATCTCAGTTAGACATTAACAATATTGCTTTGAGCGCAACGGTTTATTTCTATTTAAAGTACATTACACTTCGTGCACCCAATAAAAAAAATCGACTTATCTGTTATTTAACAATTAGTTAGCCAATGATAACGTTTTTCCGTACAGAGATCTGA
>OY757909.1:53476902-53481902 GCA_963585895.1 Sepioteuthis lessoniana
TGTTATCATTAAAAAACAACAACAACAAGTGTGCCTATCGTATCAAGACAGTTTCGCAGTCCAATGTGCCGTTACGGTATAAGTATTCGTTACTAGGTGCCATTGTAGTGGGGCATTTATAGTAGCCATCACTAGACTTGGAAAATCATCTCTTTAAAGTTGATAATGATTATATAGGCTTACCTTCAAAGGTTTTCTTTTCCTATGATTATATTAGTTTAGTTGGCATTCCTTACGATAACTGAGGTCGATGATGAGATTAACATGAACTCTGGATAATTCGGTATCAATTAAGTCCAACATTAGCAGTGGTGAAATTAAGCCTACGGTTGTTGTAGTGTGCCTGTATGTAAAGCAGAAGAAAAGAAGAAACGTAGAAAATAGGTTTGTTTTTGATTGGCTCTACGAGGGATTTATGTTTGCTTAGTTCCGTCTAAAGTTTGTGCGTTCTCATTTCAATAACAATATATTCTTCTTCTCCTTCTTCTCTGAAAAAGATGATAATACAAACAATTAACCGACAGCCCAAAAAAGGATTAGTCGTGAGTTTGATAGGGTGAGACTTATACTGACCTGGGCGGTTCCTTGAAAAAAAGCAGGTTTCTATTTTGAAGAATTATATGATCAGCAAACGAACAAAAGTACGTTAAACGATTTCCAAACAGACACATATAAACACACACACACACACACATATATATATATATATATATATATATATATGATAGCCGTTAACTCGAATGACATAATTTGTATCAAAATAACCATAGTATCTATAAATGCAGTTTTTTAAAAACGTTTGTTTCAAATTTAGCACACTTATATACTTACAAGTACGCTCTAGGGCACCAATCACACACACACACACACACACACACACACACACACACATACAAATATATATATATATATATATATATATATATATATATATATATATATAATGTGTGTGTGTGGATATGGATATATTCACTTTTAATGCATAAAAGTATTGTCTGTAAAATCTCTCATTTTCTTTTTCTTTTTCTTTTTCTCTCTCTCAATTTCTCTTCCTCTCTCCCTATATATATATATATATAAGTAGTAAGTTGCCGACCGTAGTCAAGGGTGACCCGAAGGCTCCTTTTTTAGTAGGTACTACACCGAGGTGTAGGGGAGGGCGGTATTCCTTTTCCTGAATTGCTCCACTTACCCTTGATATGTAACTTATGATACTGAGTATTATGCAAGGAACCATCGAGCACTTTTTTTTTTAGTCTTTGGTATGACTCAACCTGAGACCAGTGGCGAACACTCTTCCCCCTAGGTGTGAATATATGCAAAATATATGTCCCTTTAGAGAAGAATAGTGGCACAAACCTACAATTACAAGAGAGTTAGATGCAAAAGGTTTTACTAACATCGATTTTCTATCCTCGCATAGAAATTAATGATGTCTTCTGATAAATACATACTGAAATTAGACTTTTTTACCCGAAATTTTCTTTTTTTTATTTCTATCTATCTATCTATCGTTTATTATCAGTTCTTCTCCATCTAGGCTATTCTATTTGGGAAGGAAACCAAAAAAGCCATGTCAAGTCTGATTCCTGGTGATTCAAATCCTACGGTGGCACCTCCCCATTATACCAAACGGATAGCGTCGGAATAGACCGACACCAGCGTCTTAGTTATTCCATATGACAAGGACTATTTTAAACTTTCGCATTGGTCCTCTTTTTAAATTGACGATTTGTCTTCCAAGAGGAAGCATTTAGATAAAGATTCACATTTAGATATTTTGCAACAATCTAAAGTATATATTCACCCACAACCTTAGATCTATTTTTCCAAAATCAAAACTTTAGGATGTCGGTGTATATATCATTTACCTCGTTCGGATTAGCCAACCTCAATTGCGTTCTTTTGCTTCTCTTGTTAATTTGATGCTCTCAAAGATACACATATGAATAGCTTTTTTCAGGTTTATTTTATTTAATAAATCAGAAAGATTACCCTGCGTCATATACACTCATATATTGTTTTCTTTTTGTTAGGTAAATACTTACTAGGGAAAGCAAGTGCTCTGGGTAATGCACTAAATTACATTAATTGATCAGGTCCTAATTCAGGAGCTTTGGAAAGTCTGAGATCTCATTTGTTCTGATTATAACCATGTCTCCTCGGATCCGAAATAGTAGAACCTGCCAAGTTTTTATTCGGTTCCAACAGAACTGTTTTAAAATCATTTATATTAGATAGGAAACTTGAAACTTAATAACTGTAATAAAATTATTTGTGATAATAATTTTAGAGCTTTAGAATTATTGCCACAACACGGACGTTCATGTCATAAGGTAAAATGCATGTGTTAAATAGATTTAATTGTGATATTAATTAAAATCATTTTGAACTGTACATTGACTCTTAACAGTTAGTATTGTAACTAAGTATGAGGTATTTACCAGTTTAAAATGATTGTGCAGATATATATTTATACCTTATGTAATTGGAGAGTATAATGATTAAACAGATCTCGGTAGGCTTGGCACGCCGTAAAGCCGACCAACCAATCAACTAACCAGGCAAAACAGACAAAGTATGTTGAACTTCAAGTATTTTTGGTAAATGAGTCACATAAACATTTGTTCGATCCTCATTGGGCGGGTGGCAACCATTTTAAGTTGGACAAGAATAAAATACACAAGATTATGTTAAATTATTTCTCTTTGACCTATACGTGTAAAACGCGTTGATAGAAATAAACAGGGATAAAAATTATCGTGAGTGAACTGAACATTCTTAATGTTTTAAGATTTGAAATTTAAATAAAGATCTTCAACTGACAATGAAAGAATCATTTCCCTGTTTTAAAATTATCAACAGGCAGGCATTCGTCGTGCAAACGTATTTCTATGTTAATAGGTTAACAAAATCTTTCATTTGGTATGTAATCGTAATCATCAAGTTACATAACTAGCAAGGATTTCTTAATTCCCTCGCTATTCGTCCCTATCATCCATCGTTCCAGGTTGGCCTTCTAGACTACACCCTGTGTCGGTACAGAGTTGTCGTTCGTAAGCTCTTATTGGTTTGCCAAAACTGGCACGTCAATTATGAGTTCGTCCTTGCTTCTCCAGCAATGTCCTTCAAGCCCTGTTCATCTTATTTGGATGGTTTTAGAGATAGGATTCAGGTGACCGTGCAATTGCATCTTCGTGTGATGTTGCTTCCAGGATTTGTAGAATTTAGCACGGAGTTTCTGTCTAGCCTTTTCTCTATACGCTTTGTCAGCGTCTATGTGGCACATCCATACAGTTGAATTGACACAACTGCTGCTTGGAAGTAATTGCGTTTATTTTATCTGATAAGTTAGACTTTCCTATGATCGAAAACCTCGCAGCTACCGAGGTACGTGAACTTGTCCACTTATTTCTGAGAAACACCATTTAGAGTGGAGACGTCTTCTTTTTGATTAGAATATATGTACTCCGTTTTGTCAGCATGCACTTGGAGGACAATGCCGCCTGATGCCTGTACCAGACTATACAGCAGGGATTTGGCTTGGATAGGGGTATTTGCAAGAAGCACTATGTCATCTGCATAGTCTACGTCTATAATAGTTTCTGTAGGTACCGTCGGCTTCTTGTTTATTTCTTTTTTTTTTATTGTAAAGCCATTTTCTTTCATGAGAGCTATCGACATTAAAAGTACGTTGTTTTGGTCGTTTACTAAAAGATATATGACTTATGTATCTCTTTGCAGAACACCAGTAACAATGTTAAAGAAGTGTGTGTCTCTATCCAGTGAACAAACCTTGACTTTCGTGTTATTATAGAGCATCATTATTGCTGTGACTGTTTCTTTGGCGAGATCATTAGCAAGTAATATTTCCTTTATCTTTTCTCTGTGTATGGATTCAAATGCCTTGGAGAAATCTATCAATTAGGGTGTCGCATTGAGTTTTTTTTCACGAACTCCTTCTTTAATTCGAGGTATTATCAGAATTTGGGATGTGCATGGCATTCTCCGAAAACTGTTTTGATTCTTTCTAAGAATTTTCTCGATTTCTGCTTCAATGCGACTGAGTCGCAGAGCATTACAAATCTTATCCGCTATAGATGAATTATAAATCTTATCCACAACGCCTCGATAGTTCTAGACGATTTCGACGTTACTTTTCTTGGAGGATGGGGAGGGTTCAGCTTTTTATCCATCAGTCTATTGTGTTCTGGTTATATACGACTTTACAGTATCGAAACAGTAAGTCATCGAATTTCCTTGACTTCCAAAGTTCAAGACTGGCAACCTTTCTGTTTTAAATTTTTGTTAGTACTACGTTGAGTTCTTCTTGAGTAAACTGTCTTAGTTTGATTTCTAGTTGATGATTAATAATTTTTGTGATATGTTTCTCAGTGACTTTAGGGGATTTTCCTAGCAGATTCTTGAAATGATCTTTCCATATGTGTATTTGCTCTGCTTAACTGGCAGTTTTTTTTTTGTTTTGCTCTTGAAGTTTCTATCCTTTTAATCACTTCATTTACTGTCGGCCATACAGTTCGAGGTTGTCTATCTTCGACCGAGTTTCTAATTGCAGTCAGTTGTGTGCGAATATCGTCAATGAAGTAACTAAATTATAGGTACATAAAATAGGTCGCAGTTGTCCATCAGTAAAAACCAGTGACAGAAGGAAACAGCGAGTTGACTTGCCAAGAAGGGAAGATGGTGACGAAAGTGATGACAGGCCCAGAGAGAAAAAGATAAAAAAAAATGAACTGGGCAATCGAAGAAAAGATGCATGGTAACATTTGGACATCAAAATGTAGGTTGTCATCATGACGTAGAATGGCAATCACCGTGTGTTTTGATCGAAATATATTTTAAAAAAAATGATGACTCGATTATTGCAATGTAATAATTATTTTAAAAGCATTTCTGGGTAGGTGATTACTTCTGAAGGTTCACGTCTAAAAATATGATTGAATCACAATCGTAGTACGAGCAATGACTTTACAGTGACA
>OY757909.1:53484402-53514402 GCA_963585895.1 Sepioteuthis lessoniana
ATTGATTAGAGTACACTCTTGATAGTTTTAGGACACATTTTGTTGTTGGGCAAAATTACATGCCATTTAAAGGTCACACTATAAGATTTGGTTTCTTTTGTTTAATGGCATATCAAACTTCTTGGGTTATTTAATGCTATCTGTAACGATACTATATAATCCATAACTCAGAGTTCATACCTTTCCCATAGTTTCCGAAAGTTAATGTTTTAGCGCGACTGTAGTTCGAACTCCCTTAATACGATTCTGTAACCCATCACGTTAACCATCATACCATGAGTACACCTCGCTCGTTCTATATGATAATTTTGTATATACACACACACACACGCGCACACACACACACACACACACACACACACACACACACACATATATATATATATATATATATATATATGTATATACAAAAGCTCTAGAATTATGACGACTGCATCCCACGAATGTCCTGATTTAGTGAGTACACATTTGGTTAAGTGTTTTACATGTCCTCAAATCTTACTGTGAGATTAATTTACGATTTCGAAAATAAGAAAAAGTGCTGTGAAGTATAATCAGGTGAGTATTTAAGGCACTGACTTTCACTATACTGTGTTTTGTTCCTAGATATTTGAAGAATGTGTAGGACACCTTTATTTCCAATACTCACACGTTTATAGTTTTTGTATTTAAGAAGAATCAAAATTTAGTGATACTCACACTAGTTTATAGTTTTTGTATTTAAGAAGAAACAAAATGTAGCGATAAGATGGAAAAATAAAGACAGGCTGATTCAGATTGATTCTTCCCTATCAGTCTAGGTACCAATCTAGACATTATCACTTCCGCTGTACACACGACTTTATTTAAATTTTGAATTTTGATTTTTCAAATTGTAAGATACAGTCTTGATACGTTCAGATCATATTACGTATATAAATAATTATAAGAATTAAAAAAAAAAAAACGGATAGCCAATTTCATAATGTGTTTATTGGTGGGTTTATGAATAACCTGCAACTTTGTTGCTGAAACGTGGGTGTCTAGAGTCCGTAAGATTCTGTCACAAAAATAGACATAAAAATAAAAAAAAATAAGTGCAAAGATATGGCATTCATCTATAGAAAATTATTCTTAGTAAAGAATCTGACATATTGCACAAATCATTTCAGTCTGGGTGAATTTAATATGAATCTATTGTGAAAGCGTTCAAGACACCGAAGATATTTTTGGAAAAAAACAGGGTCTACTTTAAAAGATTGCATCTTCAAGTTTGCAAATTTAAAAAGAAAAAAATTCCGATCACGAAAAAGACACAGGATCATTTTTTTAATTTCTTCGCAAAATATCTTTCACTTTTTTGTTGATACAAGAACGTTTCCTCATTCCTTTGAATGCATGCGCGCCCACTCAGGCACATATGCACAATCTATCTACCTATCTATGGAAAAATTATCCCCGAAAACACCTCCATTTTCATTTTTAAAATACCCCAAAACACTAAATTATTGAAGCGCTCTATATAAAGATTAACAAACATTCCTTAAACAATATCAAATTCGAATTTAGCAGGCATGTTCTGTAATTCCTCATACATTTTTGCGTCCAGTCCTTCCTCTTACTTCCAGTAAAGTTCTTCTCTTTAAATTCATTCCACCCACATGTCAAATAACTGATACGAAGACTTGAACGTATCAATTATAGAATAGGCCGAAATGAAATGTCTGTGATATTTGATCAAACATAATAAACTCCTCTAATATTTCAATAAAAAGCCAAATTTCTTTTAAATCTGTATTAGATTTTTATCCAATGAAAATGGATATTATTGAACGTTATCCTATTAAAACGGACATTATTAGGTTTTATTACAAAAATTCATACCACTTAAAATCTATAACAGAAAATTAAAAATTACAATACTTGTAAAAATGAATTGTAACTCTCTATCTCTCTTTCTCTCTCTCAGTCTCTCTCTCTCTCTCTCTCTCTCTCTCTCTCTCTCTCTCACACACACACACACACACACACACACACACACACACACACACACACATATATATATATATATATATATATATATATATATATGTTGTATGTGTGTGCGTATGTGTGTGTGACAATGATGCATAAAATAAAAAGACAAAAGGATTTTGAATTTCTCCTTATGATCTTGTGCCAATCTATAACGGCACTGTAATGTCACGATGGATTACGAGGACCGAGCGGTCACACGGGAAAACCCTTCTATCAAAAGTAGAAAAAATCAATAGCAGAAGAAATATTAGGCATAGTGTATACCAAACTTGTTATATCCAGTCAGTCAAATAATGAAAAACACACTTTTACTGTTTTAGTAAAATCCTTTTAACAGTGCACTTAATTCTTATTAAATATAACCATACAGAATCAAGAGTATGAAGTGAAAATTTTAGGTCAACCTTCAAATAAAAACTATACGGACGTTCTGATGCACCCATGAACATTCCTTTTTCTTTCGCTAGTGGACTAAACTTCTGGTATTGGGGTAAATTTAGCTGAGTGAATGGACAAAGTTAGTTTTGAACAGAGTGAGAAATATGGTCTGTCGATTTTACGGCATGCTAAACCTTCTAGGATTATTTATTGCCGATGTTTCTTTTCTTGGTTTGCTTTGGTTTCTTTGCGTAATAACATATCAACCTTTGTGAGTTATTTTGGGTGTCCTCGTGGTGTAATGGTTAAAGTGATGAACTGCGGAATCGTAGTACGCGAGTTCGTACTCCAGTCGCGCTATTACGTTCACTTTCGGACAAATACCCTTGGGAAAGGTAGGAACCCCCTTATTCTCCCTCCAGCTATGGGTAAATAGTAGGACGGACTAGGTTCTTCAGCCTTGGTGAGGCAACTAGTCTAGGAGAAGGAAAACTCTGAATTCAAAACCTGTTAAACTCCGCTTAAAAATTGACCTTGTGTCATATCCTGCCCGAGCGGAGGGGTTGGTAAATAGTACCTTTGTGAGTTATTTAATGCCAAAGCCATCCTCGTTGAAGAAAAGCTTTGGTAATCTTTAAACCAGAGCTCGAGGTGAGGTATAAAGGGGTTCAATACTTTTCTTGAGGGTGTTACTCCGAAAGTGAACGTTATAGCACGATTGAAGTTCGAACTCTTTTACTTCGAGCTCGCAGTTTCGTACTTTAGGCAAAATGCCACAGGGCTTACCCGTCACTTATTTTTGTAATCAATTATATTGATTCACGTCACTAAGGATAATCATTTGTAAACAATAACGGCTTAAAGTAACTATTATTGTTAATATAAATAATTCGCCCATATTAATATGGTTTCAGTTATTCCTTTCAAATACAAATAATTAAGACACAATTCTATTGTTTCAGTACTATTCCTATTTAATCAGCATTATGTGTTTGCATGAAATTATTCTGTTTCTAGTATACCTAGGGAATACTTACAATTTATAGAGAATTATGCGGATACAATTATTAAAATCAATTAAATTGTTTCAAGTAACTACTACTACTACTACTACTACTACTACTACTACTACTAGTAGTAATAATTCTTTAAAAACAATCATAGCTTTATGTGGCAACAAATGATTTGATCACATTTTTTTTTCATCATACAACGTGTGGAAGCACGTGCGATACCCTAGCCTCATCAGCCGCCATCCAGGGTGATAACACAGTTTCGGTAGCTCAAGGCTACCGATTTGATCACATAAATATGGTTTCAAGTATTCCTATTTAGTATTACAAAGGGATTTGTTTGACACATAGATGGTGACGTAACACATTACAAAGGGATTTGGTGACGTGACATATTACAAAGGGATTTGGTGACGTGACATATTACAAAGAGATTTGGTGACGTGACACATTACAAAGGGATTCATTTGACAGATAGATGGTGACTTAACAAGTTCTACTACTTGGAATCAGAGGGATTCTGGGAGTAATGTTAAAGGTGACAGCCCATTGTCCAGAGCTCTAGAACTGGAGTCTCACCACAAGAGTTTGCAGAGTGCTATAGACAGGACACCCTCTTACATGCAGTTGAAACGCTCTATATATTATGGGCAATGGTGACAGGAAATATTGTGCATTTCGTATCGTTGATAAATATGTACACAACAACTAGCGTAAAAATCTAATATATAAACGGATTGAGATCCTATTTACCCAACCCCTCCGCTCGGGCAGGATATGAAACAAGGTCAATTTTTAAGCGGAGTTTAGCAGGTTTGAATTCAGAGTTTTCCTTCTCCTAGACTAGTTGCCTCACCAAGGCTGAAGAATCTTGTCTGCCCTACTATTTACCCATAGCTGGAGGGAGAATAATTGGATTCATACCTTTCCCAAGGGTATTAGTGCTATGTGAAATGCCATCAGTCTTGTCCAGGAATTGAACTCGGATCGCCGTGTCCATATCCTGTGACGATAACCATTACACCTTGTTTTGTGTCAATATTGAAAACAATTCTTTTCTTAAGATTTATCATTCCTTATTCTAAACGTTATATCAACGTTGATACACTTCGGCTTTTTTTTAAATAATTAAATTTCTTAGATTATCTTGGTGGTATAAAACAGTTTCTCGTCTGATAAATATACATAGCAATTTAACGTTGCATTTTGGGAAGAACAAATCTTCAAATTACTTTAAAATGCTAAATGAGTGGCGGCCATCCAAAAATTTGAAGTCCTTACTTAAAGGAATGCATCCACATTGTGATAACTTGTAACAACTGAAAACTGAATTCTGACCCGAGACATTGATAAACCATTTGTGGGTTTCCAGAATTTAGTGTCTGTATTGCTGTTTTGATATGTCAAACTTATTTACAACATTATACCATCCCCCCGCCCCAAAAAGTACACCCCTAACAATCTTTTTGTAAATAAAAATATGATTCTTTTCTAAATCAAATGTATTAAGTTTTTATCATCGTTATTTCCTGTAGAACATTATTCTATCCAAACGGACATTATTAGGTATTATAAGAAAACTTCACTGCATTGAAACTTAGCAACTAAGAATAAAAATGCTATACGTCTGTAAGTATATATATATATATATAACTTTTTTCAATGTTTTTTGTTCATTCGGCTTTTCTATTATGATCTTTCTGTTCTCATATTTTACTCCAAAATTGTTTTGCTTAACTATTATCCGGTTGTTGTTATATCTGTACGCATTATCCCATTACTTGCCGCTAGAATTTTTTCCTTATTTTGGAATATATTATTTTGATGGGATTCTTTGATCATATCTCGGTATCTTTTTAGTCCCCCTTCTTTCGCCAACACCTTCTAATTTATATCTTTGAGTTGTATGCTTTGTTCTAATTGAGCAGCTTTTCTCTCTTCCTCCCAACATATTTTTGCGTTTTTCCTCCTTCTTCGCATTTTTCCTTGTGGTAGTTTCCTATTTATGGGTCCAGTCTAATTTCTCATCCAGGTTTTGACTTTTTGCTCATGTTCTTCAGGGAAAACTCGATTTTTCCCTAATTTCTCTCGTGCATAGATCTGTTGGTAAAATTCCGTGATGTTGTTCAATGAGGTATTTGTTAATAATCTTTTAAATATTTCCTGTTTCTACCTTGACTGTTTTCAATCTTTGTTCTAGAGAGATGCAAATGTGGTCTCCTTTTCGGACATAATTCTCTTCATAATCACAACATTTATTTTACTCTTCTTCCGTTTTTGTTTTTTCTGTTATGCCCCGGCATATGGTGTTTCCATTCGGCTAAAGTGTCCTGATTTTTTTGTGTTTAGCGTCTCGGTTACTGTATTAGGGTCTTGTTGACATACTTCCCTATTTCTTTATATAAACCAACCTTTCTTTATTGTCGTCTTAATTTGGTCAGCTAACTTGGTCAAGCTAATTCTTCCCAGATTTCTATTATTCTTTTTCTATACCCTCATTGTGCTGGGTTGCACCTAAAATAACTAAAGTGCCAGTTTTATATCCTCCCTTGTCCATTTTCTGCGCAGAAATCTCTGGTTCGAGTGGTTTCCTAGTGCATCGTTTGTGTACCAAAAAAAAAAAACAAAAAACAAAAAAAAAAAAACAGGATGCTGATTGGGTCCCCTTGTTGGCTACCAAAGACCACCTGTGGATCATGATACCCAAAACTTTTGTTTGGTTCCCTTGTTGAATTATGTTCCGCTTTATCATTTTTTTCATGGGTAGTATATTGTTGCTATACTAGACCCAGGGGTTGTTTATTATCTGCGTTCCTGATACAGATGTGAACATGTAAAAGAACGCTTAAGCAGGCCACGGAAAAAATCCAAATTTTCCAATATGTTAAGTTTTAACTGAGTTAAAGTCCAGTAGGACTACTTTTTTTTATTTACAGCGTAACTGATATAACTAAATCCTGAGCTATTTGCAGGTATTCCAGTTTTGTGATTTTGGCTCTACTTTTAAAAACCAAAAACTATTGGAATCTTGTTACTGATAAAGGTTTTGTGATTTTGGCTCTACTTTTAAAAACCAAAAACTATTGGAATCTTGTTACTGATAAAGGTAGCCAAGTAAGATGATACTTCACTTTTTTTCTATGTTAACTCTCTCGTTCTGTACACTACTTATTCCACACTTAATTAGGTATTCAATCAGTGTTGTAAATACATTAATTTTACACTAACTACCAAATAAATTCACTGGTAAACAGTACAGAACTCGAGAGAAAACAAAAATAAAATGATTCAGCAAATACATTGAAATAATCTATTGACCAGTTTGTCTTTTGATCAAAATCGCTGATAATGCAGGAGATATTGCTTTTTGCCTTTCTTCTTCTTTCGTGTATTAGCATAAGCTGGTGGGTTTTCCCTGTAATCTAATTGACTGTAATTGCCGCAGGCCTCCTGGACTCTTCTGAGTATCATGGCCGACCTTGACAATGCTGAAGTCTGGATGGTCTCGATTCTTGCTCTGATTTTCAACCGTTGAAGTCTCCTTTCCAATGCTTTAGGAGATGTTCCAAGTGCGCCAACTGCAATTGGTGTGACCGTCACAGTCAGATTCCACAGTCTTTTAGTTCTCTGGATTATGAATTTTTTTTAATTATCACTCTGCTGGAACCGCAAAATCCACAAGACGAATATTTCTCATTATTTGTTAACTAGCATTAGGTCTGATCTTCAAATAAGGATTAGGTAATCTGATTCAGGGAATTTTATACGTCTGATTCTCTCGGAAGATTTCTTGTTTGCACATATACACCTTGATAATATGGTCAACAGTCAATGTTTTGGATAATTCCAAGTGGATCACTATTGCCAGTCAGGCTTTGTCTTGAACTCTTTCAGTGTTTGTTTACTGCATTTGCTTACAATATGATGAATTGTTTCATTTTTCTCCGCATAACCAACACTTGTTATTCTGTAGCGAAAGAACGATTTTCACTTTAATATAGTTGGTCCTTATGATGTTTTTATGCTACTTTTAAAAGACGTTCAGTTTCTCTCTTGAGTTTTCCTGTTGTAAGCAATCTCGGATGCAATCTCGCCACTTTGTCGTTTGAAATATCCATACAATTTTTTTCTTCCCATTTCTGTTTCCCAGTTTTTCTTGACTTACTATCTGTATTTATGTTACTACTGCTGTCATTGGCTGATGTATTTAATCTTTCTTTGTACTTTTAAAAATATTCCTCGAGTATGTGTCAATGCAATCTTTGATGCAAGTTTGTCTTTTCCTCTTTCTTCTCGACGCACACAGTCTGTTTATTTCTTTTCTTGGATTTAACACATTGTGTATAATCAACAATCTTTTTGTCCAGTTGTCTGAATTCCTTGCTTGTCTATTTAAAAATAGTTCCGAGTATTTTGCAAGAGGGAATATCCAAGTTTTTAAACCTTTGATGGGACTTCTGCTGCAAAGGTTAGTTTCGAAACGCGTTCTCGCTCATTTGAGGTAGTTCTTTTAATTTTCCCATCATCTCAACTTGATGGTATATGGTTCTAATCTATTGGAGTTTTCCTTTTCTCCCATCATTCGAATGCATTCTTGATTTGGTAATTCTGTTCTTTTTCCTATTTTCATTATTAGCACAGCTCATTAGTTAATGTTAAATTCCATATATATATCCTGGCTGAATATTCTTATTATTTGTATCAGGGTTTCCAGTTATTTTTCATTTTTTGCAAATACCTTTAAGTCATTTTTATTCATTGAGGGATCGGTGATTTTGAAGATTTGTAACTGCCTGTACATTTTCTAGATCGAGCGGTACCGTTGCTTTACCGAATTGCAGTGGCAAGATGCCTTTTTGGATTTTTACCTCTGCCAGGGTGGGACATGTTGTTCTCATTTCCACCCTTTTGTTTTCCATGGTATTTGTAATGAAATTCATGATTTTTCGGATATTTTGTACATTTTCAAACGCTATTTTATCTGCGTTTACGGGATCTTGTCATCGGCCTTCTTTAATCAATTCATGCCTAGGCTACATTTTTCAACTCATTTTGGCTTTGTTGAGGATGTGCTGGTCTATATGTAGAAGGTCACTTGTTCATCTCTACCAGTTGTATGCTTTGTGTTCTTTCGGAAACAGTCCGCGAGTAATAGATTTCTTCTATTATCTGTATGGTCAAGATTTTTCATATCACAGTTTTCCCTTTCATCATTCATTCGGGTATAGCTGCTTCTTGTTGGCATTCACTTAGTTGCAGGGCTAGTCTGTCGTTGATCAATGTGAAAATTTTAAAACCAGAATCCATGTACGCCATCATAGCTTGGCGTTTTCCAATTTACTATTTTCTTGAGTGTTGCTCTTTGCAAGTCCTGGCATACGTTCACCTAAGGGCTTTCTTCGAGTTCTTCTAATTATTTTTCATGTTATTTATCCACCCAGGATTTCTATTATGATCTTTCCTTCTTGACATTTTGCTCCAGAATTGCTTAGTTTCTTTTGCCTGCGGTTGCTTATTTCTCTTCATGCACTCTATAACAATTAATTGGTAGAAATTTCTTTCCTTATTTTGGAATGTCCTATCTTGTTCGTATTGTTTGATCCTGCCCAAGTATATTTTAAGTCTCCCTTCATTCAACCATTATCTTTTGATTTATTTCATCCAGTTGTATTGCCAGTGATTGTCTTTCTGGAATCTTTTCATTTCGTTGTGTTCCTATGCGTTTTATCTTCATTTGTATTTCTGTTCTGATTCCTTAGGGTAATGACTTTTTATTTTATTTTTTATCAAGGACAAGTTTTGCTCCTGCATAGATTATCATTATAATTATTTGAAGTATTATCATTAGTAGAAGTAGTTGTATGAGGACCAATATTCCTTATTAATTCAAATTGTCAGAGGAAGTCTTTTCATTATTAGTTTTTTAATAGTTTTTATTGCTTTAACACAACTTTTTTTATGTATTTCATCTCAAGCGTTAAGATAAAAAGCGAGCATAAAGTGGTAAAACTACTGAAAAATAATGAAGATTTCAAGAGTTTTCGTTAATTTCATGGTCATTTAAATTTGAGAGAAAATTAAATTAAATGTTGGTGTGCTGAAGTCCTTGATGAGTAAGAAAAAAGAAAATCTTAAAAATCAAAGTTGATCTGTGCATCAAGAATTATTCAAGGATCGTTTAATTCTGTCATTTAAAATTGATGGTGGGCAGAACAGCGAGCGATATTTTGAACCCACCAAAATAAATATATAAATTTTAAAAAATACAGTCGGGGGAATTCCTGATGATTGGCTAATAAACTGGACAGTAATATTATGGTAAGCGAATACGAACTACAATTTTATGTTCACTTTCGAACTCATATGCTTGGGAAAGGCATGAAACCTATTACCACAGCAGCTATAATTAAAATAGTATGACTACTGTTATTCTACAAGGATGTCCAACTCAGTGGGAAGCGCTGTTGAATACGCTAACTTCCTCTCTTCAGAGGGACAATATTCCCACCCAGCAACAATTGCCCCGGATAGGACTCTAGACAATCTGATGGTGAACTCTGATTACAGAGCTTTGCTATGTGTGGAGTGCCCCTTTATATCAACTGCTCTCAGAACCACTCTGAGCTGGAGTAGTAGTATCTTTTAGGATCCTATCAATGGTGGGCGTTGTGAAATGATATATAAAGATGCCCACGTAAGATACTGTCAACCTTGAGTCAGTCTCAGTTTTCTGCCACAAGTCACGGAGAGCCCTAGCGAGTGGCTGGGAGCCCCGTTAGGGTAGCATCCCATATAGAAGCACACAGTGGGCCTCCGGTAGGGTACAACGCCACCGAAAAGCAGAAGCGATAAGTGGGGCCTTGAAGATAATACTGAACGCTTAAGAAGTTATAGTTCAGTATGGCAGTCTGTCTTCATCTCCCTTCAGCTTCGTTTGTCTCAGTCTGTCTCTCTCACACCTACAGAGTTTGACCCGTTTCGAGAGAAATGAAGACGTACATATTTTTGGAAAAAGAAACTTTAATTTCTTTAATCCTTGTTGTGAGTACACAACACAAACAAATTATGTTAAGTTGAATAACTTATAACTTAGCAATAATTGAATCCCTTTAACTGTGTGCAAACAAATGATCTCTATTTAATTCGAAATAATTACTTGATAAATTGAATTAATTATGTTAAATAGCAATACTTGAAACCATTAATCTGTATGCAAATAGTAATATCAGTTTTAGCAATTCTTGAAACCATTTAAGAGCGTGAAAATAGATGATTAGTATTGAAGTAGAGAGGAATATTTTTGATAAAACTTTTACAAGGTTATTATTATCAATATTAAACAGAATGATAAGTACTGAATAGCGATACTTGAAGCATATGACTGTGTGTAAATAAATGAGTTCTGGCTTGTTTAGAAACAATGTTACTTACAAACTATTCGTTCTCAAATTATATATACGAGGTGCATACGATAAGTTTCCAGACTTTTTTTCGTCTGGGCACTTTTATTGTTAGTACACACATGAAACTCTAGTCCCCTTCGAAGTAATCTCCTCCGGCTGCGATGCACTTGTTGTACCGTTCCAATAATTTCTGGAAAGCCCCTTGAAGTCCTCTTGAGTGAGCGTGTCAATGACCTTCGTTAAAGCCTCTTTCATCTTCTCAATAGTCTCATAATGACAGCCTCTGAGCTTAGGGATAACCAAAAGTCACAGGAAGCATGGTCTGGACTATAGGGAGGCTGGGGAACTGTCTTGATGCCCATCTTGGTCAAATAGTCTTTGACAAGGATGGAGTTGTGGACTGGTGTATTGTCCTGATGGAAAAGCTACTGACTCGATTTTAAGAGTGCTGGCCTCTTCCGACGGAATCTCTTCCTGAACTCCCTTAAAACCTCAACATAGTAACCCTAACTCTATCCCTAACCCTTTGGCTAATCAACTCTGGTGTATTGACTTCCTTACTCCCCCACACCTCTCATCATCCCTCACAGACTCCCTGCCTTCCTTGAATCTCTTATGCCACTCAAAAACCGATGCTCGATTCGTGCAAGATGGTCCAAAAGCAGTCTGAAGCATTCCATACGCTTCTGTGGCATTTTTTCCAAGTTTAAAACAATTGTATTGCATATCGTTCTTCTAAAGTGTCAGATTGTATCTTTGAAATTCACCAGCTGTTGACAATCAGACTTTAGTTGGGTGTATTCCAATTCCTGCTGTAGCTGTTCATTTAAACCTGAAATCATAAAAGTTGGTCAATCATCTCATAAGATGTATAGCAATAACATAGTGAATTTTCAAGAGTCTACGACAATTTTAAATATCCATTATAAAAAGTCTGGAAACTTATTGAATGTACCACGTGTATATATATATATATATATATATATATAGAGAGAGAGAGAGAGAGATTGAAAAAGAAAGTAATCCAAAGGTGATGAATTTATTACAAAGGAAAGGCGACGTTAAAATGTTATGTCGACTTTCCTTCGGAATAAATTCATCACTTTGGGATTACTTTGCTTTTCCATTTGTCTTGATGCTGTGGATTCCTTTCGAATATTTAATTCCATGCATATTTATACGTATACCTTTCTTGGATTCTCATAAATTTGAAAATGGTGTTGATTTAATAAATAAGACTTTCATCCTCTTTACGATTTTTTTCCATCTAAACTTGGAGGGATAACTGATAGGTATGGAGAAATATTTAAAAAAGATAATATGGTGATGGGATTAAGACACCAGGGGCGTTTCAACCTGAAAACGATGGATGATTATTGATGATTTCTACAGCAGAAGACCAGCACCACCCACACGCGCAAATACTTTTGAATACGAGTGACTAATATTTTAATTAAATACATTGTGGGCTATTTTCTATTATTTAACAAGGGTCTTTTTTCTAATTAAAATTCCTTTTTTAGCTAATGATATATGCCGGATATGACAATATAATGTTATAAAGTATTTATTGAGTATTCATATTTGCTTTCTAGTGTGAAGATGTATCGTATGCAGAGTAACATAGTGTATATGACTTATCAATGATTATAACAGAAAAACGTAACGTGCCGGCCAAGTTTTGACTTCAGAATTGAATTCAAGAGCTCGAATTTATTAAAGAAAAACTATTTTCCTTTAGTAGCAGACAATAAGTGATTTTCAGTTTTTCTGTGTAATCAAATAATCAACTCATATTTTCGACATTTACTCATGGCAAAATTTCTTTGACAATAAGAATGGATAGTGTGGACTAACTTCTGAATCAGTATACCGTCAAGAAAAAAAAAAACAAAAAAGAACAAAATTACCAAACAGACAATGGTAGAATCTACATAAGAGACGAGATCTTAAGTATGTTATTTCCTGTACAAGAGTACTGTTTTCGACAATAACCAGACTTGGTAAACCACAGCAGTCTGTCTGTTGAATATTTAGATAATTCATGTCTTTTTGAGAAAAAAATATAACGAAATACGACAGAATTCTTCAAATCACCTATTCTGCTGTAAAAATTTTACTTAATTGAATCATTCCCTGGGCACGCGTGTTTACGAATTCAGCGTTTGTAAAACAAGATACACACAAACATTGTAATATTGTCACAGAACGTTGCATAAGTCAATTTCTCTCTCTCTCTCTCACAATCTATCTAAATATTTATCTATCTCATTCTGTTCATATCTTAGTTATTTTGGTCAGAAACTAAATGGTATCCAGTTGCGTTGCTCCAATTCCGGAGCTTTAGAGGGTGTCGAATCGTCTATGCATGGCCGTTACATCTAAGTCCACTCTGTCCTGGAACGGCAGCACATGGTAAGGTTATAAGGATGGGTTGAATAGATATGTTTAAAATTATTAGTATTAGACAAGACTAATTGATTAATGATTGATAATATTCAAGAGAAAAAACCATCGAATTGCGCAAATTATATAGAATAAAATGAATACTGTGGAAGCTTAAATGCTCATTAATATTTTTGAAATCATATAATTGATCATAAAAAGACTCGCTTTTGCATTATATAAACTAGAAGTTGTTGACTTGCTATAAGACTAACTAATAAATAAACCAAACAACCAACCAACTACTAGGTTTCTTAATGTGTTTCTATATATATATAGAGAGAGAGAGACAGACAGACAGACAGACAAAGAGAGACAGACAGAGAGGCATCCATGGTGCAGTGGTTATCGTCGTAGGAAATGGACACGGTGACACGAGTTCAAATCATGAGCGAGACTGTTAGCATTGAAAATCGTGGTAATACCTTTGAGAAAAGCATGAATCCAATTATTTTCCTTCCAGCAATGGGTAAATAGCTGAGCGTACTAGATTATTTAGTTTTAGTTAGGCGACCAGTCTAGGAGAAGGGAAATTCTTAATTTAAATCAGCTTAAAATTTACCTTGTATCTCAACCTGACGACTCAGAAGGTTTGGTATATATATATATATATATATATATATATATATATATATATATATATGACAATTATGAGGCGAGCAGTTATCAACTTAGGAAAAGGTTTCCATGGCTTGACGAAATTCTACACCAGATTGCGTGTCACTTTGTACCAATATCCTTGGGAATGGCATAAATCCATCTTTTCTCCCCTTTGTAATAAGTAAATAGTGGGGCAGATTGGGATCTTTAGCCATGGTATGACTATTTGTTTAAAGGGCTCTTTAGTTTTTGTTCGATACGAAGAAAGAAAGGACTGAATTCAAAGTAGCTGTTATCAGTTTAATAACTGACTTTGTGTTGCTTCCTGCCTATGCTGGAGGAACATTTCGGAATCAAATTTCCTATTTGGTCGTAGACGATCAGCCAGACTTGCTTGTTAATCATCACACCATGTGGGGTATGCTGCTTTACAATGTAGGAGTTACAGTCAATGTTAATCTTGATAGTGCTGCCAGTCATATACCTATAAGGAATCATACACATACATACATACATACATACATACATACATAGGTGTGTTAATGTATAAATAAATACAGTTGTACGTGTATATATATATATATATATATATATATATATATATATATATATATATATATATATTCGTGCGTATACAAATACATAAATCTATACATAAAGAAAAAAAAACATAAATTCGCTTGCTTATACATCCGGTATTAATAGCAATGAAAATTAAAATCAAGCTATAGCATGCAGCGATTTCTAAACAGCATAAAAACGTGATCGGTCAAAGAGAGAGCCAGTACCGATCGAACGATACGATAATTCTAAAGTTACTAATATAATATGCGGTAACCTCTCTGTTTTGAAGGCTTATTGGAATTCTTCAAAGCGTGTCAGTAATATTGTATGGTTGCATCACATTGAAATCAAAGAACTGTCAGGGAAAAAACGAGATGGACACTACACAAGGATGTTCTGTGTTGTTTTGAATAAATCTTAGAAGCAGCACTCTACAAAAGAGCACCTGTACAGCCACTTACTTCTCATCTCAGAAATACACAAGCAATCAGAAAGGCAAAGTAATCCGTGTTGACGACTATTTTAGAATTAAAAGAAGCTTTTTTCATAAAGCGATCAAATTGTATAACGTCTGATTTTTTAGAATCTATCTAGGATGATATGCCATTCAAAAACTATATATATGTGTGTGTGTGTGTGTGTGTATGTGTTTGTGTGTGATAGAGAGAGAAAGAGATTGAGAGTGTGTGTGTGAGAGAGAAATAGAGAGAGAGAGAGAGCGCTGATAATATTCTTATTTGATCTAAGTTTCAGCTTTTCCATCTCTTTATCTCCCTACGCCTTTGCAGATAGCCTAAAGGCATCCGTATTTTCAAATACCTGCTAACGTACTCATTTCTAATTCAATTTGCACTCGTCCGCTAAGATGGCGCCTTGATCTCTCATCCCTACGGATATGTCCTCGAGTTGTTGAAGAAGTAATCTGCTCATGGTTTCGTTAACTTTAAAAATGCCCCCAACCTCCCATACATTTGCTCTGAAAATACCTACCAGGCGAATAACTAGCAATAGTATATCCTTCTTTGATTCTAGGAATGCTACTGTGTTTGAAAATTTTGCATGAAGTACCATCTGCGGAACCTTTTTCAAAAGTAGGTGTATCAACTGAACCGACAGACAGAGGCACGCATACACACGTATATGTTTGATTTGCCTGGGTTTTATGGCATATCAACTATTACAGGTTATTTAATACCAAATCCTCTTCGTACATATATAATAAATACATATGATTTGTTGACATATTTTTGATAAAATTAAAACAAGTCTGTGCGCATTTTGTTTTGTACCCAGTTAAATGATTTCAAGTATTGCTACGTAACAGTAACAATTTGAAATCTGTCATTTATTTGTCCACATTAGAATATATATATATATATATATATATATATATATATATATATATATATACAAATTGTTTATTACAAGTAATTTGTTTGCACGCTAGTATTGCTATTGCTTCTACACAGTTAAAGAGTTTCAATTATTGCTTTCTAACACTGATAATTGTATACAATTGATCCTTTCTTTGCAGACAGTGAAGTAGTTACAATTATTGCTATTTAACACTATTCAACATCACTCATTCGTTTGCCCTCATTTAAATGGTTCCAAGTATTGCTATGTATCAATAACAATTCTATCAAACAGCAGTCATTTGCTTACACACAATTAAGTGATCAAACAGTTCTATTTTCATAATTAAATTTCGCATAAGACAATTGTTTGCACTCAGTTTAAATGTCACTTCAATTCGACCTATGGATAGGACCCTATCAGATGCTACCATTCCAGGCCAGAGTGAACCTGGGAGCTATGGAAATGAGAGAGTATTTTCCATTCCCCAAAGCTCCAGCATTACCGGAGCCTCAAAATCATATTGTTTAGCATCTTTCCCAGGACACTCTTTGGTGTTGGGGTCTTCACCCTCTGTGACTGGGCTTGCTATTTTTGCGTCGGTCGCAAAATAATACTGAAGAAATATTGTTTTCATCGCAATTTATTAGATTGAGCTTGAATCGAAATTAGTCATTTATTTGATCACAGTTTAAACATCAATCATTTCTATTCTACCAATAGATATGACTCTAATAGGTGCTACTATTCCGGGTCAGAGTGGACCTGGGAATGATTGCAATGATGAGTTACTTCATATTCCTCAAAGCTCCAAGTCTCGACATTAGATGGTTTAATGTTATATTCAGGACACTTGTTGGGAGAGTTTTACCATTCTGCAGAGATGCAATCGGTGTATTGGCACACATATGTAAAAATTCTTTTATATACAGCCATGTTAAACACAAATAATTAAAACCAAGACGAAACGTTTCACGCAGCGATCATCAGGATTGACTTATCAACAACTACAGCATGTACTTTTAATCGGGTTTTAATTTTACTCTTTCGGTAAATATTTAGCAAGTATGAAACGCCTTATCTCCTCAGCTATGGTTTAAATGATGTCATTGCTGTTCTTCAACTAAGATGGATTTGGAATTAATAACCCAAAAAGTTGATATGCCATCAAACAAAGAAACCAAACGAAACGGAACCAAATCTTTAGAAATCCTGACCGAATTTTAGTATCTATCTATCTATCTATCTATCTATCTATCTCAAAATAAATCGACCCTCAAAGAGATTTATATTCTTTTAAAACATATTTGTTTTGTTCTTACGCAGCGTTTCTGGCATATGGCTTTTTTCAGAGAACTTTTAGTGTTTTTTCCCGTTGTGTTGTTCGGTTTATATCGAAGTCTGTTTTGATTGGGTGGTTGTTTCTTTTAATTTCGTGATAGATTCCTTGTAGGGAGGGGGTGGTTTTTCTTTCTCTTTTTTCTTTTTTCCTCTCTTTATTTTTCTAAGAGTGTGCTTCGCGTCCTCAAAATTATCTATCACAAAACTAAAAGAAACAACTACCCCATCAAAATAGTGACCTCTATATAAACTGAACAACACATCGGAAAAAAGCATTAAAAGTTCTATGAAGAAATCCATAGGATTGAAAGGCTGCGTCAGAAGTAAATTAATAATTTTTACAAGAATGAAAATCTTTTTTTGGACCTAATCATTTTGAAATTTTTATATTTTTCACTCTTTTGATTAACAAAAAATATTATATATATATATATATATATATATTTGTGGGGATTATGGGTCAGCAATATTAGTCGAGCTTGCTTTTTATACATTTCACAAAAGGTTCAATTTAGAATAGAATAATTTTAACATCTTACTACATATTTTTGGAATCCATTTTTTTTAAAATCTCAGTGCAAGTGCACTGTTGAGGCTTATCAACTGATTATTCTACAAAAACAAAACTATGTATTTTTCAAAACGAAATTTTTTGCAGATTAAACACCTGTCCCAGGCACCATTAGAATCTTTGATTTTAACTGCTCAGTGTCTGGGTCATCAGAATCAATCACCGACTCCTACACGCACACAGACATAGACACACAAGCACGCACAGAACTTAGATGAAGGTAGATTTCTTTTGAAATATTATATGAGAGAAATTATATGAAAGCAATCTGAAAAATATTTTCTATCAAAATCTAGCGGTCAAGTTTAAGCAAAAATATAGTTGTTCAAAAACGAGGTGTAAACTATATTTGATATTTTTAATATTGTTAGTATTTCAGAAAGAAATGGAATCGTGTAAGTCATGTTATCAGAAGGATTGCTTTTCTTTTTGAGGGCTGATTTCCATGGTCCCGAAATTATGAGACATGCTATTGTCACGTGATGGCTCACGGAGACGAGGAGGTGGGAATGATACTCCCTCCCCCCGTTGAACTAAAATTATCTAGCAGTCAAAAAGTGACCGTTATGAGAGAATGTGGGTCACACAGATGTTCGTACCTAAGTGACCTTGGGTCGCCGGACATCGGAAGGGGAAGGAGAAAATGAAGCCAAATGATTGGCGGGGGGACCCCAAACGGAAGTGGGGTTCCCTTCCCCTAAACGGAAGTAAATACAAAAAAAGGTAGTTTTTTGGACAAGTCTCGTGGCAGACGGACGATAGCCATTTCACTCCGGGCTAAAGACAAAAGACTGAGACATGAGAGACCTGAGTCTCTCAAGCCAGCATTAAAAACAGTACCAAGTCTACTAGCCCGTGAAAGAAGAGAAATTCTCCAGTGGAACCCCGTCAAAAAAATAAGATAAGTAACTTTGGGACATTTTCCCTTTACACCCAAATTTTGTTTACCTCTCTCTCTCAGTTTGAAAAAGGACAAAAGCCAGGAAAAGACATTTATATTCATGGACTATCCTATTATATATCTTTGACATTTTGAACATATATATGTATATAACCGTAGTAAAGAACTTATGTATTTTCATTTTACCATGTGGTCTATGTTATTATTCCATGCTTTCCTTTCAGCTTCTATTCGCCTTACATTATCTTGCTTAAAACTGTCCTATTAATCCCTAAAGTATCACACGGGAAACCGGAGTTGCCGACGGTAGCAATATTAATATTATTACAACTAAGACCTATAGGCCCGTATTCTTCTATTATCGGAAGGGGAAGAAGTTTAGCGGCCTGGTGGGTGTGTGATAGTGTGAAATTTTGGACCCCTTTGCCAGCGGTGGCCAGTCTGGCCCTAAATTATTCTCTCACGTAATATGCCAGTTCTTATCTGCCTGAGAAAAGAACTCTGAACAGGACTTATTTCTGTAGGGGATCAAGTGCCAACCTGCCCCGTCTTCACACGTGCGAAAATAAAGTCCCATTTAGGGATTTTAGTTCAATTTGCCGTCACACTATCTTTCTCAACAAGTGACAAGTGTAACGTTTTAATGAAAGCTTATTTTATCATATTATTATATTATATTATTAGGAAAACGTGTAAAATTGTCAGGAAAACTTAATTGAATCAACATTTTTAGGCATGGTAATATATTAAAGTAGTAAAATTAGCGAGTTACATATATATATATATATATATATATATATATATATATATATATATATACTATATTAGCAGCATTTTTGAATTAATACATATTTGATTGAACATAATAGACATTTTTGTCTACGTATTTTTGTTAATCCTTTCGAATTGCCGTAACGTTTGTATGTACATTATTCCTTTGTAAGAAGAGCGTTAAATCAATTTTCTAATACATCCTCCTCTGATGATGGCCCATAGTTGGGCAGAAAGTACTTGGGAAATAACTAATTACGGAAGATTTATCAACCAATTCTCGCAGAATATCATAAGATCGAGACTGCAATTCGAAAGGATAAACAAAAAAACATGTAGACAAAAAATGTCTTTTATGTTCAATTATATATATATATATATATATATATATATATATTATATATATATATATATATATATATATGCCACTCCTTCGTGTGAAAAGGATGTGACACAAGGTCAATAATTTACGAATTCAACAGGTTTGAATTCAGGTTTTTCTTCTCGTAAACTAAGTTGCATACCAAGCCTAATTAATTATTAATTGCTTATATGAGAATATATGCATTTGGCAAAAGGTTTTGCGCTATGAGAAATTCAAATAGCCCTCTCAAGGATTTGAACTTTGGTTGTCGTGTCCATTTCCTACCACGGTGACCATTATATAATGAGCACCCCCACAAAAAATGTAGTGGCATTTATGTGTGCATATATATGTGGTGACTACTACTTCTACAACTACAACTACACACACACCTATATATATATATATGTATATATATTGACTTCTCGAGTTCTAAATTGACGATTTATTGAAACAACTGCAGACATGCCATTTTTGGATTAATTCACTGATACACCTAGGCTTCGTACAAAATTTCACGTGAGACGGCTTTTTTACGTGTGTTCATCATCATCATCATATCGTGCTGGCAGCACGGATATCCCTGACCCTCTCTCGCCACTCCTCCCTATCGTTCATCGCCCTAGGCAGGTCTTCAGGACAACATCCTGTATCCTCACACAGCTGCTGAATGTACGTTCGTGCTGGTCGTCCTGCTTTTGCGCGGCCGTGTGTAGGGATCCATAAGAGTACATCTCTTATGAGTTCATCTCTGCTTCTCCAGCAATGTCCTGCATGTCTGGTTCGCCTAACTTGAATAGTTTTCGTGATAGGGGGCAGGTGGCCGTACAGTTGGTGTCTTGTTGGGTGTTGCTGCCAGGACTTGTTGAGGATTGCACGCAGCATTCTTGTGTAATTGCCATCTAGTTTCTTCTCGAGCCGTTTTGTTAGCGTCCATGTAGTGCATCCATATAGCAGTATCGATGTGACCGCTGCCTGGAAGAAACTGCGTTTCATTTTATCGGTTAGGTCTGATTTCCATATAGTCGATAGCCTATTGATAGCTGTCCATGCTTTCGTTAACCTCGTTTCGATGTCCTTTTCGGTTGATTCGACGCTGCTTCCTAGGTACGTGAATTTGTCTACTAGTTTAAGAGGGGTTCCTTCTAGAGTGGAGATGTCCCCCGTTTGGTTATAGCACATATATTCCGTTTTGTGTGCATTAACATGGAGGCCTATGCTTGCTGCTGCTCGTTCCAGGCTATGCAGAAGTGTTTCGGCTTGGTCAGGTGTATTTGCCAGTATCGCTATGTCATCGGCGTAGTCGGCGTCGGTAATTGTTGTTGCGGGATATCTTCTGCTTTTTTTCTTCGTCAGTTCGAAGCCATTCTCTTTGATTTTGTCAATCGATGTTCTAAGTACGTAGTCTAGACAAATGATAAAGAGATACGGAGCCAGCGTGTCCCCTTGTAGTAACAAAAACAAATAAGATGTTTGTTTGCAGGAAATTTCAACTTCTTCTGCCATACCATCAGCATCCTCTTCAACCATTGAGAACCATCATCATAGAAAAGGAGACATTGTTTTTGAAGAGATTCTTGTATTTACTTATGTTTATTTTTTCTCTCAATAAATATTTGGCTTTGCATAAATTAGTGTATGTTTAGATATACAAAGGGAAGCATTTCTATAGATCAGTATATAGATTTGAAATTCTAACAACAAGGAAAAAGATGAAAAACGACACAGGCAGATTCGTCATTCCTGAGAATGAAAATATTGACATCTTCCTTCTCTGCTCGAGGAAATTAGCGCCTGCACAACTCGCTGCGGCTTGCTATATTTGCAAGAAACAAAACTTAAGATTTTAATAGAAATCTAATAATCATCTGAGAAGCAACGCAGGCAAGGAATTTGAAATTGAATTTATGAAAGTTTTACAACTACAAATGAACAGCATTTTCCTCGTGAGGAACATCAATTTTCCCTCTAGATGCAAAACTTTAAACAAACTTTACAGCATTACGTGTGAGCAATGAAGTCTTTTTTTTTTCAAATATCGACTAGCTTAAAGGCCACGGAGATGTGACCGTTAATTTCGAGGTCAAGTTTAGTGTTTTTCTTTAATGACATATAAACCTTCGTGAATTATTCAATGCTAAAGCCATCCTTGTAGAAAGACTTCAGTTGTACGATTTAACCTATAGCTAGGTGAATAATGGGGTTCATAACTTTTCCAAGTGTATAAGTCTGGAAGTGAACCCAATAGGGCGACTGGAGTTTGAACTTGGTTACTTCGATGTTGCAGTCCAGCACATTAGCCACGACACCACAAGAAGTCCTACCTCGATGTGAAGACATTTTCTATTCATATACCATACTTGACAAACAAAGAACCTCTTGACTTCTCTTTTGTTATGTTCATTTGTTTAAAGGCATATTAACTTTTGGGGGGGTTATTTAATTCCAAAACTTTCAAAATTTTTTTGTAAATTTGAAATAATAATCATGAATATTTCTAATTTTTGATTGCGATTGAATATAATTATTTGTCTGCACACAATTATATCAAATATTATTATCTAATGCAAATAATTTGCACACATTTGTATGGTTGCTAGTAATCTTATCTAATACGAATAATTTATGCAAATTAATCTAGTTTCAAATGACTGTTTCTATCTAATAATAATCCTTTGCTTGCACAGTTAGATATTTCAAGTAATATTATTTAAAACTTGCAATAGTAATCTAAACCGATTTATTTGACCAATAAATAGCTTAGAATATGCGGACTGAATTCTCCGCAGAGGGGTAAGACAACCCCCACTAAAAGGGAGTGTTCTGGGTATGGCACTAAACTACATCTGATGGTCAGGCTTCGTTTCAAGTACTGTAAAGTACCACTTCATTGATATTACTTCGAGTCCACTTTGACTCGGAGTAGTTGTTCTTGTCTGTTTACATATCATTCATATTCGATAGCAGAGTGTGCAAAAAGAAAAATGTTTTTTGAAAAATGACATAAAAATAAAGATATGAATGTATTTAAAATGCGATTCCCTAAATTTTAAACATCACCAACGAGTGTACTGGTATGACACTAAATCATCTTTAGTTCTGGAGCTTTGGGGAATGCTGAGTTCTCCTTCATTGCCATTACCTTCAGGTTCATTCGGATCCGGAGTTGTTGTATCAGTTTGGTCCCGTCTATGAGCAAGTCATCAATATTATCATCATATAGCGCCATCAGCATGGATATCCCTGACCCTCTCTCGCCACCCTCTCTATCGTCCATTGCTTCCGGCAGGTCCTCAGGCCTCATCCCGTATCAGCATAGAGCTGCTGTATGTAGGTTCGAGCTGGTCGGCCTGCCTTTGCTCGTCAATGTGAAGGGGTCCACAGGAGTACTTCACTTATGAGCTCGTCCCTACTTCTTCAGCAGTGCCCCGCATGTCTGGTTCGTCTAAATTGGATAGTTTTCGTAATGGGTGGTAGGTGGCCGTACAGCTGCTGCTTTGTGGGTTGCTTTCTCCAGGACTTGTTCAATATTGCCCGAAGCATTCTTGTACAATTGCCGTCAAGCTTTTTTTCCATACGTTAAGTTAGCATCCATAAAGCAGAATCGACACGACCTCTGCTTAGAAAAACTGTGCTTCATTTTATCGGCCAGGTCTGACTTCCATATGACCGATAGTCTAGGTATAGCTGCCTATGCCTTTGCTTCTCGCGTGTCAATGTCTTTCTCGGTTGATGAGACACTGCTTCCTAGGTAGGTGAACTTGTCAACTAGTTTCAGAGAGCTACCCTTTTGTGTGTTAAAAATTAGCAAGTAGAACAATTTTATTATTTACTATACTTGAAACCATTTAACTGAGTAAAAGATAAATAGCAGTGCTTGAAACCATTCAACTTTGTGTAAACAATAACTAACAAAAGTTGGAACCATTGAACAATGTGAAAACAATTGGGCTCCGGCTAGTGTAGAAATAATATAACCAAAAATATTCACTTACAAATCACATATAATATATATGTATAAACAGGATTTATTATTGAATAACCCACAATAATTGATATGCCATAAAAGATAACAAAACTAAACCTAATCCTTGGCATAAAATAAAACCAGATGGAGCGACATGCCGTAAAATCAACGAGTCAATCTAGTTCTTATTACTGGAGAGTTATATTTTTTTATGTTGATTCCAGTCTATCTTTAGATCGACTGTTTTGTAACTGTTGAGAATTTAGTGCCACGGATATTGAAATAGCGCCAATACTCCTTCTTCAGGATGTAAAACCCCTCTCCGCAAAAAAAAAAAAGAAAAAAAAAAAAAGAAAAACATCGTGGGCTTGAAGAAGAACTCCTCGCCCTCTGTTGGGAGATAGCAACAACACTTCCTCTGTAAGAAGTTAGAATTGATATCATAAATCATGGTTTGACCACTCGGTGACCGATGTTCTAGATTAAATAAAGAGCCTAATAATTTGTTACAACCTGTATTTTGCTGGTCCAGTCTGCTTGGGTTGCAAAATACGCCGACAGCATCTCTGCTGAGGGGTAAAACTTCATCAACGAATGTCCTATATATGACACTTAACAATCTGATTGTGAGTTTCTAGTAATACTGAAGCCTTGGAGGATGCAGAGTACTCCGTTATTGACATCGCTGCCAGGTCCACTCTGACCCTGAGAGGTAGCTCCTGATAGGGTCATATCTATAGATCAAATAGAAGTAAACGGTGTACTTATGCTAAACAGAATTGTTTGAAATAGAATTATTTTTTATATTTAAATTGTGTACTTATGTTAAACTTAATTGTTTGAAATAGAACTGCTTTGACATTTAAACTGTACACGTTCTCATGCTAAACTGAATTATTTCAAATAGAACTGTTTTAACATTTAACTTTGTGTAAACAAAACTATAATTTTGATTAACCGAATTGTTTGAAATAGAATTGTTTTTGACATTTAAACTGTGTGTTTATGCTAAATTGAATTGTTAGAAATAGAACTGTTCATATGTAAAAAAATGGATTTGGCATAGAATAAAATACAATGATTAATATGCCATAAAACTAAACCAAACTAAACCAAAACTCAATCAGTCCTACTATTTAACTATAGCTGGTCGGAGAACAAATGGATTAATGACTTTTCCAAAGAGATTAGCGGAAATTAAAACACGCTATATAATTTTTACTAAGATATACAAATAGATCCTTACATGTAAGTTAGATTATCCCAAGATGCCATTTAACTCATGCCTTGTGCCACAAATAAGCCACTCTCAGTAAATAACTAATACCGATTGCCTGGTTAGGATTAGTTCAGTTGAAATGCAGGTCAGCAAGTAAAAATTTTGTAAAGCTTTCAAAGTCGATCACAATACGAACGAACAAGGGTCGATTGAGTAGATATTTAAAAAAAGCCTGAGTCAATATTTGACGATTTTACAAGAAGACCCCACCCTCGTATCAATCCAAAAGAGAGAAAGATGGATAAAAGACGGTGAGATTTTATGATCATGTCGACCAGCTGGAAAAACACCTTGAAAGTAAATAAGGAAAAGTGTGAACTTGTGTTCAATGAGGATTAGAAATTCTTAGTGCTGAGCAGAGTTGCCGATAAAAAGAAAAAAAAATCTTAGTAATGTTTAATGGGAATGCGAACTGGACAAGTTTTTTTTCTCTATTCACACTCAAAAGGGAACAACAACGATAATTCATTGATATGGGACAGCCATGGTGGTGTCCATCAGCGTTGGTGGTTGTTTAAATTGAGCAAAGAAGTAAGAATTTGTGAATTTGGTAAGGAGAATTTCTCGGCGGCCACGATCTTTCTCCCATTACGATTCAAAACTTAAAAACCACATAGGAGACGTCAATCTATGTGCTTTTACTGATAAAGAATCTCGAATGAAGACTGAAGTATGAATTATTTATAAAACAAAAATTAATTTTTATAACTGAAATAATGTCCGTTATCTAAACCACTACCAATTTTCGAAAAGCTAACTTTCTTTTATATCAAACACAGCAGGACTTTGGTATTATTTCTCATGGAACATTATGCAATTACATTTGGAAATGACACTATATATATATATATATATATATAGTCATCCACAGACAGATCTGTTTCGTTCTATCAGAACTCATCAGTGTGGCTAGACAGTATCTCCCCGTAGCTGGGATCGAAACCCCGGTTGACTGAAACACCAAGCCGAGCTTCTAACCATTTAGCTACAAGGAGAAATTAGCTACGAAGTACATTTTAAACGGTTATGAATCACAATTAGTATTGTTTACATACATCCGTTCAAACGGCTGCCGAGATCTCAATTCAAATACGAAGAGACTTGCAAAGGCGCTAATGGCAACACGAATACTTCTTCGCTAGAGAAACTCAACCCTACGGGGTAGGGGAGTATATATATATATATATAATATATATATAATATATATATATATATATATATATATATATATATATATATATCAGAAGAGATTAAGCAAATCACATAAACTTTGCTAATTCAAATTTTGTTTGAAAAGAAATTATCAAATTCTAAACAGCAATTTAAATGTCAAAGTCAAGCCTGTGTTAAAATTTTGGGTTGTATCAATATGCTTTATTGAGTTATTGAAGTTATTCAATTCTAAAAACATACTGTCTGAAGTCATCAGGAAAAAACAAATAATAGCATTTTACTGTTATAAAAATCATAAAAAAACCTGAATAGAACAAATATCAATTCTTATGTCTTTGCATCAGTTACATTTTGATATAGTGACTCTTCTTCTTAATAACAGCCAATCATTGATTTTGTCATTTTTTGTTTTGTTTCAGACGCTTCAAATTCCGACATGGTTGTGTTAATTGTTTCCCAAATATCTGCTTTGCTGTTATATATATATATATATTATATATATATATATATATATATATATATATATATATACAGAGAGAGAGAGAGGATAATTATATATGTATAAATTTATCTATAAACTGATAACATCTTTATAGATAAAGCGTGCGCAAAATCAGTGTTAGAGCCTATATAGATCTAATTTAGAATTCAATCATCATTTATCAAGCATACTTCACTCTGTCTCAATGCTTTTTTTTTACTTTTAATATATTTATATATATGATTGTGTGTTTGTAAGCCCGCCCTCGTGCATTTATCTCTCAATACATACGTATATGATTGTGTGTATTTTTATGTATGTATGGATGCATGTTTGTGTGTGTGTATATATATATGGAATTTGTATGCATATATATATATATATATAATATATTATATATATAAATCCGCGTCAGAACACACACACACACACACACACACACACACACACATATATATATATATATATATATGTATATATGTATATATATGTATATATGTATATATTATATGTGTGTGTGTGTGTGTGTGTGTGTGTGTGTGTGTGTGTGTGTGGTGTGTGTGTGTGAGTGTGTACAATATCAAGCTATTTAGAGGATGATTTAATACCTTGCTTTTTTTTTGTCATTTTGGTCATGTATGCGTATTCATGTAAATATGTATATGTACATATATGAATAGATTTTATGTATCTATACTCTGAAGTATAAGGGACATCATGTTGTTATTGTATTACGGAACACCCATTTGACGTTAAATTGATAAAAGTGAATTTCTCATCCGTCGTTTATTAGGTAAGATTTTAATACATAGAAAAAATAATTGATTTACAGCTTGGAATTTGGTAGTGTTAGAAATGACGTAGAATATCAATACAGCTAGCAACACCAAAAAAAAAAAAATAATTTTGATTCGTTTTCTTATATTGGTTATATCACAAATCCTTTTTTTTAATCTCTATTGTGTACTATATATATATATATAATCATCATCATCATCTTGTCGTGCCATCGGCACGGATATTTACTGACCCTCTCTTGCCACCGCTCCTAATTGGCCATCGCTTCCGGCAGGTCCCAGTGCTACACCCGTATCCTCATAGAGCTGCTGAATGTAGGTGCGAGCTGGTTGCCCTGACTTTGCCCGGCCATATGAAGGGCTCCATTGGAATACATCACTTATGAGCTCGTCCCTACTTCTCCATCAGTGTCCTGCATGGCTGGTTCGTCCTACCTTTGATAGTTTTCGTGATGGGGGCATGTGGCCGTATAGCTGCTGCTTTGTGGGGTGTTGCCTCGAGGACTTGTTCAATATTGCTCGCAGCATTCTTTTGTAGTTGCCGTCAAGCTTTATATATATATATATATATTATATAATATATATATATATAATATATTATATATATCTTTAAAGATAAAACCAAAGACCGGTTAATTTAGGATTATAAATTTATTTCCATCCTCTTTTTCAGTTTCTGGTGTGAACCAAAAACACGAAGAAAAATATAACAGGACTTCTCAGATCCAATGGATAAATAAAACAGAATAGACGCGTGGTAGAGGGGTAGGGAGAAGAGATTTAGGAGTTACCTCCTCGTTTTATTGAATTTCCGTACACACACACACACATATATATATATATATATATATATATATATATATGTTTATATGTATGTATACCTTGACAAAAAATTCTATTCTTTTTAATTATATATATATATATATATATATATTATATATATGTGTGTGTGTGTGTGTGTGTGTGTGTGTGTGTGTGTGTGTCTAATGGTGGGACTATATATTTAGAAGCAATAAAAATCTTCAGTAACAATTTGTTTGTCGATTTATTTAATCTCTCCTGTCCTGACCCCAATCATCATGAAGAATTATTTGAATTAACTTTGTTCTGTTTAAACGCCTTAAATATTGATTTCAATAGCTTTTGAGCCACCCATATGTTAGTTTTTTCCAATTTGATGTTAACAATGGTTAGGCATTTAGTTATTTGCAACATCTTAAGTTGTTTTCATTGAGTCTGCTTCAATCGTGTTACACAATTATTTCACATCATGAAGGATGCCGGCGACTCTCGTCTTCGAGACTCATCTCCATAAGAAAAGTTTTAGTAACCAACGTTGAGCTCCGTCCAACTTTTTCTTGTCATAAACGGCAAACTTTTTTCTTGTTATACACATTTTTCCTATTTTTTTTAATTTTACACTTTTTACACATCCATCATTGATTTCACATCACTAATATCATCCCACACAGTCCTAATGATGGTTCATTAGAACCGAAACGGTATAGTGTCGACTTAGCTTCTCAATAAATTTCTCCATCTACTTCGATTACCTTGTTATCAATTTTTCTTTACAAATTGTCGGATTACAATCCATTATTTACTTCTATACACATATATATACATATGTAAGTTTGTACTTATATATATATATATATATATGAATACATACGTATATGAACATTGACTTTTAAAAGCGTATGCATAGTAATATGCACACTCATTTAAGGGCAATATTGAATTTCTAAACATACCAGAAAATATTTACATAGGTATATGCTTACATATATATATATATATATATATATATATATATATATAAATATAACACAATGTATATATGTTTATGTATACCAATCTATATAATTATTTATAAAAATACATGTATGTACAGATGTATTTGCATATAAATCCATCTCTCTTCATATATATATATATATATATATATATACATGTTGAAAATGATAATTGCTCTATCTTCAAAGATGTTTGCCGTTGGTTGATCTTTCAGTAATGTCTTAAATTACACGTCTGCCTGCCTGCAGCCCAGTCAGCTGGGGCTGCATAATACACTGATTACATCTCAGCAGGGGAGAGAAATTCCTTCAATGAGTATTCCGGATATGTCACTAAGCAAGCTGATGGTGGGGCTTTGGGAAATGCAGAGTACCCATTTATTGGCATCTCTGCCAGGTTCACGCTGGCCCGGTGTAGTAGCACCTTATAGAGTTCTATTTATGGGTCAAATAGAACTAAAACGTGTACTTGTGCTAAATTGAATTGTTTGAAATAGAACTGTTTTTCCCATCTAAACTGTGTACTTATGTTAAACTGAATTGTTTGCAATAGAACTTCTTTTATCATTAAACTGTGTATAAAGAAAAATTTACTTATACTAAAGTGAATTGTTTGTAATAGAATTGTTTATATGTATGAAAATAGATTTAGCATTGAATAACTTACAATGGTTGATATGCCATAAAACCTAACCAAACCAAACTAAACCAAATCGACTGCATCCTTTCGGATGATTTTCCTTTAAATCAGAAACAATCAAACATTGAATTATAGATGAGAAAC
>OY757909.1:53516902-53554402 GCA_963585895.1 Sepioteuthis lessoniana
TATATTTGCATATATGTATGCATTTATGTTTGTATACAACTCATGTGCCAGGAGTAGGAAGTGATACGATTTCATTTTTATAAAAAGCTGTTTGAATTCAGAGTTTTTCTTTTCTTAAATTTCTTAACTATGTAAGGATAAAGAAACCAGTCTGCCAAAATACTTACTAATAGCCCAGGTTCAAATAAATATCTTTAAATAATATAGTTAATATAATACCTATTATTAAATAATTAATATTCATATTAAGGAAATACTTATGCGCTTCTAAAACATAAAGCAGATTCAGGTCAATAACGTTTTTCCTCTTTGCTGAAAATCTAGCTATCCTCTATTTCATTCAATTAATTATTTATATAAAACTGTGGCGATAGATATATTAATAGATTGGTAGACAGAATTATAAATATGTTTAAGTAACTAGTGCGCCTTCTAGAAATAGTTTTCTGTGAACCAGCGGAGGAATAAGGCATCCAGAGTCTAAGAAATTAATCAAATACGATGTTTCTGAGTAAAAAAAAAACAAAACAGAAAATAAGACTAAATGATGAATTATCATAATTGAATGAATTAACAAGGAGAAAAGATCCCCCTTGTAATACCGTGATAAGGTTTTACATTCAGAACCATTCTCTAATCTGATACAATTTGTATTCTTTTTTCAAATCTAGTGACACGCGTCAACAAACGAACTCTGTGCGCACTATTATCTGTCTTGTCACCAGATAACTTTACTTAATTTTTACGCCCTTATTGCAAGCTACTTTTAAGATACACGCACATTCTCCCAAGTAAACATGTCAGCCATTTTGTCAGGGTTTAGAAAACGCCAACTATATTCTTTGAGAAATAATATCCCCCAAAAGAAGCATATATGACCTATATACTGGAATGACGCTAGCCTTCTGGATCTCTGGTTTCTTTTGATTTCTCTCCTTTAGATGGACAACAAATGTGTGAGTTATTCAATGCCAAGCCTTCCTTATAGAAGTAAATTAGGGGTACAATTTAACTTATTGCTAGGTGAAAAAGGGGTTCACACATAATCCATGGAATGGAGCTCTGAAAAGTATGGAGTACCAAACTTTTTCTATTATCCCCAGGTTTTCTCTGACCCGGAGAGGTAGTTCTTGTTAGTGACCTATCTACTTGTCAAGTAGTTCAGTTTATAAATTATTATTAATGAACTGGAATACGTGAAAATATATAACAGTGAGAAAAGAAATGATTACAATTAATAGAATTAGTAATGCCAAACAGGAATACGTGAAAAACAAAGAACCGTGCTTAAATTATTTGTATTAAGAATACATACTCGAAGCTACAATTGTTTACTAAATATTTTAGTTTTGTTGGTTTGGTTGTTTGGGTTTTATGTCATATCAACCTTTGTAGGTTATTTAACACCAAATCCATTTTTGTGTAAATTATCAGTTCTATTTAAAACAATTCAGTTTAGCATGAGTACCCAGTTTGTCAAAAACATTTCTGTTTCAAACCATTCAGTTTATTCAAGCAGTTTTATATAACAATTCAGTTTAGTGTAAGTACAGTTACAATGTCAAAAACACATCAATTTCAAATAATTCAGTTTAGCATAAGCACACAGTTTAAATGTAAGTACAGTTTAATTGTGAAAAACATTTCTCTTTCGAGCTGTTCAGTTTAGTCAAGCGGTTGTAAATACGCTTATTCAGTTTAGAATAAGTACAGATTTTGTTTACACAGAGTTAAATGTCAAAACAGTTCTGTGTTAAACAATTCAGTTTAGTGTAAAATGTAAGTACGGTTTAATTGTCAAAAACATTTCTATTTTAAGCTATTAAGTTTAATCAAACAATTCAGTTTAGCATTAGTATGCCGTTAGTTCTATTTAACCCATAGAAAAGACCCTTATCAGGTGCTACCACTCCGGGTCTGAGTGGACCTGGGAGCGATGGCAATGAAGAGGTACTCCACATTCTCCAAAGCTCCAGCACTGCCGGAGCCTCACCATCAGATTGTTTACTGTCAGCCCTACGGAGATAAAGAAGTGAAGCGAAATCAATGATGGTCTAATATTTTAGAGAAACAGAGATGCGGAGTAGATCAACAAAAGACAGAGGAAATAGCAGAACGTTAGTCGATGAGCATTTTCACTCGAAGCTCTGAATGATTGCCTTGTATCAGACTGTACTGACTTTAGAAAGGGATGACAGCCAATCATAATACAATGCTGCGAAAAAGCAAAGAAGTATAACTTGGTACTACTTCACTGGTGTTGTAGTTACAAAAGATTGAAGTAAAGAAACGTAACCGCCATTTAAGATTGCATTACACCAGTACTGAAATCATACAAGAATAGAAAAGCCTTAGATTTATACGAGGAACTGATGGACTTTTAATTCGTGAATTTTACCACCTCCGGGATGTGTGAATATATTTATCCTTTTCAAAAGACATATTTTTCCTACGAAATATGGTTATTTTTGCAAACCACGTTTTGTTTTCTTTTTCTTGACGTCGACTTCTATTTTTAAAAACTTTCTTAATTGTGCAGTCTCATTCGTTTTCTAGTCGACCGGCGACTGCCTCTAGCAACTAATCTATTGTCTAGATCTAAAAAACACAACGTGGGCAGATAAGGAATCAATCGTGTCATCCGACGATACACCCGACCAGTAGACTGACCTGCGGATTGAGAGTGGAATCACACACGTGTTTGGTGAGGACGACAGTACCGTTACACATGTATAGATTATTAGTATTTGATAAGAGTACTGAACCCATACAACTGTGTTCAAATTATTTCCATTTATTCGGAATACTTGAATCTTTATAACTATATAAAAACAAAGGAAAGAAAAATAAAAAGTACTATAAAATGCAATAAATCATGATAATGTAGTCTTAATTAGATAAGTAGTCATATTTAGATAAGCACGTACAGTCCTTTTCAATAAAATAAAAAAATCTTGATCTCTTTATGTACATTCAATGAAAATTCAAGGCTATTTCAACAAGAATTGCCAAAATTATTGGCCTACGAAATGATGTCAATTTTCTGAGACATCCTGTATATATACTGAAATCTCTTTTAATGTCAACAAATGAGGGCCAAAGAGTTCAGTTAAAACTGTGCACCGTTAGATTGTCTACACAGGTGATTGCCGATCGTCATGAATGTTTTTGTAGGACTTGCCATTTTTTAAAACTCAACTGAAAACCGAAGAATTGTGCAACAATATAGCAGAGAATCTCCCGAACAACGATTATTTGGGTCTTAAATCAGAAATTTCCTTCTAATCTGGTTGCTTCAACCAGGATAGAAAGCCCCGTCTACCTTATAATTGTGTCTATTGCTAGGGAGAGAAGAAGGTATTATTGTAATGTTAAACGCAAAGAGCCTCACCCAGGTCCTGAAATCGTCTACTTGTCTCCTTTTTCTTACGATGATATCCGTTACAAACAAATTTATGAATGAAAAAGAAAAAAAAAAGACATCGGAGTTGGGAATCCACAATACGTTTTCTCTCCAACATAAGATTTTACAATCCAGTTTCTTATTCCTTTGCATAACTAAGAGTATAATGTATATATCAAAGGAAAGATGTGTATATATATATATATATATATATATGAAGGAGAAAATCAAATACCGAGGAAAACTTTGCTTTCTGCCTTTCTCTATTCACGACGTTGTGGCTAAAGAGCTTGACTGTAACATTGTAGTAAGTGAGTTCGAACTTCAGTTGCGTTATTACACCCACTTTCGGGTGATATACCCTTGGGAAAATTATGAACTCCTTTATTGTCTTAGCTATCATATAAATAGTACCATAGTTTTTCTTCTGTAATTATGGTTTTAGCATTAAATAACCCAAACAGGTTGATGTGCTTGTATACCAAACCAGACCAATTTTTCATTCTGCAGCTCGAGTAAGCATAATATCAAATCGAAAACATGCTGACTAACATTGAATAAAACTAAATTTGTATTAACTTAAACGTTCCACAACTAGCAGGATGCGACACAAGGACAATTTGAAGCGAAATACAAATGATTTGAATTAAGAAATTTCCTTCGCCAAGAAAAGTTTCCATGCCAAGATTAAAGAACCCACTCTTCTCTTCCATAGCTGGATTTATGCCTTTTCAGATGACATTTTATGGCTCATCTGGTGTTTCTATCGATTGGTTTGATTTTGTTTCTTTATTTCATGGCATATCAAACTTTGTGGTTTAGTAAATGCCAAAGCTATCTTGTAAAAGAATAGTAGTGGTATTGTATAACAAGATGCTCAGTGATGAAGAAGTTCATACCTCTCCTTACGGTAGTTGTCCCAAAGTGAGCGTAATGGCACGACCGGAATTTGTTTCTTTTGTTTAATGGCAATTTAACTTTTGTAAGTTATTCAATGCCAAATCCATGCTTCTACCAGATTAGCAGTGGTACTATTTAACCCATAGCAGGGAGGTTTGTACCTTTCCCAAGGGTATATGTCCGGAAGTGAACGTAAAAGCGAGACTGGAGTACGAACTCACTTATTACGATTCCGCAGTCCGCTGCTTTAAACATTACACCACGAGGACACCTCCGGTACGACTGGAATTCGAACACACTAACTACGATGTACCAGTGCAGCACGTTTCACGCTACGCCGAGTGGGTGAGTTAAAATTAATTGCCTGGTCTCAGAAGGCCTCGCCTGCAGGTAATTCCTACTCATAAGGGTTTAATTCATTGCTCACCGACCTTAAAATTGAATGCATTTTCATTTATAAAATGATTTCATGTCAAATCTGACTTGGTGGTAAATCAAATAAATCTATACGTTTCTCAAAGGTAGTAGCGCTATGAAAAGAATACAAACTGCTTCATTCAGGATTTGAAATCCAGTCGCTCAGTTCATTTCCAGCGAAAAAATCGTTACACAACTGGCGTAAAATGTGAAAACAGGAATTAATGTTCTGAAAAATATTATTTTTCATGTAGTTATAAACGAAACATTTTTTCTGCATTTTTATTCGTTTGATTTATTTATTAAATGTATTTGATTTATTTGTTGCATTATGCATATATATATGTATATATATATATGTGTGTGTGTGTGTGTGTGTGTGTGTAAACAATTTTCTACGCATCATTTGTTTATTTTCTAAATTACATCACTTTCAGTCTTTGGCTCAACTAAGCAATCTCGCTATGATGTACCGTTTCTTTTGTATAAAGATCATATTCAAAGATAACAAATACGCAAGTGATGCATTGATATAATGACTGCATAGTGTAAGTCTAATATTCTTCTACGCGTCTAAACTCATTATTTCACAATTTAATTGTGAACAGGAAATGTGATTAAATCAATCGAGTATTTGATATAAAAAAAATAATTCATATTACAACTTATTACTTGAAGCTAGTCACAGGGAAAAAAAATTTTTATATCCTTCTGACGCCGGTTCTCCGACCGGAAATTGACTCAGAACGAAGCCGGAAACAGGTAAATAGATTCAAAGAAATGAACGACCGAAGCCGAGAAGCAAAAAGAAGAATGAAGCTGAATGGACACTGGTGACCCTTAGGAAAATGGGTATTTATTGGGAAGTTCCGAGAGGAAATTGTGGTCAGTGACTTGAAGAATTCTTTAAAAGCGTTACCCTTTGTTCCATTGTCAAACAGACCTTCGAAAAGACGGGCACTTCTTTTGACTTTTCTTCACTTTCTTAATTGATTGTATATTATTCTTTAGTTAGGGCTACGTTGCTATGATTATTTGTTTGATAGACGTGGGAACTGAAGGCTTAAAGACAATAGGGTTACTCTTCATTTTCAAGTTTGTTATGCTCCTGATAAAAATACAAAGCAAACACCGAACAATGACATTTTTCCTTAGCTAAAAATCTAGCCATTGCAAAAGTAGAGTGAACGAAGAAATGAAATTCTTTTGCAAACATTGTCATAAGGCCACCTGGAATGAAGTATAATTCTGTGAGGGTTGTTTTGTCACTGTCTAGAATTATCATTTTTAAAAGTACACAAAGAGAACGTTATATTCGAAGATATAGCACTTTGTTTACCAGTCTTTCAGGAGGCATCTCTACCATTTTAAACTTTTTTTCTATCATATAATGTCGATATATTTAATAATTCCCTCTGTCGGATGAGGTTTATACTTATATTTAATCACTATGATTTTTCCTACGGGAGGACGCCCAGTTGATGGTTCTTAGAATATTCTAACAACCTCTTCTACTGAGGGGCATGACACCAATTCTCAAAGGAGTTCCCTGGGTATTTGTGCCACTTAGAAATATGTGCTTTAATCGAGATTGTGCCATCTCCTCATTAAATAGCTTGCATCTGAAATTACTAGACGAGTTATTACTTCGGTGGCGATATCTCAGATACTCTAAGTGATGTCGATATATACATCGGAAAGGCATGAACTACTTCTGAAAATCTGGAAATCTGACCTGTCTGATAAAATAAAATTGGAATTCTTCCAAGTTGTAAACGTGTCAGTATTATTGTATGGTTGAACCATTAGCATTTAATGAAATGTCTGGAAAATGCTAGCTGGGAAAAATGCGAGAATGCTGTGTGTTGTTTTAGGCAAATCCTGTAAGCAGTACCCAACTAAACATTTATACGGCCAATTACCTCCCATCTTGTTAAAGATCTAATTTAGACGAACAAAACATGTTGGACAATGCTGAAGAAGAAAGAACGAATTCATTAAGCATGGTTCTCCAATGGGCTCTTACAGATGAAGACACCAGTATTGGTCGACCAGAAAAAAACTTTATATTGATCCGTTCTATCCGATCACTGGATGCTGTCTAGAGGACAATTGTTCACTATTTCTTTTTAAGTATTGTATTTGGTCTTACAAAGCCAAGTGTAACGTTTATCGATGGGTCTCAAAACATACAAACTGCATCCTTTTCAAAAATAAGTTTCCCGCGTGTGAAACTGCATCTTTTAGTGAGGCTTGAGTGTTGGATCTCTTGAGAGTATGGAACAACGCCTGCATTGCTATTACTCCCATTTCCACTCTGATCTGGATTGAGAGTGTCTGTTATGACCCAAATAGATTTGTTTGAAAATCATTTGTATTGGATGGCAATATGTGAAACTTTATTGTTGAGTGTAAACATATACTCATTATTAAATATAAATGTTACAGTTAAATGTAAATACTTGAACACAATGTTATGTAAATCATTTGTATTCAGAAGAGATATTTGAAGCTATATTTGTTTGCAAAATCTTATCACTTATTTCTAACCAACCATATATCTATGTGAATTATCAATTTGCCTTTCGGCTGGACTTACTCTACGCCGACTGCATCTTTGAAATGAGATAAAATTTCACCAAAAGGAGTTTCCTGGGTAAGACAGTAATCAGCATCTGATAGTGAGACTTATGTTCTGGAGATATAAGGAATGTAGAGTACCTTTTCATTGCTATTACTCTATGATCCACTTTGAACTAAAGTGGAAGTACCTATTTTAGTCCCATCTATGGGTGCAATAGATGTGTTTAAAAATTATTTACATTCGATAGGAATACTTAATGACGTAAAACTGTAAATTATTTGTAAAAAGAATAGTTACTTTAAGCTGTAGGTATTTATAAAGGCTTATGAGCCGTATAACTGTGTTCAAACCAATGACTATAATGAAATAGAGAATAATTAATTGAAGCCATACACTTGTTAATATTTGATAGAAATACTTAAAACCAAACAAATGTGTGCAAATTATTTGTGTAAGATAAAAATACTTGACATGATCTAACTATGCAAAAAAAAAAACATTGAAAAATTCTCAACAAAAATTCCACGCAAATAAACTAAATCTAAATTTACTACTAATTCAGTAATTTCTAGGCATCTAAATAAGTAATTTCTAGGCATCTAAATAAGCCTCGTCGGGATGATATGCCGTTAAAATCAACCAAACGATCTATTACATAATATATGTGATTAATTTAAAAACTGTTATTAATAATAATATGTGGGATTATTATTAATACATGATAATATGCGGTACTATTTTAAAAGCTATTATTAACTATCGAGTGTTTATCCTTACATATATCTATAGACCTGTTGGATTGGGCTGTAGAATGTAACGACTCTATCTCTGAAGAGGAGTAAGACTACCACCAACAAATGTCCTGGATAATATTCTAAACCATCTGATTTTGAAGCTCCAGTCAAGGAGGCTTGACGAATGTCCAGTATCTTTATTCATTGTCATTACTCCCAGGTCTATTCTGATCCAAAGTGGTGGAACCTGTTAGGCTCTCATCTATGGATGAGATAAAACTGTTTAAACATTTACTATACTTGAAATCATTTTACTGTGATCAAGCAAAATAATTATATTAAAATGAATTATTAGTATTTGATAGAAATGGTTGAAACCATTTAACTAAGTTAAATAGAACTATCTGTGTTTAACAGAAATTCTTGAAATGATGTGACTGCGTGTAAAAAATGAGTAATATTAAATTGAATTATTCGTGCAAAATAGCAATACTTGAAACTATTCAACTGCATGCAAACAAATGAGCTCTGGCTTGTTTAAGACGTTACATACATTTCATACAAACAATTCTATAAAGGTTATATATATATATATATATATATATATATATATATATATATATATATATTAACAGGATTTGGCATCAAATGACCTACCATCGTTGACAGGACATAAAACAGAGCTAACCAAACATTTAAAATGTATATTTAGAGATGCTATTGAGCAACGAATATATTGTACCCACTCCTTGAAACAGTGCATTAAAGTTTCAAACTAATATTACTTTCACTTGATCCATCATGACCGATTGCATATTTCCAACCGTTCCCTCGGAAAAGAAAATAGTTGTCACCAGAACTCAGAACTGGGCAATAAGTCAGAGTGGTGCAACCGGCCAATACATTTTTTACAAAAAATATGTTCACCCAAAGAATGAAACTGCTTTTTACTGACTGGAAAATTATGTGGGGGTCATTTCTAAAACACTTTTCATGTTGGCAACCCTAACGGGAAATAACTTGTTTGCTATTTTGCCACAGATCCTTTTTCTTGTCGAACGTGGTTTAGATCTGCCTTTACGATAATATGTGAAATAATCAGTCGACCAGAATGGAGATAATCTTCAAGTTAACTTCACGTCTAGAAATGTCATGAACCACTTAAAAACCTCTGCTCGGTATAGAACTTCATCTCTTAACTTATCATATGTACCAAACCCTCCGCTTGGGAAAGATATGACACAAGGTCAATTGTTTTAAGCGGAGTTTAATAGGTTTTTATTCAGAGTATTCCTTCTCCTAGACTAGTTTCCTCACCAAGGCTGAAGAACCCAGTCTGTCCTACTATTTACCCATAGCTGGAGGGAGAATAATTGGATTCATACCTTTCCCAAGGCTATTAGTGCAATGTGAAATGCAATCTGCCTTGTCCAGGATTTGAACTCGTGTCGCCGTGTCCATTTCCTACGACGATAACCATTACACCTCTCTTAACTTATTATTAGATGTTTCCATTACGTTCTGTTTGACATGTAATTTCATATTGTGTTTGATGTTCGTAACACACTTATAAAAACACTCTTGTAATAAACCAAGATTATTTAGTGGAATACAGAGAAGCAAACCACAATGGAATATTTTTTCAGCTGTTCAAGGTCAACATTGATTTTCAGTCAAGGATGCAGACCTGAAAAAACCCTATTATTTTCTTGAGCAAACTTGCTATTAGATTTAGTTGCTTTGTATTATAAGTTTGCCTTATTTTGGAGCAAAGTAACCAGGCTATGAAGGTCACAGGTCATCATTCTATGATCCTTAGTATTCATTGTTCATCAGAAATAGAAAACAAGTTCGCAGTGACACTTGAACTCGAATCCATTTTAGTTCCAGTTACCTTTTCTTCAAGAAACCTATTTTTTGTCACAACTGCTCTTCTACTAGATCTACGAGGGTCAGCAACCACAGAACATCTAATTTAACCATATAGGCTTATTCTTTATTTTCTCTGAACATTCAATGTAACCATATCCAATGCTTTGTTTTTTTAATGCATTTACTGCTATATTTTAATCATCACCTGATGCAGAGTTAAATTTTGTTATATTTTTCAAGAATTGCTTTCATTCACGACTAAAGAGATCACCGTTCAACAGCCCTTTATTAACAATGCCTATTAGACGCCCCCCAAAAAAACCTCGAGAGGAGAGGAACATTGTTTTTAATTAATGTCTCTTTTATCAAGAAGCCCGGCCTAACATGGCAGCTAATCTGCAGTTAAACAGCCAATGTTTACGGAAGATCCAAGTAAGCTTGTAACTGTCCCAGCTGTAGACTTTAGTTCTTTTCTGGCAGGATGGTAATTAATAAATAAAAGAAAAAGTGTAGTAGCTGAAAATTTGCTCTATGCAATTTTCGTATTGTATCGTTAGATTCTGTTGTTTTTTTGGTTTTAATTTTAAGGCGTCCCTTATTTTTGTGTAGCTTTGTTTAACACAAGGTCACAGTTGTGGAGCACTCATGAGTATCGAAATAAGGACTGTAACAAATTGGTTTCGGCTAAATGTTTGCAAGTTATCATGCGAAGCGTTGCCTATTATGGTACTAGGACACACGAATTGTGCACCTGCTAGAATCGAACACAAAACTCAGGTGGATGTGGATGTAAAAAAATTTGGTAAACGTTACATTAACGTAATCTACCACACAAATTAATCTGATATTATGTCTAAATGAAGGGCTCTCGGCGTGGCTCGAATTAGTACATAAGATGAATTCTCTATGGGTGATGCCAAAATACTCAATCATATTTACCAACCTCCTCCGCTCGGGCAGGATGTGACACAAGGTCAATTTTTAAGCGAAGTTTAACAGGTTTGAATTGAGAGTTTTCCTTCTCCTAGACTAGTTGCCTCACCAAAGCTGATGAACCTAGTCTGCCCTACTATTTACCCATAGCTAGGGGGAGAATAATTGGATTCATACCTTTCCCAAAATACTCAATACTTTACCGAAAAACATCAACCCTGCATGATCTCTGATCAGTTGAAGAATTCAATGGGTGCATTTTTATGCAGACAACCAACTAAATGTATAAATAATAAATAAATAAATAAATGTAATCTGAAAGAGAAAGTAATTATTGTACAAAAAAAGATGGTTTAAAAGTTGTATAAGTTTATCGGCTTATTTCTTCATATTGATCGAATGTACCGTTTTCTAGTTGATACGAATATAAAAAAAATTACGCTTTATTTCAAAATAATCTGTATTCTTCTACATATAGACATAGCTGTAGAGTAAGTACAGATGACAATTTTCCCGCTATTTACAAAAACACACAGATGCACACAAATACGCGCACACAATAAAACACATGCTAAAATTGTGTGTATAAATTTATTATGAAACACACACACACACACACACACACATATATATATATATATATATGTATTCCTTTATTAGTATAATGTACCGCAGGAAGTATTTTTAGGTTGAATAACCTTTTTACTGTTCTATAAGAAAAATCAGAGATATAAAACAATCTCTTAAAGTATACAATAACATAAGGAAAACAGCAAAATACAACTTTGAATTTGACGTTGGCGATGCTAAAATCAGCTTGTATTTACACATCTGTGACGTCTGTAAGAATAAACTGAATATTTTTAAAAAGAAGAAACAATAAAATAACACCTATTAAACGTGATATTCAGTGTTATGAATTTTTATCCTGTTTTTATTATGATCCTATTTTATACTTGATAAAATTACACACACACACACACACACACACACACATATATATATATATATATATATATATATATATACATACATAAATATCAATATATATATATATATTAATATTTATGTATATATATATATATATATATATATATATATATATATATATATATATATATATGTATGTATATACCGTATTTGTGAATTTTTAGACTGTCGGATTAAGTTAGTTTTGTCATATATGTGAGGTAATAAAAATTTGAATTTTATTTTAAAATCTAACGTATTTGATATGTCTTTTTAGAGTTTTTAAAAACTTTACTAACGGCACACACACACACACACACACACACACACACACACACACATATATATATATATATATATATATGGCGTTTGTAAAGTTTTTAAAAATTCTTAAAATACATATTAAATACGTCAGATTTTAAAATTTGAATTCAACCTTTTATTACCTCACATATATTTGAAAAAGAAGGCTTCTAATGGTAATTGAATAATATGACTTTAATCACTTTTTTGTTTCATTTTAAAATCAAATATAATTCAGAAGGTACATCATATATTAACATAGCCCCGATGATGTTTTAACAAAAAATAAATAATATAAATAAAATTGGTGGATAATTCAACACTAATTAAACTCATCCTCTAAATGCATTACTATATATATATATATATATATATATGTGTGTGTGTGTGTGTGTGTGTGTGTGTGTGTGTGTGTGTGTGTGTGTGTGTGTGTGTGTGTGTGTGTGTAAAAATAAACAAGCGACAAAAAACACAAACAAGATATTCAAATGGTTTAATTTATAGTTGAATTATTTTCAAACGTTCAACATCTCGGTTCTTTTTATTAAACTATCATCAGGGCAGTTAATATTAGATGTTACTTTTAAATTATATTCCTTTTTAAAATTAAACAAAAAAAATGACAAAAGCTCTCAACATTCTGTTTCTGTTGTAATATTGTATTTCAAAACTATGTGATGTAATTAGTGTTTAAAATTTATGTTAAAGGATATAGTATATTTCTTTTTCTGTTATATTGTCAGAAGGTTTTGTTATATATATTTGTATTTATGAACCCCTCCGTCCGAGCAAAGTACGACACACGGTCAGTTTTTGAAGCGGAGTTGAAGAGGTTTGACATCAGGGCTTTTCTTCAAGACGGGTTGAAATATCAAGCTTAAAGACCTAGTCTGCCCAATTATTTACTCTTAACTGGAAAGAAAATAGTTGGATTCATAATTTTCCTAAGGGTATTGGCGTTATATGAAATATAAACAGCCTTGTCCAGGTTTAAAACCTTTCCATGTTTTTTTTTTTGTTATGAATTAGTTAATATTTTGGAATTCTTAGAATTTAAGTTGCTAATGTTTCTGAATTATGTCTGACTAAAGGGTATTTTTCGTCGCCGCTTTTTGAAGTCTCTTATAGATATATATATATATATATATATATATATATATATATATATATATATATATATCTCAAAACTAAAATATTTTTTTTTTTAATTTAAAAAAGTTAATTTTTTAAATTTTTAATTAAAAATGAAATAACAGAACAAATATCGCACCTCTGAACAGGTTTTAAGTGTTTGATTTATCCAACTTTCCACATACGTCTATCATATTCAACATAATGTATAATTTAAATATATATATATATATATATATATATATATATATATATATATATATATATATATATATATATATATATTCAAGAAGTGATTTTCTTCAAAAAGAGATACCGGAATTTTAATAGTTTTAGTGAAACATTGTACAATTAAAACATATTATTCAGTATTATTCATTATCAGCCAGCACATCACTGAAACTGTATAATAAAATAGCGAAGATTAAAACAAAAAAGAACAACGACCATCCTATTATCGAAAATATAACTCTATGTATAATAATAAATACAGCTATACCGATTACTCTTCAGACTGTAGTGGGACTCACAAGAAAAAATTCAGCAGATGATGACTCAGACTTGGTTTCAGAAATAAACAATTATAACTACTAATAGAGAGAACTCCCAGCCGTACCTCATAATACCACTAGGCTTTTTTGCTTTGCCATCAATTTATGGAAATAACATACCCATAATGATGCAGTTAGGGCCATATTCTTGTTCACTTTTTAGAAATATTTATTTTCTCTTGTTTGATGGTGAAAATTCAAAATTATGTGGAGGTTGGACGGATAATTAAAACTCAGTATCCAACTTCGATAGGAAATGTATTTGTTATCCAGCCATTTCTGCCACATTGTTCTCGCAGATTTTCATGTTTTTCCGACTTACGCTGATGCAACCAGTCGATATTTTCCAAAAAAGGACAGTTAATTCAACGCCAAGAACTTTTCCTAAATTACCGGCCCACATGATAATATCTGGACTCTAGCCACTTACCGTTTATTTATAGCGATATTATCAATTACCAACAAGCACAACTTTGAAATTCTATTATAAAAAAAAAGATCAGAAAAATAGCATCAACATTACTGTTACCACACATAAAACTATATCAATATATATAAGAGATGTATTTATTTTTGAATATATTCCTATTTTGGGTCACAACCTTTCATAACAGTAGATACCGGTAAAGAATAACATCTAATAATATTCGTTTTTATTGCATAATACGCGAGAAATAATAAACTCCTCGTATCTTTGGCTTAGGGAGGTTCTTATTTATTGGCAGTGCTCTATGTGTGTGCATATATTTACACTCACATGGTTAGTTATATTCACAGTATTTATTTATCGTAAATATAATTTAATTTACTACTAGATGTCAGGTCCATTTTGACTTGCAAATATACATACTCAGGTTTTCTCTCGCTCTCTTACTCATTTCCTTCCCAACACCCACAAGTATGCACATCATTAAAATAATTAACAGAAACATACATATATACTCACACACATATCACGCATAACTAATCATGGGCCTGTATGGATTTGTAATTCATTTGTTTTCTCATAGGAATTCGACCAAAATTTTAACTACATCTTTTGCGTCAAGATCATTGTTTTCCTTTGTTTATTCTTTAAAATTTCAAATCAGGCTTACATTTTTTCAGTAAATCAATATGAAATGAAAAATATATAGAAATGAATATTTGTGAAAATACATGGTGAATTCAATAAGTTTCCAGACTATTTTTGTACAGGCATTTAAAATTGTCGTAAACTCTGGAAAATTCACTATGTTATTCCTATAGATCTTATGAGATTACTGACCCATTTTTATGATTTCAGGTCCAAAGGAACAGCTACAGCAGCAATTTGAATACACCCTACTAAAACCTGATTGTCACAGCTGGTGAATTTTAAAAATGCAATCTGGACATGAGGACACTTTAGAAGAACGATATGCAATAAATTATGTTGTAAACTTGGAAAAAATGCCGCAGAAACGTATGAAATGCTTCAGACTGCTTTTGGAGCTTCTTGCATGAATCGAGCATCAGTTTTTGAGTGGCATAAGAGATTCAAGGAAAACAGGGAGTCTGTGAGGGATGATGAGAGGTGTGGGAGTAGTAAGGAAGTCAATACACCAGAGTCGATTGGCCAAAGGGTTAGGGTTTGGGTTACTATGTTGAGGATTTTAGGGAGTTCAGGAAGAGATTCCGTCGGAATAGGCCAGCACTCTTAAAATCTGGTCAGAAGCATTTCTACTAGCACAATGCAACAGTCCACAAATCCATCCTTGTCACAGACTATTTGACCAAGATTGGCATTAACATAGTTTCTCAGCCTCCCTATAGTCCAGACCTTTCTCCCTGTGACTTTTGGTTATTCCCTAAGTTCAGAGGCTGTCGTTATGAGACAACTGAGGAGATTCAAGAGGCTGTGACGAAGGTCATTGACATGCCCACACAAGAGGACTTCCATGGGGCCTTTCAGAAGTTGTTGGAACGGTAGAACAAGTGTATTGCAGCCGGAGGAGGTTACTTCGAAGGGGACTAGAGTTTCATGTGTGTACTATCAATAAAAGTGCCCATACGAAAAAAGTCTGGAAACTTATTTAATGACCCTCGTATCTTACAAAGGATTTCATATTAAACTTAATCCATGTCTGCACCCCCTCTACCTCCTGCTTGGCTGTTCAAAAGTCAAGAAAATATCTGCACCCACTGAACATGAGTACCTCAATATCTACGGAAGATAAATATAACAGTTAACAATGATAATAAATATGTACCGACGTGAGTTTTGCTATGACAGTTTCGATCCACAGCTCTTCCAGTCTCTCCTGTTAATGAACTCCTCAACATGTTGTGTTTGCATGTAAAAGTTTAAAACCTGGAGGAGGAAGATTGTTATCCATCTTGTGCCTTGAGAGAGCCATGAATGTGTATGTTCTTCCACTAGCGATGGATAGATAGAAGGGTACATTGGATTTTTTTACCCTTTTTTAGGTAACCAGTCTAGGAAAAGAAAAAACTCGGGTTTCAAACCAGCTTTACTCCTCGTAAAATTGACCTTGTGTCACGTCCTGCCCATGGTAAAAGTTCCGGTGAATTCTTAGTGCCTCTACTTAATAAATAACTTTTTCCTGGAGTTTCCCCACCAGATGGAGCTTCGTGTCATACCAAGTACATCTCTTTAAGGAGGGAGTCGTAATACTTTGCAGAAGATACTGTCGACGGGTTCTTATCTTCACCAATAGGTCTGTCATAAAATTGATATTTATGTAAAAGATACCCTTCACTGCAGAGCTTTGCGTCATTTCTGAAATCCCCATTTGGAGGTAACGGATTTATTATCACAAAATTAATTTTGTGGGAGGTTTCGCAAATACTAAAAATTACTCTATTGTAAACTGTCCTCGGAGTAGTGCAAGAGAACTAAAGCAATTGGCAATGGTTGCTCCATCTAGCTAATATCTTATTATTTTATTTTCAGGTTTTTTTGTTTAATGGCATATCAACCCTTGTTAGATATTTAATGCCAAATCCATTCTCCTAGAAGAACAGTAGTGGTACTATTTAACCCATAGCTGGGAGGAGAAGGAGTTCATACCTTTCCCAAGTGAACGTAATAGTGCGACTGGAGCACGAACTCGCTTACTACGATTCTGCAGTCCATTGCTTTAACCATTACACCACGAGGACACCCTTTTTATTCTCAGATACGATTAGTGGTTTGAAGGAGCATTGTATCTAAGGTTGATAAAAAGACCAAGGTGACAGATATTTAAAAATATAATTTCATTTTGTTTAAATGAACGGCTAAAATTTTTATTTATTTATTTTAAAAACTATATCCTCCAGATAGTGGCCTTTGCTTGTCATACTATGTTGTAGAGGAGTTCTAAAGTTGACGAAATGACATGAAAGCGTTTTATGTTGCAATTCACCAGTTTAAAAAAAAAGTTTCCGCAGCAAAGGCATAATGTCACCCAGTTCAAGACATGACCGTTACCGATCTTAAAAAATAATTGGAGGACATTAGCTTGATAGTGCTACCATTACCAAATTAAAATTTCTGCAGCACCCTGTATAACGCTGTCTAAGGACCTGTAAAAATAGAAAGATAGAAACGAAGAAAAATGAGACGTGACATATAAATAATCTTCATCTTCATCATCAAGTCACAGTCTCTCCCAGTCACCCATCATTCCCAGAAGGTCTTCAAAGTTACATCGTGTGTCTGTACAGAGCAGATATAAATAAAGTCTTTGCTAGTCGGCCTACATTTGCATGTCCATATGAAGGAGTATATTAGAGAACGTCGCTTATGAGTTCGTCTTTGCTTCTCCAGCAGGGTCCCCTTATGTCTTTTTTCTCTCACTTGAATGGTTTGTGAAAAGATAGGTAGGTGGCCATACAGCTTCTTATTGTAGTGTGTGACTTCCATGATTTGTTCAAGACAGCGTGCAGCATTACTTCGCTTTTTCTCTATGTATTTTGTTAGAATCCTTGTGGTGCATTCTCATTGTAGTATGTACACAGATATCATCATCATCATCATCTCGAGCCACAAGCACGGATATCCCTGACGCTCTCTCGCCACTTCTCCTTATCGTTCATCACCTCCAGCAGGTCTTCAGGGCTACATCCCATATCCTCACAGACCTGCTGTTTGTATATTCGTGCTGGTCGTCCTACTTTTGCCCGGCCATATGTGGGGGTCCATAGGGGTACATCACTCATGAGCTCGTCTTTGCTTCTTCAGCAGTGTCCTGCATGTATGCTTCGTCTAACTTGGATAGCTTTCGTGATGGGAGGCAAGTGGCCGTATAGTTGGAGCCTTGTGGGTTGTTGCCGCCAGGACTTATTTAATATTGCTCGCAGCATTCTTGTATAATTGCCGTCTAGCTTCTTCTCCCTCCGTTTAGTTAGCGTCCAAGTAGTGAATCCATACAGTAGTATCGACACGACCGCTGCCTGGAAGAAACTGCGTTTCATTTTATCGGTCAGGTCTGATTTCCATATGATCGATAGCCGATCGATAGCTGTCCATGCCTTCGTTAGCCGCGTGTCGATGTCCTTTTCGGTTGATGAGACGCTGCTTCCTAGGTAGGTGAATTTGTCTACTAGTTTCAGAGAGGTTCCGTTTAATGTGAAGATGTCGCCTGTTTAATTATAGCACATATATTCTGTTTTGTGTGCATTGACTTGGAGGCCAATGCCTGCGGCGGCTCGTTCCAAACTATGCAGTAGTGTTTCGGCTTGGTTGGGTGTATTTGCCATTATCGCTATGTCATCGGCGTAGTCGGCGTTGGTAATTGTTTTTGTAGATATAGTTTGGAAGAAAACATGTTTTATATTATCGAACTGATAAGATGTTCATATAATCGATAGCCTATCAAGATCATTCTACGCATTAGCGAAGCTTACATTGACTCCCGTTCAGTAGGTAAGATTTTGCCGCTGAAATGAAGAACTAGTCTATTCTTTTTAAAGGCTTGCTGTTATATAGTCATATGCAGATTCACATCTACATATACAAACAATAATAAAGACGCACGTAGTCTTCTTTAACAAAATATATATCTCTCACTTTATTGCAAGTGTTCGAAAAGGGTTACTCAAGTTTTGCGTGTGAGAGGGAGCTGGAGACCGAACATAAACTGTAATATTTTGACCCCACTGTTATGACCGTCAACGTGGTGTCTTTCTCGTTCTCCAGGGCTGCTCAACCGGAGGCCCAGGGCCCACTCTGCTGGGTGATCAGCTACTTCTTATCAGCAACTTCTCAGGTCCCCAAACTTCATCGGGGTTCCCGAGGGCCCCCTCGGCCGGGTATGGCTTTCCCTACCACATCTCCTCTCCAGCTGGCCGGAACTCGAACTCAACTGTTTGACTTCTGTCTTGACCGAGCTATATAACAGTTCAACGCCCACTCGATCTTTGAAATCGCATGTTTAATCGTCATCAAGCGGAAATAACTGTCATGCAGTTCAGAGGTCACTCTCTTCCGGTGCATCAGTCTATGAGTGTACCATGGGAATTTTTTAGCTCGTCCCATTTCATCAGCCAATTTCCGCCCACGCGATTTCCTCTCATAACTGCCATTAGAATGTGTCACCTCCTTCCGGTGCATCACCTTGGAATGGCATTTTTTGCAGGGTCAAAAGGTCAAAACATAACATTGCTACTCAGAGTGGAGAGGTCTCCTTTTTGTTTAAAACACATACGCTAATTTATTTGAATTCATGAAGAGGCCAATGCCAGTTACTGCTTGCTCTCGGCTATTCAGAAGGAATTTTCTTAGGCTTGTGCCATCGTCTGCTTCTCTTTTTCAATATGAAACCATTTTCTTTAGATCTATGGATGTTTGAAGTACATAAACTAGGCAGAGTATGAACAAATATGGTGCTAATGTATCTCTTTGCAAGACTCCAGTGAAAATTTTGAAGTCAATGTCTTCATCAGTGAGTGAACTATTGCTTTCTTGTAATATAATAAACAGAACTTTCAGATTGTGTTTAAGTGTGATGTGTATTGTGTAGTTTCTTCTGCAGGAGTAATTTAATTAACAAGTGATCTGAAATGACCTGTAAATATGGACATGAAATAAGTGTTTGCTATGCCACATATCCACTGGAATTTCGTATAGAAAGTCATCTCTTCCATACCAGATTGACAGAGTAGCGGAGATTATCATTTTAAAAGGAAGAAAAGTTTGGTGTGTTCACACAAACATATATATGGAGCGCTTAATGTAAGAGTTATTGTCTTAGGAAATGGGATCGGCGAACTGAGTTCAAATTCTGGATGTGGCTGTTTGTATTTCTCTTTGGGCTAAATCTCTAAGGAAAGGCATGACTGTCACTTCTCATGGCTAAAGGCAAATAGTAGGATATTTGGGCTCTTTAGCCTTGAAAAGGAAACTTGCCTTGTAGAATTCAAACCAGCTTTTCTACACTTACAAATGACCTTGTGTCACATCGCAGTAGAGAGTTCGCGTAATCACACACACACACACACACACACACACACACACACACACACACACACATATATATATATATATATATATATATATACACGCGCATGTGATCAATGGAGATGTGTCTAATTGACTGATTATTGCTAAAGAGCGTGAAATTGTAGTTACAATTCTATTTGCTGGTATTTACACAGTCATATATATGTATATGTACATGTGTGTGTGTGTTTGTGTGTCTGTTTGTGTGTGTGTCTGTGTGTGTCTCTGTGTCTGTGTGTATGTGGTTTTGTGTGTGTGAAAGCTTGTTTCAGCGCGTTTGTGTGTATGTTTCTATTGTATATGATTGTTTTTATAATTTTCCGTTTATGAGTACAAAGTTAAAACGATATGAAAAGCAAGTTCTTAGCGAGATACGCTGTAGCCAGGAACATAAATTAGCTAAATAGTGGAAATAGTCCCATTCAGTATGGATTATGATGTCCAAACTGATACCTAATCAAATAAATGTAATCTGCCAGAGTGACAACCTGTCCAAATTCTCACCGCTTCCTGTCCGACAAGCCTTCACTGGATAACATTATTATTCATATTAACTTACATAAAATTGACGTTATCTAATCACTCATGACTTGCCCATCGTTGGCTTTCGCAAATGATGTTATTCTTTATTGATATATTCTGATATGAGCTGCTCAGTCATAGAGAGGAAATGGTTTGTAATAAAGCATAAAAACTTTATCCGACCCACAGTGGTTTTTCACAAACCGGTTAACAGTAACCCTTTGCCAATGGATCTGTTTCAGACGGTTCAAATCGCCTCATTTAATTAGAAAACAATCGCTCTTAGACAAGAGAAATTTTCTTTCAAAATGACTTTTATCAAGTTATAGAAGGACGATCACAATATTTATTTATCTACGATAAAGAAAACAATAAAGATCTTAATGTAATTGTTTTACTTTATATAGTTATTCATTTACAAGGTTATAATGTTTCAATTTATAGTTTACAATAGAGTAGTAGCTGTTGAAACGCATCGGCCACCGGCAAATGAACAACACAGATGTCGAACAAAAGATCAAGTTGTCATGATGTCTCACAGTCTCATTTTTATCCACATTTCTTATTTGCATAAGTGGCGACATCTGATTGTGTCACGTCTTGTCACGCACATAAAACACTTCCTCTGCGATTGGATTGGTTTCAACATTGAGACGATCAAACTAACCAATCTCTAGGTTTCCGGAGACCACCAGGAGATCAGGCCATGTTGGTGTTATTATGCAAACCACCTGCTGTCAGGAAGCCTTCCTCTGAGGCAACACTTGTTTAACAAGGCTGAGTTCAGCGCTTGGAATCTGAGGCGCCCCCAAATTAGGAATGCGGACGAGATCAATCATTTTTTGGGGATAAACACGTTTTGATCACAATTCTAGCATGCTTCTCCCACCATAAAATGACACCGAAAGAAATCCAGGAGGTTGGGTAAATGTTAAACGCATTAATACCAAGGGCTCATCCATTCCTGTATTTTTCGAGTGGACGTGGGGTTCTTTCCCGGTTAGAGCAATTAAGCTGAACGTCTGGTTCTTAACGGCCTTCTCCCAAGCAATAAATAATAAATCTTCTTTGGAAGAGCTGAGTTTATCACATGGCTCTTGAGGGACTCCAAAATTTGGGACTCCCAATGGGATCACGCATTCTATTATGTCGGCTACAATAAAAATGACTTCATATCAAATCTAACTTGGTGGGATGTGAGATAGATATCTCGTATATTGAGACGGTCTATCGGAAATTGTCCACTTTAGAGAGCACCTACCCCTAGCTTTAAAGGGGAAAGGGATTGATTCATTACGTGTCACCTTTGGCATCCCTCAGGGGGCTTTGAGCAATATTTACTCCAGCCTCTCGAGTGATATGCTTCCTGTGAGGCAACACAGGTTAATCTTATATTCGTATTACATTCCAGCATCGTGGAAAATTAGTTAAATACCGTCCATTGAGACGATTCTATCCAGAATTTTCACCACCCATTGTAATTACAGCAGGCCACCTGGCTTTATTGTCTGGTAGTCAGTGAACTATTCATTTTAGTTCAGGCGAGAGGCATCCTGTCATGTTGTCCCGATCTTCTCGCCTGAAAGAGTTAAAGGATTGGTTTATTGCCCTCAATTTTTGTTTCCGCAGCTTAAAGGTGTGCTTCCTGTGGGTTACCCTACATTAATCCGATCTTGTGTAACATTCCACATGCAACAGAGGAGCTTTCATTTCTTATCCAAGCGGTTTCCTCTTTTGCTACATTTCTGAAACAAATGCATAATGATTCATAACTTTTGAAACTATTCATTTTCCTAGCTGATTCTTCATTTGCTCTTGCCACAAAAATTCAGATACGTGCGAATTGAATATACATTTCTATGTCTCAGATTCTGCTTTTGATTTACTTTTCAGGCGAGACTGCATATGCACAGTACATTTTCTGATCAATTTTATTATAATCTTAGCAATAAAAATCGAATACAAAAGCTTTTTAGCTCTTTTTCAATTTAAAGTTAATAAGTAAATATCATATGCGAAACCTCCCACACTATGAATTAATATACTCAAACCGGTTGCAGTGCAGATAAAGGCGTCCTCATAAAATAAAGCAATTTGAAAAACTTGATCTTTGACTATATATTTTTTTCGAACAGAGTCGGATATGTTAGCGATGATTTCAATGATATTCAACTGTATAAGGTAATGCCTCTCTAAGTTATTTGACTAAACAGGGCTTTAAAGTTTATTCTTAACCAAGCTCCTGCGGTATAAAGTGGAGTGAAACGCCGGAAGAGTGATCTACCGGAGGTGTAAAAAAATTTCTATTCCATCTGCAATATACTTCAGAATCTTCTTTGGTGCTGGAAATCAACCCATTTTATATGAGAAGATAGATACTACTTGGGATAAGGAAAGATCTTTTCTCAGAATTGAGCTAATTGATTTTCTGACCAACCAATACGAATGCCAGTTAAAAGATATATATATATATATATATATATATATATATATATATATATATATATATATATATATATATATATATATATATGCCGCGTTTAGCGTAATGGTTGTCGTTGTTGGAAATGGAATCAGTGAACTGAGTTAAAATCTTTTGGGAAAGACATAAATTCATTATAGGTAAATGATAGAACTGTTATGCCTTGGTACGGCAACCGGTCTAAGAAAACGAAAATTGAATTAAAGACCAGATATACTCCACTTAAAAATTGACTCCGTGGTGCATCTTACCCGTAACATATATGTTGGATAAATGCAGACATTTTTTGCTAGTCAATACATTTAGTTTGATTTTGTTGTCCAATAACATAAATCATTTAATATGAACTGTCTTCAATCAAAGTGATTTATTCTGACTCTACGAAGACAGCTGTTATTTGATCGATAATTTTGAAAATTCTCAAAATTGTTATACCTTTGTTTATTGATTCTAACATCAAAGATAAAATAAATCAGCAATATGTTAAGTATAATGTCTTTGTTTATCATAAACAGTTGAAAATACTCTTCAAATACAAGAAAAAATGTTTGTGCAGTTTTTGCATAAGGTACTGAGAATTATCGAATCTTGTAGTATTTCGAGCGTCTGGAAGAAATTTAACGGAGACAGAGAGACGAAGACGGGATGAAGAGATGGCAATGAGATCTTGTTTTTTATATCAGAAAAAGAAAGATAAGACACATGGTCACAAAAATTTCACTTACTTTATTGCTAATATTACAACTTCCCTCTGGACCAGTCTCAAAAATAGGAAGACATGTAGGGGTATTTTCAAGTCGATACAGGAAAAATCTATTCTTGGACAAATCTTCGTGCACACCAAATAGTGTAGGGTCTGTTTCGCTTAGATCTGAAATTTTAGTCCATTCTTGGCACACCCTTGAGTTTTGTGTGTGACCGTTTCTTGATTCAACTGTAAGAGTTCTTGTGATTGACCTTTGATGTAGGTCACACAGATTGGCAACAGGATCACTGGTGTACGAAGGCCACCACTACAGTACAGTTTATTGAAAACTTTTCGCAAAGTTTCTTACTGGATGTTTCTCCCAGGCTAATACCCAGGGTAGGAGAAAATAGTAAAGGTTGATGGTAATATAATTGATACCACGCTTTATTGATCAAAGTTGAAAGATTAAAATCCGTCACTTTTTATTTAGCCATAGCAACCTCATAGACCATCCCAGTGCCAATGAAGCTAACACTGATAATTCCTGACTCAAAGTATCAGTAAATGTAAAATCTCATGTGTTATTTTTAAGTTTGATTGGCAGTTTATTTCGAGGCCAGAGTGAAAGACAGATTTCCTTGTTGTAATTCAGGCTGCTCGGGTGTAACTACTTTGAGGGAGCAGGATACTTACAGGCCGTTAAGGTGTCGTTTCTTTGTTTAATGGCATACCAACCTTTGTAGGTTATAAAATGCCAGAGCCATTCTCCTAGAAGAACAGTAATGGTACTATTTAACCCATAGCTTGGAGGATAAGGGGGTTCAGACCGTTCTCAAGGGTATTTACTCGAAAGTGAACATAATAGCGCCACTAGAGCACGAACTCGCTTACTACGATGCCGCAGCCCATCGCTTTAACCATTACACCAAGGGGACAACCCCTTACAGGCCTTTAAGCTTTCATCTCTGTCTCTATGTAGCACCACCTGCTAATAAGCAATTTTTGTCTTGACATCATTAGTTCATCAGGCGTATTTTGTGCTTCTATTATGATATACACTTTATATTGCATAACTTTACTATTGCAGGGATAAGATATTACAGGAGGTGGGTGTCTATTTCTTTTTTTAAAAGAAGCTAGTATTTCATCAGCGACTAGTTCGCCGTAGAAGAAGCAAGTAGTAAGCTTTGATGTCAGTTTATGACCTAAGACTCTGTTCCAAGTCGAAAACTAAAGAGGACAATACCTTTGAAGAATCTTCATTTTGTGTGGTTTGCTTAGCTCGTACCTTGATTATTTTCCATATTATATATATATATATATATATATACTCACACACACACACACACACACACACACATATATATATATATATATACATATATATATAATATGGAAAATAAGCAAGATCCGAACATATATACATACAAATATATATATATATATATATATATATATATATATATATATATATATATATATATATATATATATATGAAACATAAATAATTACGGTTTTTTAAAAGCAAATCTTTACGACACATTTCAAACTTCCCAAAGTTTTAAAGCCTGATCGAAATTACATAATAAATGAATGTCTTACGCAGTTATCATTATTTTAGTAAAGGAAGAATTCGTATAATAAAATTGAGGAACTGAATGTGAATATTTTACATGTAATGACGCGGGAGTTTAAGAATAACAGGAATGCTACAGATACAGCTAAGAACAGTTTTAGTGTTTATTGCAAAGGTGACATTACTGACCGTCTAGTTGGAAACTGGTTTTTATCTTTCGTTCTGGCGATACGTCATTGCAAAATGAATCCAGTTAGGACGCTCATCTGATCTCAATGAAGATGCTTTAAGTAAATTGATGGAATGCTATTTGCACAAAAGTACTCGAGAATTAGTTCTTGACCTCCACACATTTTAACCCACAATCGCTTGAAAAAGATAGCAAAAGTGAGCTGGCAAGGCGTTACGGTTCCTTATACACTTTGTAAGAAAAATAAGGAAGATTACAAATCAATAGCGACAAGTTTTCTTTAAAAGCAGAGAAATGAAACATTTCTCAAAAGTAGTATTATTGGGAACGCAAAATTAGTCTTATATGACAATGTTTAACGCAAAAGGCAGTGAATGGAAAAAGAACTATCTCCATAGGCTAACCCAAAGGTGGAGCTTCATCGAAGAAAATTATGCAGTGGGTACATTGGATCTCCACGGTATTATCCATTTTCAGTTTTTGAACCACTGGAAAAAATATTCCATTGATGCTGGTCTGTCCGATTACACCCACCATATTATCAGACCTGGCAAAAATGATTTCTATCTTTTTTCTTTTTCTATAAAATGCTTCTAGCAAAAAAAAAAAAAAATCTTCAAATCAGCCGAAAACGGTTTGTGAAAAAGTTTTTCGTCCAAAACAAGATGACTTTTACTAGAGAGGAATCAATAAGCTAGCAGATAAACGGCAAGAGGTGATTTAAAATAATGGTGAATATTCTATTGATTGAAATTAATTCATTTTTAAATTATTGATGAATAAATCATATTTTACTACAACGGAAATTATTTATGACTAAACAAAATACACACACACACACACACACACACACACACACACACACACACACACACATATATATATATATATATATATATATATATATATATATATATATATATATTACCTCCTGTGTTAAAATATCCTGCCATATTTAAAGATATTCGGATTTTCAATAGGCTATGAATATTTATTTTCAGTCACGTCACTCAAAAGCCTTTTTGTCAAATGTTTACTAACTTAAATAAGACACATAACAGAAATAAATAAAGCACCTTTCGGAAATCAAATAAAATAAACAGAAAGAATGTTTGCAACTCTGCGGTTAAAGAAATATTTGTAAAAGTCGAAATGTGTACCTAAGTTTTCTTGATTGGGCTACTTTTACTTTTTCAAATCATATCATGAGACGGTGGTCTCCATCCAAGATCCATTCTACTTTGCACTATACATATATATATATATACATGTCGGGCTCAGGATTAGAATAAATCTGATTGTATTCGAAGAAAAAAGGAATTTAAACAAACTGAATCATACCTAAACATATCTAATTAACTTTGATTATTGTCATCATTTTATTTCATTCTCTCTCTCATCCTCTCTTTCTCTCTCTCTCTCTATATATATATATATATATATAAAGTGGATAAATATATTTTGAAAACGGATATTATTAGTAAATATTTATCACAAAACTATAGAGAAATAAAGTACTAACTTATGCACTATATATATATATATATATATATATATATATATATATATATATATATATATATATATATATACGCTTCCCCACTCAGGGGATTGAGCATTCTGACGAAGGAAATAACGGCTTCCCTTCGCCTAATGCAAAGCTCTTCTAACGAATTGCGCACTCCTGTTTCCGAGGGCGAAACATGTAAACCAACGGAAGATTAATGCATGTATGCGTTAAATTACCGAACTGACCTTTGGTCGCCGTTAGGTGAGCGGTATGTTATCGGTCTAACTTAAATTTAGGCGAGTTTCAATCCCAGCTTGAAGCGTCTAGTGCGTCTTGCTACGCTGAAGAGTTGTAATTATAACTCATCAAAAACTAAACGCCATGACAAGCTTTTTATTTGAACAATGTTTTTGCTGTAATATAACTAAAAAAAAAAACAAACCAATTTCTAATTCAATTCATAAAGTGAATTGTAGTTTTGTTAGGGCTGCAAACCTTTCAACAATTCAGATCCTTGAGAGAACTGTGATACCTATTCATAAAATTAGTCTTCCCCACTTGATAACAATTTTTCTTGTAATACAGCATTATATCAATAAACTTGTTTGAGGTGAGTAGGAGAGTTTGTTTTGGTGTGACTATTTATCAAGAATCTGGATCTGCGAATACAAGCATACACCCCCGAATTATATATATATATATATATATATATACTGTGAGAAGCAGATCTAAACAAACATAAAGTAAGCGAGAGAGAGAGAGAGAGAGAGAGAGAGAGAGAGAGAGTGTGTGTGTGTTTGTGTATGTGTGTGTGTTTGTGTGTGTTTGAGAGAGAGAGAGAGAGAGAGAGAGAGAGAGAGAGAATGTTACAATTCACAAGCCTGTAAATTGCAAGATATAATTCACTTGATTGCTTATATTTTGACAATTGAATTTTAAGTGGAGCATTTCAACTTTTTACTCTCTGGTAATTGCTGTGATGTAATTACAGTTTTATTCAATATTTTCGGTTTTATTCTGGCTCTGTTTGGGTTTTGAATGATTGAGAACGTTTAATTTATTAATTATTAGTTTAAACGAAGAAAAGTTTGCATATATATAACACATCACTCCATAAGTCACGGACCTAACAGATAGATGGTCCCACTAATAAAAAATCTATAAAACTTTTATGAAGTAATAACCTTCAAATGGCACTTATCAAAATTTGTGCTCAATCGTTTATAAAGTTTATAAATTGCAGTTATTGAAGTGAAGCTACTGTTGCAAATTTTCTAAACAATGGAAAACCCTAAATGTGTTAATAAAGCATTGCTTTCTGATGGGAAAATGTTGTTCAAGCAGAGCAATGACTTGATAATATTTATTAGGACTCTGCCCAAACAGAAACAATTAAAGGGTGATATTCTGACCTTAAACCTGGTCGTATTGACATAAATGATGATGAACGCTCAAGTCGTCCAAATTCGGTAGTTGTTCCGGAAAACACAAAAAACTCCATAAACGCGTTTTAGCCGATTGTAAATTGAAGTGTCGTGAGATAGCAGAAGAGTTGAAGGCATCAGAAGACAATGTATTCACCATTTTGCATGAAGATCTTTCAATAAAAAGCTGTGATCAAAACGGATGCCACGTTTGTTCACAGTTGATCAAAAACAACAATGTGTCGATGATTTTTGCAACTATTTCAACTCAACAAAAAAGAGTTTTTGTGTAAATATGTGACTATGGATAAAACTTAGATCCTCCACAACAAATCGGCAGTCAGTTGAGTGGTCCGCAGCAGGTGAAAGCCGTCCAAAGTGACCAAAGATGCAAACATCAGCAGGCAAGGTTTTGGCCTCCATATTTTGGGATGCACACGGTATTTTGTTCATCGATTGCCTTGAAAAAGGAATAACCATCAATAGTGAACATTATAAAGCATTATTGGAGCATTTGAAGGAAGAAATCGCCACAAAGGGCCACAATTGAAACCCTGCCCAAGACAATACACCGGGTCACAAGTCGATCACAACGACGGCAAAACTACATGAATTACACTTGGAATTGCTTCCTCATCCACCCCATTTCTCCAGATCTGCCCTCCAGCGATTACTGGCTATTTGCAGACCTCAAAAGAATGCTACAGGGAAAGAGATTTGGCTTCAATGAAGAACTGATATCGGAAACTGAGACATATTTTAAGTCTAAAGTCAAATCGTTATACAAGAAAACAGAATTTTTGAGAAGCGTTAGAATCTGTGTATTACCCTAGAAGGAAACTATGTTGATAAATAAAGTCGAATTTTACCTGAAAGACGTTGTTTTATTAGTTTGCCCCGGGACTTGAGCGATGTGTTATATATATAAAGTAAAATAACGATTAAAATTTACTGCAAAATGTCTAAGTTAGTAAAAGTGCTATAAACACAAAAATGCAGACTTCAATTTGGATACAATTTCAGCCAAAAATCGATCATGTGAAATTCATAGTTATGAGTGTTTACTTCTATTCATTTTATTTTATCGTTGAAATATCATGGCATCCTCCCCACCCGCCACCGTTCGAAGAGGTGGGAGGGAGTCGAAGAGGGGTGAGGATTTACCTCTTCACTATGCAAGGACACGGGATGTAACCCTGAAGACCTGCCGGAGGCGATGAATGATCGGGAGAAAGGGCGAGAGGCGGTCAGGGATATCCGCGCAGGCGGCGCGACATGATGATGATGATGATGATGATGATATATGGGGTTATTATATCTATCAATTTGGGGAGGAGTCCTCATGATGTAGGGACAAACGTGTTGAAATAAGAGTTTGAACTCCACCCTCACATTTAGGTTCATTTTCGTATTAATACCCATGGGAAATGTATGGTACTATTTAAATCATAGCTAGAGATTAGATAATCTCCAGCTATGGGTTAATAGTACCATTACTGCTAGAAGAAAGGTTTTGGTATTAAATAACCCATACTGGTTGATAATCCATTCGACTAAGAATCCGAAACTAAACCTTAACCGATGGATTCATCGATCTCTAAATAATTTTTCTGATCGTGTATTCGTTTAAATAATGTTTGATTCTTTAAATAAAATAAAAATAAAGCATATTATATTTGAATGAAACAGAATACTCAGCCGAGGATAATATGTATAAAAAAGATATACCAAGGCGTTTTTGATTGCAGTCTCGATGTCTATAAAGATCAGTGCCAATCTTTAATGCATTTTGATCTGCAGTATTGATGCCTTTTCATCAGTAAGTTTTGGCGAAACAGGATTGTGTAAGTGCAATAATCTCTACACATAAAACAAAGCTCCACGAGATTTTTCTTTGTTATCCATCGTGAAAATTCATCTCTAAGGCAAGATATATACTTAATGGTCTTAAAATCACATATCAAAGGTGTTTCGATTAAAGTAAAACACATTAGGATATTTTAGTTCATTAAACGGCATATCAACACTTGTTTTATTTAAATACCGAAATTTGGTTAATTTTAAAAGTTTTAATTCTGTAATTTTATTGTCCCACATTTTCTGTCAAAATAAAAAATCATTGGTTTGTACGCAGTTATCTGGTACCATGTATCCCCATGTAATATAAATAATTTGTATAGCTATATGCTTTCAAGTAAATCTCTCTACTAATAATAATTGAAACATAATTATATAGTCTCCATAACTCATATTACTTAATAATGATAATACTTTGCTTACATCCAATTATGCAGTTCATCTATTTCTATCCAATATAAATAATTTTCAAACATATTCATTTAACATATTTATTTAAACCTAAAAATTACTACGCAATCGATTTTCTCACGATGGGACCATAATAGGTACTACAACTCTCAGTCAGAGCCGACTGGGTTGGAAATGCAATGAAGGGGTATTCGCCACTCTCTAGAGATCTTGAACGAGAAGAGTGATGGATGCCAATGGTAATTTTGAAGAAGACTAACTTTTCATTCATTCATCCTTTTTGACTTCGTAGATGCAAATTCAGTCTCGATGATTTTTGAACGTGGACATTCATTTTGAGTGTCGTGTTCTTTTGCGTATTTGTATTTACTTTAACCTCGCACAAGGCGATATAATAGGAAAGTAACTAATGAGGATCAGAATCTACTCTCCATCATTGTCTAATAAGCACCATTGAGAGAGAGAGAGAGAGAGAGAGAGAGAGAAAGAGAGAGAGAGAAAGAGAGAGAGAGAAAGAGAGAGAGAGAGATTGAAGAATGCAAAGAGAAAGATATCAAAAGAAATAGCCGACAAATTGAGACTGCAACAATGTACATAGAGGTATGTCTCCTTAAAATTTTAATAAGATGGTAAGAACGAATGCGCCCTCAGGACGCAGGTGCAGATATGAGCAGTTTTTGTGCTGATGATAGACTTATTCATTAGAAGCTTCCTCAATATTGGTTCAGGTGTTCTAATATATCATGATCTTAGTGCATCATTATATATATATATATATATATATGATTGATACAGATGTGCATTTTTCTCCGTTTTTATCGTATTGTGTGATTTCTACACTTGATATTCGAATTGATGCCGAGTTTTGACCAAGGAAAAAAATTCAAATACGGTTGGCTTTTTAATAAAGGAGAAAAAATAAAAATACTCTCAAGGAAACAATGTTTGTAAAACTCTATGGATACTAATAGAAAATTCAATGAGTTGGAATAGATTATTCAATCGGTTTATCACACTATTTTTTCCAGCCTTTCCTGTGACTCACCGAACGTTTCGAACATCTCTGAAAATACTTCCAACTGAAAATAATGAAGTTCAGATACATTAATATTTTCAGTAGAGGAGAGAGGGACAGAGGGAGGGACAGAGAGAGAGAGAGAGAGAGACAGACAGACAGACAGACAGATAGAGACAGAGAGACAGAGAGGGAGGGAGACAGAGAGACAGAGACAGAGAGCGACAGAGACACAGCTCAACTGAGTTTAACTCATGAATAAACTGATTCTACAACAGTTTTTGCTTAATAGAAAATACACGAGGGTTATATTACTGAAAGTGAAAGACTATTTTTTGAAAACACATAATATTAGTTATTATTTATTACCAAAGTCTTCACTATTGTTAATGAATAAGTAAAAAACGTAAATTGAACTAATAAAATTCTGTAAATAAGGATTGAACGTATCTTTTTTACTGGTACATGTTTATATTATATGTAACAGTATAGAGTTATAATAAATATTAAATCAATGATGAATTAGTAGGTTGAACATATAATATATATATATATATATATATATATATATATATATATATATATATATATGAGAAAAATAAGAGTAATAGCGGATAAATCAGACACTGATAACGGATTTAGCAACTATTACTTTAATGCTAGCATAAAAATTATGTGAGGATAAATTTCCAAACAAAGAGAATTTGCCTACTTGAATATTTGGATTTGAAATTCTTTTTGTTTACAGAAAATGACTGATTATCAGCACTTGGCTAGGGTAAAGATGCAAGTGAGCTAGCAGTAATGGTTTTATGAAACAGTTTTGGCGTGTCGAGTTCAAATAATAAACCAGGCTGTTTTCGTTTCACTCGGCGCTAATGCTTCTAAGAAAGGAGTGAATTCATCCCTTGTCGTTTCTTTCCAGCAATATGTAAACTGTTGAGAAAACCTATTTTGGAGACAGAAAAACTTTAACTTAAAATTTGAATTTATGGAAGAGGAAATTTGCATTTCCGATCATGCAAATACACTTAATATAAACCCATTCTTCTGTACCAAATTTTGGGTGAATTGTACAACAGAGGGATTCTTAGGAGCACACTGAAAGAAAAACCACTCTAAATTCAAATACTTAACAAATTAATCATAAACCAACGTTGAGGCTTTTTACACCACATTTCGTGTTAATTTAATGCCGGAATATTTAAACAAATTCAGAGAGAATGGAATTGCGAAAATGGGTAAATAATTATTTCTTTCTTCGGATATACTTTAAGAGGCATTTTGTGCTCTCAAAGACATCAATCCTTCTAAACTAACCTTTAAAAAGGTCTTAACATTTATTCACCATTTTATTTATTTTATAAACGCATATATATATATATATATATATATATATATATATATGGTTCAAAATATACTCTCAACAACTCGTGCTGATAGCATTTTCTTCTTGTTCCAATAGACATAACGTTTTGAATAAATTTACAGAGGTGATCATAAATTCGAAGAGGTGCTGAATAACTATCAGGCTGACAGAGATGGGAAGGACTAAAGCATATGAAATTCACGTGTCATTTCGGCTTCAAGTAATGCTAAAAAAACTATAAACACTAAATCTGTGTTTACCAAGATAGAAATGAAAAACGAATGAAACATTAATTCACTGCAAAATTGTCTCTGGCATACAACAGAATATTCCTGTCCTTTTTCTTATTGCCTTTGCAACTCTGAAAATCAAGAAAAATTACTCTGTCAAATCTTTATTTTAATAGCGCTATTTCAAATGCTACAAACACATAATGCTTGAAAGTTATTCGGCTCATCTCCAAAATAAGGAGGAACAGCTAACCATGAGAACAATGCTTTTACTTTCATCCGAACTCGAAATTTGGCTCTAACGCCGATGCATACTGCATTGGCGTTTGAGCCAAAAATATACAGTATTTGTTGATTAGCCATTTTCTTTGCATTGGTGATGAACTGGTAAGTGCTACATTGTAGGTAGGTTTTGCGTAACTGTTATCATCACAGAAAATAAAATCAAAGATCCAAGTTCAAAACCGAGCCGAGGCTGTTTGATTTTTACTTCTCACTAATTCTCATGAGAAAGGCGTACATCCATGATCTAAAAGCCATGAATTTGAAATGGATCCACAAAAGGATGAAAAGTTCGAGAAAAAAAAACAACAAAGAATAAAACCAAAGAAATCCCTTAGCGTCAAAATTGCGTAGACACACGCACATATACGAAGTGTGATCAAAAAGTGTCGCGTTCAAATTTTTAGATTGAAACCATGTGTTCACACATACATTCATGTACACATTTAAAATATTGATGTACAGACACACATGTCCACATTTAAATTAGAGATGTAAAGAAACACACGTACACATTTAAAATATAGATGTTTTTCATCATACAACGTGTGAAAGCACGTGCAATACCATGTCCTCATCAGCCGCCATCCAGTGGGGATAAGTGTACAGACATACACATAAACCTCTAGAATATTGTGGTAGAGACACACACGCATACACATGTTAAATATATATGTACAGACACATACATACACATTTAAAACATAGATGTACTGACACACACTTACTCATGTCCATTACACCACGAACATCTCTATGAACAAACACATACAAAAATATTCGGCGTATGTATTTTATATATGATAATATACCACATACGTATTTTTATAATTAAACAATTACTTGGGTTTAGAGAGCAGATGTTAAATATTTCACCCCAAGAATTTTTTCAGAAGTCAGTTTAATTAAAAATATTTTTTGGATTAAGCATTTAACATCTTTGAAATATTTTTTGTTTCGCCTTTTTTACATATTAACACAAAATAGTATTTATTTTTCTCCTTTACACACACACACACACACACATATATATATATATATATATATATATATATATGTGTGTGTGTGTGTGTGTGTGTGTGTGTGTGTGTGTCTATATATATACATATATATATATGTATACTGAGAGAGAAAACAGAGCGAGAGAGAGAGAGAGAGAGAGAGAGAGAGATTTTGTTTTTTTTTGTTAAATGGCACATCAAATTTCGTGGGATATTCAATGCCAAATCTCTTCTTGTTAAGAAACAAAAGTGGTACCATTCAATCCATAGTTGTGGGGATAAGGGAATTTTTACATTATCCAAGTCTGAATGTGAACGTAATACCGTGATTGGAGTTCGAACTCTCTTACTACGATGTCAAAGTCCCGCACATCAACCACAAAGCCATTGACACTACACTCAAAATAACACACACACACACACACACACACACACACACACACACACACACACACACACACACACACACACACACACACAGAGATTGAGAAAGAGATTGATCTGTTGCAGAATAGTGACATTGGTGAATACATGCATTAACATAAAGATATAAGAGTATTGTAATATATAGTTAATTATATTGGGAGAGAATTGTATAGTCACCTAATAATGTATGCACACACACACATACACACACACACACACACACACACACACACACACACACACACACACACACACAAACACACACACACAATCATATATATATATATATATATATATATATATGGTCTTCTGTCTCATCCGGACTATAGCAGAGGGGTTGTAAAATATATACATAGGTATACTCAGCACTTGCGTTTGAAAACTGAACTTAAGCAAAAGTAGGTTATATATTGTTCTCTTAGCATGAAGCAGGCGTTCACTAAGTAAATTTCCATCGCATACCGGTAATATAATTTTGGACCAAGTGTATCGTCTGATGTAAAGAATACATAAAAATACCCAACGAAAATTTGGTTTCTTTTTATTTAAATTTCAACCCCTAAGAGGAAGAAAAAAAACATTGTTTTTCAAATAAAATGGACAGGAAAAAAAAAAGAATTGAGTGAGAAATGATTAATATATGCAGGTCGGCATTAACATAACAGACATTTTGAATTTCAAATCTTTCTTATTTTAAAATAAAATCAACCAGAGCTATCTTTTCCCCAACCTTTCATTCGAGACATGACGTTGTATGGCGGCGTTACTGAAATAATATTTTTCTTCTTGCAAGGTTCAAATCGACTCAAAAAGATCACCGGGATAAATAACTCAGTTGTTTCTTAAATTTGCATTTTACAAATTTAATTCACAGAAAAGAATCTTATTTTTCACTCATAAACGATTTTTGCATCATGTACCCAGCTGACGCCATTCTCCCCGACAAATGATTCTGATTCAATTTTATTCTTTTTCATGTTTGTGTTTTCTTGTATAAATGGCATTATGGATTGTTTCGATGGGGAATACAAAGATATACATACATACATATATATATATATATATATATATATATATATATATATGTGTGTGTGTGTGTGTGTGTGAGTGTGTGTGTGTGTGTGTGTGTGTGTGTATAACATTCACACACACACACACACACACATATATATATATATATATATATATATATATATATATATACAGAGATAGATAGATAGATAATAAATCTCTAAAAAAAGCGGTCAATGCTCAGAAACCGAAGCCAAACTGGAATAAAACACTTAAAGTTGAATTAAAATTTCAAAAATTCAATCAAGTAATTTTACTGAAAGTTATAACACTAAAATATCTGAATACGCACAAGCACACACAAATATATATATAGTCATCCACAGAGAGATCTGTTTCGTTCTATCAGAACTCATCAGTGTGGCTAGACAGTATCTCCCCGTACCTGGGATCCAAACCCGGTTGACTCAAACGTCAACCCAAGCTTCTAACCATTCAGGTACACGAAGATATTAGCGGCGAAGTAAATTTTAAACGTTTATGAATCAGAATTACTATTGTTTACATACATCCGTTCAACGTTAGCCGAGACCTCAATTCAAACGAAGAGACTTGCAATAGTCGCTAATGGCAACACGATTACTTCTTCGCCTGAGAACAAAACCCAACGGGGGTAGGGGAGTATATTTATATATATATATCATCATCATCATATCGTGCTGGCAGCACGGATATCCCTGACCCTCTCTCGCCACTCCTCCCTATCGTTCATCGCCCTAGGTAGGTCTTCAGGACAACAACCTGTATCCTCACATAGCTGCTGAATGTACGTTCGAGCTGGTCGTCCTGCTTTTGCGCGGCCATGTGTGGGGATCCATAAGAGTACATCTCTTATGAGTTCATCTCTGCTTCTCCAGCAGTGTCCTGCATGTCTGGTTCGTCTAACTTGAATAGTTTTCATGATAGGGGGCAGGTGGCCGTATAGTTGGTGTCTTGTGGGGTGTTGCTGCCAGGACTTGTTCAGGATTGCACGCAGCATTCTTGTGTAATTGCCATCTAGTTACTTCTCCAGCCGTTTTGTTAGCGTCCATGTAGTGCATCCATATAGCAGTATCGATGTGACCGCTGCCTGGAAGAAACTGCGTTTTATTTTATCGGTTAGGTCTGATTTCCATATAATCGATAGCCTATTGATAGCTGTCCATGCTTTCGTTAACCTCGTTTCGATGTCCTTTTCGGTTG
>OY757909.1:53559402-53614402 GCA_963585895.1 Sepioteuthis lessoniana
ATATTAATCTCTGTAATAATTCGTTATATATGTTCACCATTGACAAGTTTTATGAATGTTTGTGGCAATCTGCAGTAGTTACGGCAAGTGGCGTGTATCGATTGTTGGGAGTATTGTTCTACTGGTTGACCCCTCTGTGTTAAAGACTAGGATTTAGCTCCGCCGTATAAGTCTGTAATGATTAATTTCAAGCTTAAAAGAACAACTTTACGCCGCAATTAACGATACATTAAGAAAACACCGAGTTAATAACTGTGAACATCTTGGATATACCAGTGTCTATTATTCCCCAAATCCTTTAATCCATAAAAAATCTGGTTGTTGTAGCCGTCCTTGAATTTGAATTGTGCTGATGGCACGGATACCCTTGACTTTCTCTCACCATCTCTTCCTATCGGCCGTCGCTCTTGGTAGATCCTCTCAGCTGAATTCAGTATCCGCATAGAGCTGATATATGTAAAGTTTTGCTTGTCATTAATTACTAGCGGGTTCATATATTTGAGTCCCCTAGAAAGCTTCACTTATGAGTTTGTTTCACTAGTAGTACCCGAGTCTTGTTGGTCTTACTTGCATAAACTGTGAGATCAGTGTATAGCTTCTGTCTTGTGGATTGCTTCTTTCAGGATTATTCATAAATGCACGTAGCCTTTTTGTGTAGATCCCATGTATCATTCCTTTAAGTGTTTCGTTAAAATCGACGTGATGCAACCGTATAGCAGTACTATCACGGTTACGACTTGGAAGCATGATCATTCTTCTTTTATCCAACTGCTCAAATTTTAGTATGATCGCTAACATGTCACTAGCACCCTATGTCTATCCGATACTTATATTGATATTATCTTCTTTTGATGAAATATTACAAATGAGATATGAGAAATAGTCTACTAATTACAGAGTCTTGCTATTTAAAGTGGATATGGCTCAAATTTATTTGGGACACGTCATCTCTGTTTCATCTGGGTTTACGTCAAAGTTAATACCTCTTGCTGCCTACTCCAGGCTACACAGCAGGGATTCACCTTGAGCAGGTGTATTTACGAAAATGCTAGATTATTCGCGTAGTTAGCATCTGTCATTGTTTTCGTTTGTCTCTTGTACAGAAAAAAAAGGTATTATAGGGAACATAATTATTCAATTTTTAAAATCCTCTTTAGTAACATTTCTTACCTTATGATTCAGTATGTTCGTCTTTTATGGGTTTTATACGAGAAGCCTAATCAGATACGCTTGACAAAAACATCGACAGGAATGCCGTGATAAAACTAGTTTGTGAATAAGAATATTTACTTCTGTATAGTCATCGGACATGTCATGACTCTTATCAACAAGGATGATTCTATAATATGAATGGAACTTTTTTTCCGAATTTCTAATTTCTTGGTGCGATTCAACATTGCTATCTATCAAATGTAATTCTTCGGCAAAGTTAACGAGCCGCTAAAATTCCTGCAACTCAAAAATGATTGACAGCTGTTTTTTTTTTTCTTGTGCTGAGATTACAGTCAAAGTATTTTTCTTAATCAGCGTTTTCTAGGTATATAATCAACGCCTCCCACCACAGTTTTGGCGTATGACACAAGGTTGGTTTAAGATGGGTGGCCTGCTGGGTAGATGCAAAAATTGTCCAGTTTCGTCTGCATTCGCTTCAGGTGGACTTTATTCACCAAGCAAATTAAACTGAGCCTAACGCCTTTTTTACAAGGGGAAAATGCCTCTCAGGAACTTGAATTATTCATATCCAGAGACCATCCGGCCCCGTGTATGATCTATCGTGAAACACTCAACTGTTTCTCTTTACGATGTTTCAGTAGTCATAAATTTAAGTACTATGTTAGGTTTTCAGACACCAGCTTTTAATCTTAAAACATATCTCTACTACTGACTTCATTTCCAAATATTCTAATGTCTTTGTCTTTTTTCCTCAGCAAGATGCCTTCTTTACTGTATTCCCCTTACATAATCATTTTTCTCACTGGGAGTCCTCAATTAACTGACTTCAACACTATATCCATTTTTAAAATGCAGTGGAATCTATTGCTCATAACATAATTTGAAAACAAAAAATATTCGGAAAGTTTTATATTCGACAGAATAATTTCGTGCAACATAGCAGTATCCTATTATCCTACAATATTATTTCGTGCAACATAGCAGTATCCTATTATCCTACAATATAATTTCGTGCAACATAGCAGTATCCTATTATCATACAATATTATTTCGTGCAACATAGCAGTATCCTATTATCCTACAGTATTATTTCGTGCAACATAGCAATATCCTATTATCCTACAATATTATTTCGTGCAAACATAGCAGTATCCTATTATCCTACAATATCATTTCGTGCAACATAGCAGTATCCTATTATCCTACAATATTATTTCGTGCAACATAGCAGTATCTTATTATCCTATTTTTTAAATCCAGAGTCGATTAGTTGTTGACAATTATGAATTATGAAGATAAAAAATAGAAGAAAGAACCTGATAAGCTGCACACATAAAATTTCAAGAAAATAAATTCATTAAAACCAACTATGAAGGGCATTACACAATATTTAACAGCATAAAATATATTGGTTAAAATCTAATCTAATCATACAGTTATTTATAGATTATTACATGCAAAGGAATTATCTCAGGTATCAACGCAGTCTCCAGATAATAGAGACTTGATTCAATTTTTTAAATAAAACTTTTTCATAGTTAATTTATCAGTTGTTGACAATCAATTAATCATGAAAACTGCAAATGTAAATTTGGGGAGTACCCAATAAAAAGTATTTATACAGTTTCAGAAGAGCAAATATCAATGAAATGTTCTCTATGTAGAGTATTACATAATATTCAAAGGATAAAGACGCAAAATTTAAGAAAAAAAAACAAACGTTCTTTTAATCAGTACTAATAGCAACAGAAAGGAAAAATACCGGAATAGAAATTCTGATTTCCGAAATAAGAGAATTAGAGCAAATGAGAAGCAATGATAATCGGAGATTGTGAAAGAATTAAAATTTCAAAGGCAGACAAAAATTGAAATAGATTTGCATTTTTTAAGAGCTACAAATTCCGAAAGGACGCTGAAAAGGATAACAAGTGAAAAAATAACAAAACATATGGATGAAATGAAATATAAAAGAAAGTAAAATCAAACAAAAGAAACACCAGAACGTCAACATTGTACAAATGCATGCACAGATACACGCGATGTACAAAATGTGACGAAAAAGTGTTGAGACTGAATCTTTATCTGCAATTGAAAAATTAAAATAAAACAAGAGAGAGAGAGAGAGAGACAGACAGACAGACAGACAGACAAAGAGACAGACAGAGAACTAAATCTGATTTATTTTCAAACGTAAAGGTTATCGTTGTAGGAAATTGATTCGGTGAGCCGAGTTCAAATTCTCGACGAGTTTGCATTTCACATCGTGTTAACGAGCTTGAGAAAGCGTCGATCCATCTGTTTCCTTCTTCATCTATGAGTAAATAAAAGGGCAGACGGAATTTTTCAGCCTTGATGAGATAACAGGTCGAAAATGAAAACTGAATTCAAACCAGATTTACTCTCCATAAAAACTGCAAAAGTCTAAGATCGTTCTCTTCGTAGAAGATTTGGGCAAATTCATCCATTTTCTCTCTATTGGATATTAACTGCATATATATATATCATCATCATCATCATGTCGCGCCGTCTGCGCGGATATCCCTGACCGTCTCTCGCCATTTCTCCCTATCACTCATCGCCTCCGGCAGGTCTTCAGGATTACAACCCGTGTCCTCACATAGCTGCTGTATGTAAGTTCGTGCTGGTCGTCCCACACTTGCACATCCATGAGTGGGGGTCCACAGGAGTACATCGCTTATGAGCTCGTCCTTGCTTCTCCAGCAGTGTCCCGCGTGTCTGGTTCGTCGAACTTGTATAGTTTTTGTGATAGGGGGCAAGTGTCCGTATAGTTGGAGTCTCGTGGGGTGTTGTCGCCAGGACTTGTTTAATACTGCTCTCAACATTCTTGTGTAATTTCCGTCCAGCCTCCTCTCCAGCCGCTTCGTAAGCGTCCATGTGGTGCATCCATATAGCAGTATCGACACAACCGCTGCCTGGAAGAAACTGCGTTTCATTTTATCTGTTAGGTCCGACTTCCATATGATCGAGAGCCTATCGATAGCTGTCCATGCCTTCGTCAGTCGTGTGTCGATGTCCTTCTCGGTTGATGAGACGCTGCTTCCTAGGTATGTGAATTTGTCGACTAGTTTCAGAGAGGCTCCGTCTAGTGTGGCAATGTTGCCTGTTTGGTTGTAACACATATATTCGGTTTTGTTTGCATTGACATGTAGGCCAATGCCAGCTGCAGCTCGTTCCAGACTATCGTTCAGGACATAAAAGAAATATGACAGTGTAGCTTCTTAACATATCAAAAGGAATTTTAGAAGTGCATCGGCCAATGTAAATCTCTGAATAAGTATGTTATGTCAAGTGGACTATTTGGCAAATATACTGATCAAAAGTATCGATCAAAAAGTATTGGCACTGACTTCTTGAGACTGCTGCTAGGCAGAATTTTAGATGTCTAGACATCATCACTTTTTTATATAGTGGTTAGAGGATCGGTTGTTTTGTTGGTTATAAAGTATCTCACTTTATGTAGATTCAAGTAATAGTGATTCTGTCTTTTTTGCGAGCTACCATAATAGTTTAAAGTAACTAATGATGATAATCCTGAGTAAACCATTATAGTTCGGATATTAGATATAATTTACACGTAGTCATATAAGTTCAAGCATTCCTTTCAAATATAAATAATTTGCAAATATATTTGACCCAATGACACAACCCTAAATGATACTCCGTCTCCTATGTAGAATGGATATGGGAGATTAAAATCATAAGGTTGCGTCCTCATGGTGAAAAGATTTTTGCTATGAGGTGCCTTTCAGGTATAGAGTCATTTATAATGATCGCTGGCGCAGCACGATCAACAATCATTGGGAGATGAATGCAACATTTCCTGAGCAACACTTTCATTTTTCGAAGAGCTAATCGGGCGTCAGCGTAAATTGTTCCCCTGTTGGCGCATCACGATCATTGTTGCTTGATTGTAGTATTTTCAAGAAAATGCTAAAATCTTATATATTTTTCTCATTAATTGTGTTCCAACATCCCATCTATTAGAAGACATTTACAGTTCCTACTGGTCACCACGGGAGGGATAGAAAATCTAAAAATAGTCAAAAGAAAAAACAAAACAAAAAAACAATACAGGCAGTTTACAGTTTAGGTTTTTAACAGCCCGGAAATGTAACAGACATCGGATTTTCGACAAATTGAGCACCCTTTATTATTCCCTGAAAAATAAGTCCCTCCAAAATAAATTCACGCTCCAAATTTTTAAATGTGATTCTTTGGTGCAGAATCAATAATAATGAAAAGAAATTTTTGAAAAAAAATGAAGAATAAGACATTTACACTAAAAGTCCTACCTATGCTGATTCCTATTGAGTAAGTGTAACAAAGTAATGATACCATACAACTAAGAGTTTCAGAGCCGGAGCTTGACTAGTGGATCCAGTTTATTATCTTGTAATGGTTCATGGGTAGTGTATTTTTTGTCAAGGACGGATCTGACTGACGCTAACTCCCAATTTAAAAACCTTTTAGAGTAATGAACAAATTGAGAAATGGGATAGAATTAGAGAAGGGAAAAAGCAATGAGTTGAAGAGAAAAAAAGAAGAGAAGTTTGGGAAAAGATTTTGCGGACAACAGTGTTTGCTGAGGGCAGACGACTGCGTTTAGTGAGTAGCAGAGACAACTGCGTTAGAAACACACGGATGAAAAGTATCAGTTCTAAGAAGTTTACCACATCTTGATAACATGCTGTAAATTAAATACTACTACTACTACTACTACTAATAATAATAATTATAATTATAATAAATTCTCTGGATTTTAAAATACGAACAAATCATTTGATCCCTGCAAGGAGAACTGACCTTGTGATAAATCACACACACACACACATACACACACATAAAGAAAACTGGTTAGTCCATTTTACCGTTCGGACGGACCTCAGAATAAAAAAATCTAAGAAAACGAAAAAAGAAACAAGAACTGAAACCTTGCCAGATAACTGAGAAATTTGTGAAACATGAGCGTGACGGTAGTGCCAGTTGTGATTGACACACTTGGAACGGTCCCCAAAGGCTCGGAAAGCGGGCTGGAAGAGTTTTAAAATAGAGGACAAATCGAGACTATACGGACTACAACATTGTTAAGATAAGCAAGAATAATGAGAAGCGTTTTGGAAACCTGAGGAGACTTGCTGTCACTCAAAATCCAGGGAAATACCATCAACTAATGCTAGTGTGAATAAACTCCCTCATATATAAAAGATAATTTTGTTGCAACTTCTTTGTTACTTTTACTGTTTGTTTCTTTTATTAACATTTCGTTTCATCTAAAAGTTTCGTTCACTGCCTTCCAATACGGACTTGGTAAGCATATGTACTGATAACTTCAGTACAACTCCAACTACAATCTCACCCAGGACACCAGACCTTTTCAGGAAGAGATATTAGCCTTCTACAAATAATTTAGTCAGTGTAAAGGCGTTCGGGCAAAAAACTTACAGGCGACACTACTATTTGTCGACTTTACCAAGGCCTTCGATTCCATACACAGAGGGAAGATGGAGCAAATCCTACTAGCATACGGCCTACCAAAAGAAACCGTAGCAGCGATAATGATTCTCTACCGAAACACCAAAGTGAAAGTATGTTCACCAGATGGAGACACGGAATACTTCGACATTGTTGCTGGAGTACTACAAGGAGACACACTAGCCCCGTACCTCTTTATCATCTGTCTAGACTATATGCTTACGACTTCGATCGACAAAATCAGAGAAAATGGCTTCGAGCTGACTAAGAGAAGAAGCAAAAGGTACCCCGCAAAAACAATCACGGACGCCGACTACGCTGATGACTTGGCGATACTAGCGAATACGCCTAATCAAGCAGAAACACTACTACATAGTCTGGAACGAGCCGTAGCTGGCATTGGCCTCCATGTCAATGCAAACAAAACTGAATATATGTGTTACAACCAAACGGGCAACATTGCCACACTAGACGGAGCCTCTCTGAAACTAGTCGACAAATTCACCTACCTAGGAAGTAGCGTCTCATCAACCGAAAAAGACATCGACACACGACTGACGAACACATGGACAGCTATCGATAGGCTCTCGATCATATGGAAGTCGGACCTAACTGATAAAATGAAACGCAGTTTCTTTCAGGCAGCGGTTGTGTCGATACTGCTATATGGATGCACCACTTGGACGCTTACGAAGCGGCTGGAGAGGAGGCTGGACGGAAATTATACAAGAATGTTGAGAGCAGTATTAAACACGTCCTGGCGACAACACCCCGCGAGACTCCAACTATACGGACACTTGCCCCCCATCACGAAAACTATACAAGTTCGACGAACCAGACACGCAGGACACTGCTGGAGAAGCAAGGACGAGCTCATAAGCGATGTACTCCTGTGGACCCCCACATATGGATGTGCAAGAGTGGGACGACCAGCACGAACCTACATACAGCAACTATGTGAGGACACAGGATGTAACCCTGAAGACCTGCCGGAGGCGATGAATGATAGGGAGAAATGGCGAGAGAGGGTCAGGGATATCCGCGCTGGCGGCGCGACATGATGATGATGATTCCCAAAGATGATGGTTTAGTATATTATTTGCTCAGATATGGGCATGTTTTGATTAAGATAAATCAAAAAGTTGATAGCTTCAATATCCATATCTTTTTTTAAAATCAAACTTCGTACACCACGAGAAACAATATCCAACTACAAAATGAAATTAAAAACAATTGAATTACTCTGGAAGAGAGCTATATATTTAAACAATATATATATATATATAATTTTTAAGAGTAAAATTTCATGAAAAGAATATTTACAATGAAGAGCACGGCATGCTTTTCGAGCAAGCTGTTTTTTAGTCGCAGTAACGGTAGAAACAGACACGTGTTCTATTTGGTTCTTCTTACGATAAACAGAAAGACTTATTGCGTGTGTCAGCGCTCATCTCAGTGGCTGAGAGTGAGTGATTGATATATGTACTGCCCATTTACATAATCACTGTGATATCGTAATTATAAACATGAGTGACGAGCTGTTATCATATGGCTCGGCAACTAAAGTTCCTTTATTTCTTTATCTTTTCTTGCGTGAGTTATCTTTGCCAAACGTCTACTAATTCGATAAAATGCACTATTACATTTAGTGTACGTTTCACAGTGTACTAAATATTATTTTGCACACTATTTTTGCTGGATAAACGAATAAAAGTTCGAAAAATGAGGTAATAATTACACATATAAAAACATTTTCCCATAAGAAATATATATTTTTCAATATATGTTCTTTGTCTATTCGTTTAATTTGATGTTGAATATTAAACACATTGATTTCATATTACAAATTTGTGCTAATAAGTATAAGTCACACTAAGGACATATCGATCCTCTCAGTCCACACACACACACACACACACACACACACACACACACACACACATATATATATATATATATATATATATATATATATATATATATATATATATAAATATATATATGTATTCTTGTTTTCGATCAAAAGAAATAAAACTAAAATTCTTTTGATTTGACTTTTGATTTAATTTTATTTTTAACACAATACATTCAATCGACAGTTCAATGTTTTATGACTGAACACTTAAGTGTTAAGTGTTGGCTTTTGAAGCGAAAAGTCTTCTTTCTTCTATTGTGCGTTGAGCACGCTTTACCAGTTATATGGGCGTCTTGTTCGTTTTAAATTTTAAACTTCTTTTTCGTTTCCCTATTGATCAAGTTTAAAACGGAGCTCATAAAAGTGTTGAGTGCCTTTTCGCAGGAACGTTTCGAAAAATCAAATAAGTGAGATGTATCCATCATTTCTCTCCTAGCACATGCTCAAACATAGTCATAAAAAGACATTAGCATTAATACATCTATCTATCTATCTATCTATCTGTTTGACTCTTGGTCTCTTTTTTCACCTTTTTCCATCCGTCTCTTTCCCTCTGTCTGTCTGTCTGTCTGTCATGGTGTCTGTCTCTATCCACACACACACACACACGTATACTCACAACGACCATGTGAGTGAAATATAGAGTGTACACACACACACACACACACACACACACACACACACACACACATACGTCTTAACAGAGAGATAGATAAATGATGTATGAATATGTATATATATATAATTCTAAAATATGCATATGACTATGTATCAGTCCACAGATAAGTACACATATATCTATTAATAAAATTTTGTTTTGGGCGGGAAAGTTGCTATATTCTAGTTAGTGGGTGTCAATTGTACAATGGTATAATTTTTGCAAAAGACTATACCTAATGTTATATGCTTCGATTGTACAATTTTCAAATCATAATATCCTGGTAACATCATTTTAAAATAAATTTTATGAGCGATAACAACGCACACACACACACACACACACACACACACACACATATATATATATACAAATGCATAATTTTTCTCAATTTTATATATGTGTGTGTCTATGTGTGTGTGTGTGTGTGTGTGTGTCTATGTGTGTGTCAATGTGTGTGTGTGTGTGTGTGTGTGACAATGGTTAGATATAAGCAAAATGAGACAAACAGATAGATAGACAGATGAGCAAACAGTTTAAAAATTGATAAATATGCGCTGAGATAGATTATATTGGATTGATAATAATAATAATAATAATAATAATAATAATAATAATAATAATAATAATAATAATAATGTCGACTTTGCTGGGCCGGCTGACCACAGAATACAACTTTTTCAGAGAATTGAAAGAACTATGGGACATGAAGTTAAAAATTATACCAATTGTGATTGGTGCTTTTGGTACAGTAAATAAAGGATTATCAAAAGAACGGGAGGACTTGGAAGTCGGCGGACGAGTGGAGACCATCTAAACGACTGCATTATTGAGAACGGCCTAAATACTGAGAAGATTCCTGGAGACTTGAGGAGACTTGTTGTCACTCAAACTCCAGTGAAAGACCATCAGCTAACGCTGATGTGAAAAACACTCAATAATAATGACCAATAATATCAAAGCGAAAATCTATAATACACAAGTGTGGATTGTGGAGACGAAAATATTAATCCTATAATATGCGAATGCTGCAAATTAGTGCAAAAGAAATATGACACAATTGGGTGTGAAAGGTGATCCAATGGGAATCCTGCAGGAAACTGAAATTTGACCAAACTACCAAATGGTATATGCATAAACCAGCGTCTGTCCTGGAGAATGAGATGCATAAAATTCACTGGGATTTTGGGATACAAAGAGATCACCTTATCCCGTGCTGAAGATCAGTCCTAGTGATAAGTAACAGAAAAGAAAAAAAGAAAAAAAAAGAATTTTCCTTATAGCGGACCAACTGAGTGAAAAACAAAGAAAGTGAAAAGAGAGAAAAGTACTTGGACCTTGTCAAAGAACTAAGAAAGCAGTGGAACATGATAGTGACGGTGATACCGATTGTAATTGTCCTCAAAAACTTGGAAAGGAGCCTGAAAATTTTCGAAATTCAAAGACGAATCAAGACCATCCAAAATACGACATTATTAAGACCGGCCAGAACTCTGATCAGTCCTAAATACTGAGAAAAGTCCTGTTAGCTTAAGGAGACTTATTCCCAAGACTCCACTGAAAGACTATCAGCAAATGATGGTGTGAAAAACTGGCTAGGTAGAATACTACTACTACTACTACTACTAATAATAATAATAATAATAATAATAATAATAATAATCGCTATGCTTCATCTACATCTTTCATACAACTGAAGACTTACATGTAAACAATATATGCCGTTCAAGTAGACATTGGATAATGAAAAGTAAAGCCCTAACATTAAATATGAATTGGTTCTGCTGGTCAATACGCTGACATTCAGTTTATTTATTTCTGCGTCCTGTCTAAATATGGACTTGTAGCTAAACTCAACAAGGATCCGCTAAACACAGTGTCAATATTTGAAAAGGATTGTTGTAATTTCTACATGCCCATTTATACAGAGATACTTGTCGAACAGAAATGGTTAACATCCCAGTCTCTCAAATCCTACTTCATATAAGGAATTCGTTACCGGTGCCAAACTTTTACTCAATACATTTATCAAGGGACATGCCACTTGTTCCTTTCATAATGTTTCGACGTAAATTCTTTGCATTTGTCTCATGAGAGCCATCCTTTTCTTGCCCAGTTCCAAATCTAAGAGTCAAAAGTGCTGGACTGTGAGGTCGAAGTAGGCGAATTCCAAATCCAGTCGTGCTATTACGTTCACTTTCGTAGTAATGCCTTAGGGAAAGCTATGAAACCTCTTATGTCTTCAGCTATAAGTTAAATAGTACGACATCTGTTCTTCTACAAGAACGGCTTTGGCATTAAATAAACCACAAAGACCAAAATACTATTAAACAAAAACTGAACCAGACCAAACCAAACCAGATAAAACACACATTAATATCTATCTATCTATCTATCTATCTATCTATCATTTTACCCTTTGGCTATTTTAATAATAACTAGTGGTTTGAATTGTGTTCTGAGTGATAGAATCCCAAAATAATTACCTCTTTACAAAAAATTACCATTAATTTAAACAATTTTTCAAGTTTGCTTTTTTGTAAATTTTATGAAACTAGTATTTTCAATTGTTAAATAAGAACTATTTTGGGTCTTGTCTGTTATTAATTTAATGACTGCTAAATCAAAAACAGACGTGAACATCCTTTATGATTTTTGCAATGCGTAGTATTTATCTCGTAGATAAGACTCTAAAACGTTTTCAAACCGTTTTATGATATCAAGTATTCCAATCTAATTTATATAATTTATACATAATTACATGGTGTTGTGTTTTTCAAGCAGTCATTCAAAATAGTGGAAATTGTTTTTGAAAACTGGAAAATATATTTTCAGTGCTTTTTTTTATTAATAAATGTAAACTCTGCATTGTTTGGAATTGGCTGATAACAAAAAATATTGTAGCAGAAATATTTGTCTGGAGGAAATTCAAAACGGTGACAAATCAAACACAGTTCTTCAGGCTTGAATAGATGTTGGTCATCAAAATATTGGAGGCTTAGAAGTGAAATCCGTGTAAAATCTTCAGAAAAATGGGCGATGTAAACGGAAAAGCTTATTATTCACAATTTCAATAAACATGAGTTTTCCACAGCGAGGCAGAATCAAAAAGACAGACCATGGAGAAGAAACACATTTTCCGGGCGCAGCTGACAGTAAAAGAAATCATACTGACAATCTTCTAGGACATGATCTCACCCATGACTTTCTTGAAAAAGGTGCACATATAAAAAATGCTTCCTACTGTCATCTTCTTGATATACCATGAAAAAAAGAAAAAGAAACCAAACTAAACGAGCATGTATTTGATTATTAACAGGTACTTCACTCCGAATGAGGGAAACGGAAAGTAATGAAAGAGAAGGGGCAAGAGCTTCAGAATTGGAACGTTAGGATCATATTTTTTTGTTTCTTACACAAAGACAACCTTAAGTGTAAGACGTGTAAAGAAAATCCAACCGTATTGATACACACCATAACAAGACAGGAGGTTCATAGTTACTTCCATTGATAGAAATATTTAAAAAAATAATACTCCTTCGAGTCACAATGAACCTGCGAGTATTGCTAACAAAAAAGTGACACCATATTCCCCAGAGATCCAGAAGTAGTCACTATTTAATTTAGTTTAAGCTCATACCAAAGCCACACTTTTTTTTTTAGTCTTACGATTCAGCAGGGGGTGCAATCAGCTTCACTGAGCCTCTGTTTTATTCTGACATATTTACAAAAAGTAGGGTTACTGTAATACTTAGGCTCGAATAAAGCAATAAATAATTTAAGAAATTTTTCAGCGAACTGCAATTTGATAGTGAGAAGCAAAAGGAAATGACAATATAAAAAGAAAGAAGACACTAATAGAGCAAGTTTGTGATGAGAGACAATGTGTTTCCATAATATTTCTTTGAATATTTCACCTGCCTTCTTATATGCAATTTCATATTTTATTCACGGCGTTTTCTTTCTTTCTGTCATTAACGTCTTTCTTCTATCTTGTATTTTGTTTGTATTGTACTCCACATTTTTCAGTTCATCTCTTACTTCCTACAAAGTTTATATACCTTCTATCTCATCTATTATCTTTTATATTGTCTGTCAAGTCCTATTCTTTCTAATCCTTTATTTATTCCGATCTTACACGTCGTCTTCTTTGTGAATGTTTGGTATTAATGTTTATAATTTATTATATCCTAAATCTATTCTTTGTATTATATTCGTCTTGGTCGCATAACGGTTTACAGAATATTGCTTGAGTTTACAATACGCCAATAGCATTCCATAATGAGGGGTAAGACACCCTCTCTTCCATAAAAAGAATTTTACTGGATAAGATGCTAAACTGCATATAGTAATAAGGCTTAGATTTGGAGTTCTGGAAAATGAATTCACTCTTTTGTTGCAAATTACTACTGTCTCTTCTCGGGCTCAGAATGGTTGAAAGTGTTAAGTACGGACCAATTAGATCTCTTTGAAAGATAGTTTTATATAGGAATACTTGAAACTATACAACTGTGATAAATTTATATGTAATTATCATAGTGACTTAAAGGTCTAATTGCATACAACGGTTTATTTCTATTAATTAGGGTACCTGCTCGGATATAACCATTCTGCGCAAATGTTGTTATCTGTTTGAAAATTTTAAGTATTTGATAGGAATACTTGAAAAGATGTAACCGTGTGCAAACAAAATATTGTTATTTTACTGCTTGAAAACTTTCTCACCAAAGTTAGTTGGTGACCTCTCATTGAAGTCTGAATGAAAGAATGTATGCTCAGGTCTCCAGGGCTCATCTCAGTATTCTGGCCTATCTCCAGACCGCTGAAGTCTAGAGGGTCCTGATTCTTTCATTGATTTCCAATTCCTCCAACCTTTCCTCTGAACCATTGGGACCGTTCCGAACGCAACAGTTACTCTCGTATCACTGTCACCTTCGTGTTTCACGGCTTTTTTTAGTTCTCTGGTAATGTCCAAGTACTTGTCTCTCTTTTCGCTTTCTTTGATTTTCACTTAGTGGTCTGCTAGAATAACAAAATACATTATACGACAAATTCTCAGTGTAAAGTGGTGGACAGTGGAATCATAGAAAGCGGGTCGCGCTATTACATTCACATTCACACAAATACTCTTGGAAAAGGTACAAACGCTCTTATACTCCCAGCTTAGGGTTAAAGAGTACCACTACTGTTCTTCTACAAGGATGGCTTTGGCATTAAATAACCGACAAAGGCTGATATGGCATTAAGCAAAAGAAACAAAACCAAAACCAAAACTCTTGGTATAGTGTTCCGGCTGGGATTAGGTGATCTGTCTGTATCTTAAAATCCCAGAGAATTTTATGCGTCTCATTCTCCAAGACGGATTCTTGTTTGTGCATATACCATTTGATAGTATAATCAAAATTCAATCTTTGGCACAATAACCAGTCGTGCCTAATCTTATACTCTTTCTGGTCTTGTGCACTGCATTCGCTCAGAATGTGATTATTAGTTTGATTACCTTCTCTGCATAACTAACACTTGCTATTCTGTTGCGCATAATCGATTTTTGCTTTAATATAATACGTCCTGATAGCATTGTTTTTTGCAGTTATCAGAAAAGATTCAGTTTCTTTCTTGAGATTTCTCTTTCGTTGCCAACTATATGTCCTGTCGCATGCAATCTCGCCACTTTGTCGCTTGCAGTCTCTACACAGTTATTTCTCTTCTCATTTCTGTTTCTTAGTTCTTACTTTTTTTATCTATACTTATATTGCCAACGCTGTTCGGAGCCTCAGTAATTAGTCTTTCTTTGCGCTTTTTAATATAGCTCTCAAGTTTTTGTATTGATACATCTGTACATTCCTCAATGCTGGCAAAGCCTCTTCCCTCGTTTCCTGATCCATATAAACTTTCTATGTCATCTTCCAGATATAAGGCCTTGTGGATCGTTATTAACTTTCTTGTCCTTTGGTATATTTGTCTGAGTTTCTCCTTTGTCCATTTTAACAATGGTTCTAATTATCTTACAATGGGACCTGCCTAGATATTTATACTTATGATGTTATATCTGCCGCAGTGTCTGGTTTCGATAGGCTTTCGTATTCTTTCGAGTTTCTCTTTTCTTATTTCTTTCTGACCATTTCCAAGATTCTCAAATACTTGTATTCTTCCTCCTCGTTAAGCGTTTTAATTCTTTGCTAATTCTTTCGGTAGTTCTCTTCTTTCCACTGTTTCCCTTTCCCCCACTTTTCGTTATCAGCAGGGCACATTATTTCAATGCCAAATTCAATTCCTCTGTCTTGCTGTATATTCCTATTGTTTTTATAAGGGTTTTCTGTTCTTTTCGTTTTTGGCATTAACCTTTTTATCATCGACGCCTATAATCCTTTCTTGTTATTTTGGAAATTTGCCTCTTTGCGTATTCTACTTTTGCCTCTGTTTGAAACCTTGCCGTCAATTCCACACTCTGGTTTCCCATGGCATTCTTGAGGAAGTTTTGACTTTGTCAGATGTTATTACATTTTCAAACAATCTATTCTCCATATCATGTCATTTTGCAGTCAATCCCTATCATGGCGACATTTTCCCACCTCGTTTTGGCATCTTTGAGGATGTACTAGTTGATATATAGATGTCCATTTGTTTCTCCTGTTACCCAGCAGCATCTATTTTGTTCTTCTGGAGATAGTCTTCATCATACAAGCGAAAAATCGAGTTCATCTTTTGTCTATGCCGTCAGGATTTTCCACAGAGCTAAATAAGTTATTGGTCTATAGTTGCTCGGGATGGTGTCTTTCTTGTGGTACTTTTTGATTAGGATAGCTTTTCTTTGTGATACCTATTCCAATATACTTACTTCTTGTAAGAATTTAATCAGTTGAAGTGTAAATCAGTCGTGGATTGACGTGAATTATTAAAACCAGAATCCATGTATTCCATATAACTTGGAGAATTCAATTTGGTATTTTCTTGAGTGTTGATCTTAGCGATTCTTGGTAATTTTTTTTCCTCGTGACCTTCTTTAAGTTCCAATTCTTTTTCATGTTATTTATCTATTCAGCACTTTTATGTTTTTTCCGATTCAATACGTTATTCCAAATTTTTTTGCTTTCTTTTTAACCCAGTTATTTATTTGTCTTTGTGCACTCTCCATCAACTTGCTAGTTGAAATTCCTTTCGTTATTTTGGAAGGTCCTGTTTTGTTTATATTGTCTGACCCTGTCTCAGTATTTTTTGAGTCTCCCTGCTTTCGTCGATATCTTTTGATTTCTTTCTTTCTGTTGAATTGTCAGACATGTCTGTGTTTGTGTTTTTGGTTTCTTTTCATTCCGTTAAATTCTTGTTAGCAGTTTGTCGTAGCTTTTTGTCGTAGTTTCTTTATTTGTCCAATCCTTATTTTCTATCTAAGTTATTCATTTCTGTTCAGATTCATTAGGCAGATAACTATTTTATCTCTGACTCGTTTTGCTCCGACCATAGATCAACTCGTTCAGTTTGTTGATGTTATCCGTTATGATTTGTTTTAATTTATTTTTTCGGTCTTTATTTTTTCCTGGTTTGATAACTTACAGATGGTAATATAGACTTTTGTTTATTCATGATATTTTAAAAATTAATTCTGCATTTTCTCTGTCTTCTTGTGTTAACGTTGATGTTGTGGTATTGGATTCTATGATGACTTGGTTTTCAATATTTTGTGTTTCAGTTCGCTTAGGGGGCTCCATTTAAGTACATACCCAACGATTTACCTATCCATATTGTTCTAGTATCACAAGATCAGGAAACTAACCTTTCTTTAAAAATCAACCTCATTTGGTTAGCAAGTCTTTCCCTGGTATTAGATTTACCAGATTCTGTCCAGATGTCCATCATTTGTTTCCTTTATCTTCTTTGTGTAGGATTAATTTAAAAATAACAGTGGATTACAATTTTGTTGTATTCTCTCGTATATCTTTTCCTTTAATGTATCTCAATGGAATTTTTGTTTTTGGATTTGTGTTCCTGAAGTTTGAAAGCCAACATTTCAGGATGACGAACCTGTCTCCTATCTTGGCTATCAAGAGAGAACCTGTCGAGCATGACACGTAGATCTGTTTTCTGAGTCAGTTATTAGTTTGGATTTGGATTTGGATTTATCAATTATCATGGGTAGTATAATGTGGCTATACTAAACTCAGGAGAGGATTATTGTTTTTGTTATTGTCATAGATGTGATCTGGTAGTCTTTCAAATATTCTTTAGTGGTCAAAAATACTTACACCTTTGAAATTTCTAAGGTCTATCACGCGCAAGTCCATGAAAGCTTTTGTTCTTATAAAATTCTTTGGGGGGGTGTCCTCGTGGTGTAATGGTTAACGCGATGGACTACGGAATCGTAGTTAGCGAGTTCGTAATCCAGTTGTGCTATTACGTTCACTTTCGGGCAAATATCCTTGGTAAAGGTATGAACCACCTTATCCTCCCAGTTGCGGGTTAAATAGTACCACTAATGTTGATATGACATTAAACAAAGAAACCAAACCAAACTAAAATTCTTTGAGTTGGTGTTACAACATCTTTTGTTAGGTTATTTTGCTTGCAATGGACTTCTACAATTGTCATTTTTTCACTATTAAAAGACATCAATATTCCACATACATTTCAACATCTGCCGTCAAATTCACACTAATGAATACATAATCATCATCATCATCATCATGTCGTTCCACCAGCAGGGATATCCTTGAGCCTCTCTCGCCACTCCTCCTTATCGTTCATCGCTTATGACAGGTCCTCAGGGCTATATCCCGTATCCTCACAGACCTGCCGTATGTAGGTTTGAGCTGGTCACCCTGCTTTAGCTCGACCATGTGCGGGGGTCCATAGGAGATCATCATTTATGAGCTCATCCCAGCTTCTCCAGTAGTGTCCTGCATGTCTGGTTCGTCTAACTTTGATGGATTTCGTGATGGGAGGTAGGTGGCCATACAGCTGCTGCTTTGTGGGGTGTTGCCTCCAGGGCTTGTTCAGTATTGCTCGCAGCATTCTAGTATAGTTGCTGTCAAGCCTTTTCTCCATCGTTTAGTTAGCGTCCATGTAGTGCATCCATATAGCAGTATCAACACGAACACTGCTTGGAAAAAACTGCGTTTCATTTTATCGGTCAGGTCTGACTTTCATATGACCAATAGCCACTCCTCCCTATCGTTCATCGCTCTGGGTAGGTCTTCAGGACAACATCCCGTATCCTCACATAGCTGCTGAATGTATGTTCGTGCTGGTCGTCCTGCTTTTGCACGGCCATGTGTGGGGGTCCATAAGAGTACATCTCTTATGAGTTCGTCCTTGCTTCTCCAGCAGTGTCCTGCATGTCTGGTTCGTCTAACTTGAATAGTTTTCGTGATAGGGGGCAGGTGGCCGTACAGTTGGTGTCTTGTGGGATGTTGCCGCCAGGACTTGTTCAAGATTGCACGCAGCATTCTTGTGTAATTGCCGTCTAGCTTCTTCTCCAGCCGTTTTGTTAGCTTCCATGTAGTGCAGCCATATAGCAGTATCGATGTGACCGCTGCCTGGAAGAAACTGCGTTTCATTTTATCGGTTAGGTCTGATTTCCATATAATCGATAGCCTATTGATAGCTGTCCATGCTTTCGTTAACCTCGTTTCGATGTCCTTTTTGGTTGATTCGACGCTGCTTCCTAGGTACGTGAATTTGTCTACTAGTTTAAGAGGGGTTCCTTCTAGAGAGGAGATGTCACCCGTTTGATTATAGCACATATATACCGTTTTGTGTGCATTGACATAGAGGCCTCTGCCTGCGGCTGCTCGTTCCACCGACGCTGACTACACCGATGACATAGCGATACTGGCAAATACAAAGTAATTATAATGACAAATAATTTACCGTAAGTATTAAAGAATACATCCGTTTTCAGAAATACATCACTGTATAAAATATTTAGCTTTATTAGAGTCACAATAATGTATATCAAGTCAGAGATAATGGAATTGTTTATATATGGAGCATAATTCCTATGTCGCATCAGACCGCACTATCCTTTCACATTGATTAGAATCAAACTGTTACTTCCTAGCTGGTTTCTTATTTGTGTTGGTGCATTTTTGTGTTGGTGCATTTGTTAATCCTAATCTTTTTAATCATAAAGTTTAAATATAAAAAGTAAAGAAAATTATAAAATAAGACAGAAATAAAATCACAAAATTAGAATTATTTTAATTTATTTATTGGGAAAGTCCATGAGTTGTAATAGCTAAAGTGGTTGACTGAAGCCTCGCAGTAGGTGAGTTCGATCTCCAAACACGTTATTACGTTCATGTTTGGGTTAATAATCTTTGAAACGATATGAACCCTCTCATCCTTCCAGCTATCGGCTAAATAGCATCACTTCTTTTCTTCTACAAATATGGCTTTGAAATTTAAAAACCTACGAAGGTTGATATACAGTAAAACAAAATAGGCCAAACCTATTTATACGGCTTCAAAATGACAAATATTTGAGTCTTTTTACTTTTCCCCAAAAGACAAAATGGTCACCATGTAGGAAACGTTGAGAATATGCAACTGATCTTGAACAAACTATTGTCTATGTCTGTTGAAGAGCTCCAGCGTTGTTTCCAGCGGTGAAATATGTGGTTTCTTAATGGAACGTTTTTGAAAGAGATTTTGAAGAAGATGAATTTGAGTTGTTATTCCATTGATAATTATTATTTTTCCCCTATCAGTCTAATTACCTTCTAGACAGAGCTTGTATAACTTCTGCAAATCTATTTAGTGATTTTTCCTTCGATTTTTACTCATATACATTACACTCTTTTATATATGAATTAGACTTAACATGCATTAGGCAAAGCATATCGTAATGGACTTGAGACAAAAACAAAGACTAAAAACACATTTCGTTGCTTGGATCAATTAGAGTGGGAGCAAATATTATTATTGACTAAAAGGCAAAACAAAGCAAAAGGAAATTCCCTTTGATTTAGTTGTCTGCAATAACAAATGAAATCATTACGAATGCATAAATTGGATAATTCTATCATAAAAATGATAATATTATATTAAACTGGTAATTCCAAATTGGTGTAGATCACTTCAATAGACTATTAAAAACGGTCATTAAATGAATGAATACGGTTTTGTTATTTAGCCAGTGAGCTACTCTGTTTATCTCAGTGTCTAGCTCTGGCAACATTACTGATCGATATTTAATCTCTGACATTCATAAGTGTTCTTGGTTGGTTGGTTGGTTAGTTGGTTGGTTGGTTGGATTTTATGGCATATCAACCCTTGTAGGTCATTCAACACCAAATCCATTTTTATTTATTTGTGTCAAAACAGTTCAATACATATTACAATTCAGTTTAGTGTAAGTACAGTTTTACTATTTAAAAAAACAACAAAAACATTTCTATTTCAAGCAAACAGTTCTAATTCAAACAATTCAGTTTGGCATAAATATGAAGGCAGTATAAATCATTCTGTTTACTTTTTCGCATTTGTTTGCACACAGTTAAATTATTACAAGAGTTTTTATATAACAATAAGTATAAGTCGTTTGTTTGCACTCATTTAAATAGATACGTATGATATTTAAGAGATTAACAATTTAAAAAAGTGATTGAGCTTATAAGTCTGCCGACAGTTAAGTGGTTTCAAGTATTGTAGTTTTTGATTATTTCTTCAAGATTACTGCTGGCAACTATGCGGTCAGTGTCGCTATCCATACTCTTTATACTATACGTCCTTTGTAGGGGTTTTGTTGGTTGTTGAGCACTGGATTGTTTGGTTCTTATTGGTGACTTTGTTGTTGAGGGTATTTTGAATGTACTTCCTGGTCTTTCCTTATTCACTTTGGTGTTCATCTGTATTTTCACAGTTTGGCTAATGGGGAGTTGTGATTTTTTTGCTTCAGTTGTTCAGATCTCATGGGAGATAAGTTTTTTAGTCTATCTTTAATGCTTTTTGGTGGACGGATTGGGAGTTTATGTAACGGCTGTTTTGATGGAGATTTTGCACTTTTAGGAGTAGTTCGTGTAGGAGTGATATACCCTCCGTGCGTCTTTGTTTGGACAACAACATTGGATCTCTCCCCATTTGCAACTTGTTGCTGAGCTGGTGCTTGGTAAAATTCGACCGAGTGTAGTTTTTTCAGGTACTCCAGAAACTTTGGCCGATCATTGGCTTCCAACTTGATCAATTTCTTCACGAGTGTTCAATATTTGTTGTCGTCATTGTTTCTATCCACCCTCCGTGCAACGGGGGCATAGCTTCTTTCTCCCATATATCTCCCTACAATACTCCTAGCTTCCAGGAGGGAAACATTCCTCTTGTGCTTAACCTCAATAATTTCTTTTTCTTTTTGGTAAACAGCGCAAGTTCTTGCGTAAGACGGATGGTCTTGTTAGCAGTTTCCACATCGAATTTCTTTCAAGCAATCTTCCTCTGCATTGTCCGAGGCCTTTTCACCGCATTTGGCACATGTCTGTCGTCCTCTACAGGCTTCCCTGTGGTGTCCCAATTTTTGACATTTGAAGCACCTCAGTGGAGCTGGGACATACTGCTCAACTCTCCCAAGACAATAGCCGATCTTCACCTCTTTTGGAGTTCCGGGCTTATTAAATGTCAGGATGTGAGGGTTGGTCTGGATTCGTTGCTCACCTTTTCTGATGGGGATTCTTTTAATATTTTTCCAGGGCTGATGCTATCTCGTCTTCTGTAGCCAATGCCAACTCTCTACTCTTGACAACTCCCTTGGAAGTGTTGAGTTTCTCATGCGGGTACGCTCTGCATTTTGTCGTATGAAACGTTTTTATTTTTTAATATGTTTTCTGCCTGTCCGGTTGTCTATCTCGACAAGCAAGTTACCATTCCTTGTTTTCTTAACAGTTTTCAGACTTGCTCTTGTAGATATTACTTTTTCTAAGAGAAAAGTCGAGAATTTGGCTAGGCAGACCTCCTCCAAAGATTCAATAACAATGAATCTGGGGAAGTCTGTTGCCTCATTCTCTGAGTATGATTCTGAGAGGTTTCATGTAGATTTTTTGCTTGAAGACGCTGTATATCTTTAACTAGCCCTGCGCTCCACCACCCACTACAGAGTCCATATTGTGTTGGGAATGAACCAAGGAGGTAACCCATTCCCCTTAGTTGAGAGGGAGATATTCGACTAGTATACTCGAGTTGAGGGTAGGCTTCCGAGCCGTTGCCAATTTCAAGTTTTCGGCACTGGTCAAATTCCCATTCTCAACACAATTGACCCTCTGCCACCGCCTTCAAGCAACTAACAGATAAGGGTTGGGAACTTGCTGCAGGTACAGTTTTACTATAAAAAAAACAACAAAAAGTACGATCAGGATAAAATATATAGGTGCTAGGGCTTGACATGACCAGCCAATCCGACCGCCTGTCAGACCAAGTAAGGGCTAAAGTTGTGTGTTGCAAGCCAATGGGCGGATCAATGACTGCTCAACCACCAGTGATCAGTCCGAGCGCCTTACGGGTCACCACCCACGGCCTCATTGAAGGGGTCTTACCCCTCTGCAGAGGTGCAGTCGGTGTATTCTACAGCACCAGCCGACAGGGCGCATTAGTTTTATGATGCAATTTAATATATAATTATCAAAAATGGACAGGATACGACACAAGGTCAATTTTTTTTGCAGATTACTGCTGGTTTGAATGTAGTCTTTCTTCTTTAAAAGCGATTGCCATCCAAAGGCTAAAGAACTCACTCTGCTCAAATTTTATCACTTGTTGGAGGAAAATATTATGGATTCTTACCTTTCCCAATGTCAGTAAAAAACACAGTTTCGTCTAGGATTTGATTGGTTGGTTGGTTGGTTTGTTGGGTTTTGTGGCATATCAATCTTTGTAGTTTATTTAACGCCAAATCCATTTTTATGTAAATAATCTGTTCTATTTAAAACAATCAGTTTAGCATAAGTACACAGTTTAATTGTCAAAAACATTTATTTCAGGCTATTCAAGAAGTTATATGTAATAATTCAGTTAAGTGTAAATACAATTTTAATGGCGAAAAACAGTTCTATTTCAAACAATTCAGTTAGGCTCAAGCACACAGTTTAAATGTAAGTACGGTTTAATTGTCAAAAACATTTCTATTTCAAGCTATTTAGTTTACTCAAACAATTCAGTTTAGCATAAGAATGCTGTTAGTTCTATTTAATCAATAGATAGGGCCCTATCCAGAGTGGACATGGGAGCGATGTTAATGAAGAGGTACTCCGCATTCCCCAAAGCTCCAGCATTGCTGGAACTAGGATTTGAATTCGTTTCGCAAATTCCATTCTTTACGATGATAACTATTCCACATTGCACGCCGCAGTTAAATAAGTAAATAGATGAAAAAAGAAGTTCAACGCAAAGGAAAACCTAAAAAGATTCACTTGCAAATGGGATTAGAAAGGCATTAGCGTCAAGAGAAACGCAGACAGCCTCGTCCAGAAGTTGAACTCGAGACGGTGATTCTATTTTCTAAAGCAATTATAATTACACCTATCTTCTTGTGAGGTTATCTATCAATGGCCAGAACGTCTTAATGGTTTGATGCTTTTTTACTGAACATTGGCCAGCGCGTAATTGTCTTGAACAACAAAAAAAAAGTTCTCCATGCATCCAGTCTCTTTTTTACACACCACCCACATCCATTCATATTAAATGGTACTGAACAGGATTTGGATACAGATTTGTAATTTTTTGAGACTTTTACAGAAAAGTGTTAATCGTGTTTCTGCGCCGTGAAAATTTACCATATCACTATATTTAAAACGGTTTGTATAGATGTACATGGGAGTCGAAATTAATCTAGTAACTGGAGAATTATTCAAGAAATCCATAAAATATGGGGGTTTATTTTTCAACTTTAAGGCAATAGAAAATTATATAGCTGATATGTAACTTGGTGGAGTTCCTTTGGCGTGATTGCTAACGTGCAGGACTGTGACATTGGAATGAGCAAGTTCGAATTCCTATTGAACTATTACGCTTACTTTAAGAATGATAGCTTTTGGAAAGATATCAAACCCTGTATCTCTCCGTTATTGGTTGATCTTCTACAAGGATATCTTTGGCATTTAATACTCGACAAAAGTTGATATGCCATTAAACAGAGGAACCAAACCAAAGTCGTACGTCATTAGATAATTTTTCGTTTCTGATTAAATCATTGCTGGTTTATATTAGTGAAGTTTAACATAATACATTTTTCCATTTCTGTTACATCATCGGAAGAATCTGTTATGTATGTAGGTATTTACCAACCACTTCGCACGAGTATGATATGACACAAAGGCAATTTTTAAGCGGAATTCAACTGGTTTGAATTCAGAGTTTTCCTTCTTTTAGACCCCTTGACATACCAAGATTAAAGTATCCAGTCTTCACAACATTTCACTCATAGCGGAAGAGAGAAGACTTAGATTTATAACTTTACCAAGGGTATCAGGGCTATATGAAAAGCAAACAACTTCGTGCAGGATTTGAACTCGGGACACCGTATTCTACAAAGATAACCATCACACCACAAGGGCCTCCTTATATCATCAACATGTTGCGCTGCTATCACGGATCTCCCAGATCCTCACTCGCCACCTATCTCTATCGTCCATTCAAACCTGTTAAACTCCGCTTAAAAATTGACCTTGTGTCATATCCTGCCCGAGCGGAGGGGTTGGTAAATAGGATCTCTATCGTCCATCGCTCTCGGGAGGTCTTCGAGGCTATACCCTGTATCGGCACAAAGCTGTTGTGTATAGGTTCTTGCTGGTCACCCTGCCTTTGCTCGTCCATATTAAGGGGCTGACAGTAGTTCATTGCTTATTAATTCGTCCCTACTCCTCTAGCAGTGTCTTGCATGTCTGGTTCGTCTCATTTGGATAGTTTTCGTAATGGATGGTAGGTGGCCGTAGAGCGGCTGTTTTGTAGGGTGTTGCCTCCACGACTTGTTCAATATTGCTCACAGCATTATTGTGTAATTGCCTTTAAGCTATTTCTCCAAACATTTAGTTAGCGTCTATGTAGTGTATCCATATAGCAGTATTGACATGATCATTGCTTGGAAAAAACTGCGTTTTATTTTATCGGCTATCGGTCATATTCTATATGACCCATAGCCGATCGATAGCTGTGCATGCCATTGCTAGTCGCATGTTGATATCTTTCTCGGTTGATGAGACACAGCTTCTGATGAATGTTAACTTATCCACTAGTTTCAAAGTCCTCCCATTTGTGTGGAGATATCGTCCCTTATTTGATCTCCTCCTTATATAGTGAGGCACAATTCGGAGAATATTATTCAGAAGCTTTACGCACACATACGCATATACACATAGATAAATAGTACTACATGTTATCTTCCTTTCATTAACATTCCTTTTGCATATGTTTGGAGATGTTTGTTGAACAAATGAAAGTTCATCATAGGCTTGTGGAAATCTGCATCTTGAGTTCAGCAATCGTAGTCCAGTAGAACAACAGAACGGATCTGGGTGATTTTAATTCTTGATATCTGTTAAAATTGTTCGTCGATAAAGACTTTTTGCAGATGTAAAGATTGTTTTCGTCTCTATGATAGACGGTTTGGAAGCCCACTGAGGTGGCTGGTCTGAATTATTAAAACCAGGAAACCAACCTGTAAATACGTTTTTGTCCACTTCTTTCGTCGCCAGGCATCAGATAACAACTTTCTAGTCTTCTGGAAACGTTGCAATAAGTATTGAGGCAAATAATGATACGTGCGTGGCCTAACTGTTATCGCTGTCGTAAATGGACAAGAGAAGTCCAGTTCAAATCCCGCATGCCCTATGCCTTGTCTTTTCTCCTTATTCCCTGGATAAACAGTAAAGCAGACATGGTTCATTAGCTTTGGTAAGACAAACCCCACTAAGAGATGGAAAATCTTTGAATTCAAATTTAATCAGTATTGTTAAAAGAATTTATGATACGCTCGTAAGGATCCAAACACGTAGATGACTTACAAAAGCTTTTACTATAATAAACAAATCACCTGTGGAGTATATTTGCTAAGCTTCAGCTAGAGTATCGAGAGACGAACATTATTAATTTTGGATAGATAGATAGATAGATAGATTCACATTGGGTTTATAGATGTGGATGTTTTCCTGGTCAAGGTATATTGTATAAGATTGACTCTTTTGTCGTACATTGATTATGTTTTCATTGGAAAATCTAAAACTTTTCAAATTATTTTCATTCCTGAGGTTAAACTTAGCTACAGTACCTCTCAGACTGCTTGTAATACGAGTCAAGTACGTTGTGAAGACACTATTTTTGAACGTACAGTACATCGTTGGCTTCTAGTGTCTTGATATGGAAATGTGTGTCTCACAGACGAAAAGAACAGAAAGTCTGGTATCACAGTTTTAAATTAATTAAAAAAAGAAATACCGAAAGAAAATCGTCGAAGCACAATTAGAGAAATGAGCCTTAAATTTAATTAGACTGAAATTTAATACTTTTAGAAGGTTTGAAGCAGATTGAAAAAGTAATGAGGCCTGGCAAGAGGTCATTTATAATCACTGAAAATCAGAAAATAATCAACTTTAAGAAGTTACACAATGTTGTTTGTGAAAAAAATGACTCATTCATAAAATTTACTAAGCATTGAAGTTTTAAATATTCCCCTACTGCGCAGTAAACACACAAAAAATAAATAAAAACCATATTTCAATCGGAATTTGATGAAAGTTTTAAAATGGAACCTTTTTGTTACGAAGAAACGGGTCGACACGAAAAGAGAACCGGAGTTGGTGCGTTTGGTGCAGTAGGCACTCTCGGAATTACTACTAATTTGCATAGGAAGGATTAGGGTTGGATTTAATCAACTTGTCATACAAGGTCAGACCATAATCTGTAGTGAATACTCGAAGAGTCTTCAGTTACGTTCTCATGAGCATTTCACACATTGCTTTCGTTTTCAACCGTGTTGTTCCGATCAAGATGTCGTTGATCGAGCAGTGGGAGCATGCTAAATTAATGACAACATTTTCCTATGACACTTCTGACCTTGGTTAATGCTTTCAATGTGGTGTCGAGTTCAGTGACGTTGATATTTTCAGTGTTTATATTGTAACACAGTATTTGTCCTCCTCAATGTCCAAATACCCTGATAGGTGTTTCTATAAGCAAGAAAGAGGAGAGTTTGATATTATATTTCTAATTCTTTTAGACTGTTTTCTTACCAAGTAGTTGCCCAGTCGACTGGGGCTGTAGAATACCCCCGCCCCGCAACTAGAATCCTGGATATGACACTAAACAATCTGATTGTCAGGGTCCAGTAATCCTGGAGCTTTGGGGAATAAAGAGTACCCTTTCATTGCCATCGCTTCCAGGTTCACTCTAGCCCGAAGTGGGAGCACCTGATGGGTCAAATAAAACTAAACCGTGTTCTTATGCAAAACTGAATTGCTTGAAATCGAACTGATTTTTGACATTAAAAATGTGTACTTATTCTAAACTGAATTGTTTGAAATAGAACTGCTTTTCACATTGAACCTCTGTACTTATGCTAAAGGGAATTGTTTGAAATATAACTGTTTTTTATGCTAAACTGAATCGTTTAAAATTGAGCTGTTTTTTGACATTGAAACTATGTACTTATACTAAACTGAATTGTTTAAAATAGAACTGTTTATATGTATGAAAGTGGATTTGACAATAAAAACCTACAATGGTTGATAAGCCATAAAACCAAACCAAACCAAACCTAACCTAACCATGTAATCGACCAGAAATTTGTATTGTTCTTAACTAAATAATTAGAGAATAGAAGATATATCTTCTTGTCTTTTCACAAGGCAGAAAGCGAAAAGCTGACTCAAGTGGGATTTGAACTGGACTCGTATAGTCCATTTACTACTAAAATAAACGTTATGTCAAACGTGTATCAGTATCTATCAATATTCTATCGTAATGTCTCCGGTAGACTAGACAGTAGTAACATGATGTCAGGTGACTAAAAAGTCGGTAAATACATATTTCCAGTTTGATTGTCAGGTTTATTAATGTTTTAATAATCAAAACCGGCCACCTCAGTGGGTTTCCAAACCGTCTTTCACGAGAGCAGTATACTCTCTTAGTCTTTTAAAAGTCTCAATTGACGAACTATTGGGAGCTTCTAACAAATGATAACCCCCACCAAAGAAAAAAAAGGTTCGTTCTGTCATACTGCTGGTTTGCGACTGCTGAAATCAAAACACAGCCACTCTCTCGACAGGATGCAGAATAGGTTACCTGCAGAGGGGTAATATATCCCCACCAACGAAGTGTCCTGGGTATGACACTAAACTGCATTTGATGGTAATTCTTAATTTATGGATAGAGGCGGGGTACCCCATCATTTGCATTTCTTCTCGGTCAACTCTGAACCAGAGTTGTTGTACCAGTGAGGATCTCAAATTTGGTTTTGTTTTGGTTTATAGTACATCTCTGTCATAGTAGATTATTTGTTTATAGTACATCTCTGCCATAGTAGATTATTTAATGCCAAATCAATTTTTATGCATACAAACAGTTCTATTTAAAGCAATTCAATTTAACATCAGTACACAGTTTAGTTCTATTTAACCCATACATAGGACCTTACATTAAGTGCTACCACTCCAGGCCAGAGTGGACCTTGGAACGATGGCAATAAAGGGGTACTCCGCATTTCCTATCGCTCCAGAATTACTGGAACCCCACTCTCAGATTGTTTAGAGTCACACCAGAACATTCGTCGGTGGAGTCTTACCCCTGTTCAGAGTTGCAGTCGGTGTATTCTACAGCCCCAGCCGACTGGGTAAAATTTGATCACATAATGCTGCTCGATGTTGTTGCTTCAATTTCGTTGCAAAATTAAACAAAGCGACTTCTAATAATCTAAGATTACGCCACTGATCGAGAATTCTGAGAGGCAAATGAACTAATTTAACATTAGTGGATGGTCAACAATAATCAGATGCTTTCAATCAAGGTTGCAAACCTGAAAAATAAACAAATCATTTCGATTATGTTCTGAGCCGACTTCGCATATCAAAAAACAAATAAATAAATAAATAAATAAGTAAATAAATCTCATTACTTTCGAGATATACTTCGTATATGCAAATATGAGTTTTTAACAATACGACTGCACTGGTAAAATATGAATGGGCATAGATTACATTATGTATATAGGTGTGTACAGAGATACATTTACAGATATTGGCTGCTTGATATGACAGAGATGCTATTTAAGAGAATCATGAAATCTTTAAATAAGATTAAAAAATCCAAAAATGACGCAGTAGTTTTCAGATTGTTATTATTTATTCAATTTATTCATTTTTGTAAAAAGTAGTCAATTTAGAATGCAAATGTGCAAGATAACTAATCAAACCAGTGTCAAGTATGGTTAGATGATATGAAAAAAGAAGAAAAGTCAATTCTTTAGTTTTCCCTTTCTATTTATATTTCGGTATTATGTCATGATATGAAAAGAAAACCATATTGGATTACAATATCAAGAGTTACTGGGATAATCTTGTCAGAGAATGAACAGGTACAGAAAAAAGTAGCAACGCCATATCATTGATCGATACATACACATACACATGCATACATACACATACATCACATAGACACGCACACAATGCCCAGTCGGTTGGAGCTGGAAAATAGACTGACCACTTCTCTGCAGAGGGGTAAAGTTGTTGGCGACATTAGTCCAGAGTGACCCGAAGACTCCCTTTCAATAGCTTCTACACCGAGGAGTAGGGGAGGGCGCTACTCCATTCCCTGGATTGCTCCACTTTACCCTTGATCCTTACCTTATATTAAACTGATTTTTAAAAAAATATAACTGTTTTGACATTAACTGTTGGTAAACAAAAATTATATTTATACTAAACTGAATTGTTTAAAATTTCATTCGGCGTTAAATGACTAGAAAAGAATTGATAGGCCGAAAAACAAAACAACCAACCAAATATCAAACTATATACAAACACACACAAACACACACACATATATATATATATATATATATATATATATATATATATGGTTTGTGTGGTGTGTGTGTGTGTGTGTGTGGAGTAGCCTTGATAGGCTATCGACCATATAATATTCTAAATTTCTCTGATAAAATAAAAGGAGCATTCTTCCAAAATATAAATCTGCAATTACAACTCGATAGCGTAGCCACATAAATTTAAGAAAACCCTTAGGTAAAAACTTAGATAGAATATACAAAAGGATGCTGCGTGTGTTTTGAAGTAATCCTGGAAGCAGCAACGATCAAAACAGCAATTTTACGGCCACTTGCATTCGCTTTCACAAATCACGTAAGATAAACGAGAAAGAGATGCTTGGTGTTACTGGAGAAGAAATGTCAAACTTATTGGTGTTTTTTTTCCCGAAGGACTCCTACACAAAGACGCACCAGAGTTGGCCGATCCACAAAAATCTAGGAACATTAACTCTTTACCGATAATGTAGGGTGTTTTGAGGGCTTACCAAGTGCAATAGCCCATGGGGACGGATTACGAGTTAGAGTAAACCGTATATCTTATTTATTTATCTATCTGTCAAACTATTCTTGAACATTATATATATATATATATATATATATTTCGTTGAACATAATAGACTTTTTCTGTCAACATATTTTCTTGTTGATCCGTTCATATTGCCGGATTGCTTTTATCGAATTCACCGGGAATTGATTGATGTATTTTCCCTAATTGTATATATCCCAAGTGCTTCCTGCCCGACTTTGGGCCATCATCAGGGGATGATCTATTACAAAAGGGATGTAACTTTTGTTTTTGCATTACTACTATGTAAGAGCGTCTGTACAGTTGGGGTGTACAGCGTTTACTTTTAAATGTGTTTCTATAAATAGAGTCAGTCGCTAAAGACATTTAAGTACATTAGCACTGGTTTGAAAATTAATTCTGTTAAGTGTGGGTTGCATGTTTCTAATATGTAGTGCTTCGAGAATCTGTAGTTTTTTATTTTGTTATTTTGATGTTCTAATATTGTTATATTGTCGGTGAGAATTTTTCGTAATTCTGTGGTTGGGCATGAATGTTTTTTTAAATGCTGCGCTATGGTAGAGGTTCCATAGCACAGTATTTAAAAAAAATTCACGCTTTCACATTGGAATTATAAATAATTTGATTGCTGAATATAATACATGTAATGATTCACGAATACTCATTTGTAGGATTTGACAAGACGGCAATCCGTATCTCCGTGCACCTTAAACCTCAACTGATGGTAAGGCTCTAGTCCTGGAGCTTTAAGGAATGTGGAGTGCCTCTTTCAAGGACATTATCTCCAGTTTCACTTTGACCTAGTGTTGGGATACTTGTCAAGGTCCAATCTATGGGTCATATAGAACTGTTTAACCATTTAACTATGTGCCCGTGGTGCAATGGTTATCGACACGGCGACACGAGTTCAGATCCTGGACCTGACTGATTGCATTTCACATAGCACTAATACCCTTGGGAAAGGTATGAATCCAAAATATTCTCCCTCCAGCTATGGGTAAATAGTAGGACAGACTAGGTTCTTCAGCCTTGGTGAAGCAACTAGTCTAGGAGAAGGAAAACTCTGAATTCAAACCTGTTAAACTCCGCTTAAAAAATGACCTTGTGTCATATCCTGCCTGAGCGGAGGGGTTGGTAAATATGAACTATGTGCAAATTACTGGAGATAAAAATCAAGAAAAAGATACGTTAGTGGTCAGAATTTCTTAGAGGAAACTTTATGATATTTATCCTTCATGTTTTTCAGACAACTGTTTTGATCTTTATTGTTATATTCCCAACGTTTCGGTCGATATGTCCTCCGGCCTTCTTTAGGTGTTTCTTGTCGAATTCGGGAGCCAACATGTAACTTCGAACCACGTCCTTTATTTAAGCCACAATGATCAATTGCTCTGATTCTGTTAATCATAACCGGGTTCAAGTGTTAAGTATTCCTGTATTGTTACTCGCCTTGGGTCAGGATTGAGCCTGCCACCTCCAGATTATTGTCCCTTAGAAGCTTAGAGAACCAACGCCAATAACCGTTATGCTATATGGAGTGCTGAATACATAGCGTAACGGTTATAGGTGAATATAACTATAAAATTGAAGATGATAATCCGAAAACCCTGAATGATAAAAAGTCAAATACGTATTTCAAGGACAAATATCCCACTCACTTTATTGGAGTGTTTCAGCTTCCCTCCAAGCCGGTCTCAAAACAAGAAGAATTGATTTTTTGAATCAATAAAGATGAATCTTTTTGTTCTGTAAATCGTAGGCAATCGTCGTTAGTTTTGAAAGTTAATCTCATTCCTTGTTCTCTGCCGTTCACTAACTGACTGCTGACCCTTTCCAAAATGTTTAAATTTCATTGAACGTTTCTCGCCCTAACATGCGAGATTTCTCGTGGTTAACACTTTGTTGTCGATCAACCGGTTCACCAGGATGGGAAAACTGTCACGAACTTCCTCGGGAGTGCGAAATCTACTTATTACATGACACCAATCTGTATACATAAAAAGAGTGATAATAAAAGTATCGAGACTAAATCTTATAAATTTTAAACTTTTAAAATTTAAAGCTTAATTTTGTTTGACACAAAAGTATGGGACACCGAGTAAGAAACAAACTCCATAATTAAAATCTGCTATCTTGTTAACCGTTATATTAGGTTGTTCGGAAAATACTGTCTAATTTTAGTATGAAATATTTAAATTCTCTTCATATGTATTATAAACATATTATTTTATCTGTAATTGTATACATAATTCATATTACTAATATTTAAAGTGTTCTCTATCTCTTTTTTTCAGAATTTAATATATAGAGATTTTACATGCAAAAAGAAGTGATGCTGTTAATATTTTGCATGCTTTTAAGTTTGGTCATAATTTTGTTTCATGACAATGCTCGGCCACATGTTACCAGAATGACATTGCAAAAGCCCATTTAACAAGGATATGAGACTTTGCCCCATCATCTTTGCCCATTCTCAACTTCTGATTTTTCATCCAACGATTACCAGTTTTTCAAGTATCCGAACACTTTTTTGCGCGAAAAAAGATTTTAATGGTGTCTTTCATATACGTCACTATAATCTTTTCTGGGCATATTTTGAAGAAATAAGTGCTAGTGGGTTTATGTAAGTTTTTATACGTGTATAGATGTAGTGTATATTGGCATGTAAGTGCAAGAATATCCGTATGTATGTATACTGGCATTGACGTGTATATACATGTATGCGCTATATGTGCGTATAGTAATATCAGAAGGTTATATATATATATATATATATATAGTTAGACAGACTTTAATAGACCAAAAAATTGAAAAAGGATTTACACGCGACTAATCGGTGATGACTAATCGTTGAGTGGAGATGGAAAAACCCCGAAAATAAAAATAGTTTTAAGAGTTAGAACATCATTCTTTTATTTTCTCTGTTCCGTATCGGAGACCATTGAAGCAGGTGGAAATGGCCAACTGACTCAACATATGAGCTGGCTTCTTCGTTCTTTAATGTGTCGTCTCTTGATTCTTTCCTCGTTCTCCGTTCATGCAAACGTTTGTCTTTCGCACCCCAGCCATCAAAAGAGAAAAAGAAACAGAATCATGATATCCATTATATATATATATATATATATTAGAGGAACTTCTTATGTAAGGGTTATCGTAGAAAGTAGACACGGTGGCTCGGGTTTAAAACCTATATATGGCTGTTTGCATTTCACGTAGAGTTGATACATTTGGGAAGGTTATGCATCAAACAACCCCCCTCTCTCTCTCCGACTATGGTAAGAAGCACAACAGATGAGATCTTTAACATTGGTATGGAAACTATTCTAGAATAGGAAGCTTTATTTAAAAAAAAGACCAGCTCCGGAAAGTTTGATCGAACATATTCTATTACACGTAGGTCACTGGATGAGATATTGAACCTTGTCAAAAGTTGCTGACTTTCTTTATCTTTTATCTGTTCGCATTACTTTATCATTTGCTAACATAGTTACATGTGTTATGAGTAGAATTCATGTGGTCTGATTAGTATTAGTTCCGAATAATTTTTAAATTGTTTTTTATCGGTTCCTTTTATATGAAAACACTGGGTTGTTCTCGTGCGGCACACTCCAAATTCTGCAAACATATCTCCGTGGCACATGGTTCGTAAACTGAAATTTCAACTCAAGAGTAAAATATGAGGACGCAAGGACCTTAACACGAATACGATGAAAACAGATGTAGACTATATAACGAAGTAATTTCAGAATTTTTGACAGTAGAAAAATTGCTGCAATCAATGTGTCGTAAACTTGTGTGTTGAATGCCTGGGGATTATTTAAAAAGGAAATTAAATTCATTGCTCGTTTTTATTTTAGCAAATTCACTTGCACTTTAAAAAAATTTTTTTTAATATATGTGCGTACGCGAATATGTGTGGTGAACAGAGGTTAAATGATAGAATAAAGACTCGATGTATAAATTTATAATATTTTTTCTTTAAATTGAGTGAAGATTTTGTGAAAAAAAGAAGAAGTTAGAGCGTAAATATTTTAAAAAGAGAGAGATAAGATTTGAGAATGAAATATAACAGTTTCTGCTTACCTAATCTAAAGGGACATGTTTTGTGCGTGTAAAAAATCTTGTATGAAAATGTCACTATATAGAGAGAAAAATGAATTTTTGACTGAAACATATATTCGGCAGCAGCCGAAATTTTAATCTGCAGGGGACAGATTGAATAGAAGTACGAATATTCTTAACATAATAAAAATGTAAAAGAATGTTCGTTCAATTAAAGAAAAAATAAAAGAAGTTTAAATTAAATGCATTCTTGAAAAAAAAAAAAGAATGCACATATCCATTCAAAATAAATAAACCTAAAATAGTTGTGGAAATGTAGTTAATTTCATACTTACTGAAAAAATATCTATTTTTTCGCCTATTTATACGATGGAGGTTGGATCAAAATTCCAAGAAAAAAGATGATTTATCCATGATTCTAATTGGCAGAAAATGTATTTTAAAACTTTCTTGGAGGAAAAAGATTTTTAAAATTATTTTGGGTTTAGATCTTTCAAATTTTTTCGGCAAATAAAATATTGTCGGCTGCAAAATCACACAGATAAATTTTCAAAGAGCGTATTAGCGGCGAATGTTGGATAAATACAACAATACAAATATAAGAATTACAGGTTCTTGAGCTTATTTTAACACAAAATTTAATTTTTTTTTAGTATGGAAATCAATTGATATCCTCCCCATATATATATATATATATATATATATATATATATATATATATATATATATATATATATATTATTCTAGTAATCTTAGAAGCAAGCATTTGTAGATGTTTTAATTAACTAAACTCAGCTTATGTGCTACGGTTTATTCATATTTCTCTTTGATAACAACATCTTATATTTGCATATGTCCGCTTATATGAATCCTGGAAATTCAGTTATGTATGTAAATATATTTTGACGGAAGAGACCTTGCTTGAAAAGAATAAATCCTTTATAGTATCCGCTAATGAAAATTATTAAGCAAAAATCAATGTCCATGTTTAATGCGCTAGTAATTAATGAATATTTATATGTAATATTGTACTAGGAATTGTGCACTGAAGACATTAATTTAGAATGCACTCTCTGTTTCTCTTTTTCTCTGTGTGTATGTGTGTGTGTGTGTGTGTGTGTGTGTGTGTGTGTGTGTGTGTGTGTGTGTTTATGTATATATTCTATAACCTTTTGCTGACTCAGTGTATATATTATATATATATATATATATATATACACTATAATCGACGCCCCATATATATATATATATATACACACTATAATCGACGCCCTATATATATATATATATATATATATATATATATATGTATATATATATATATATATATATATATATATATATATATATGGGGCGTCGATTATAGATTGTGCACTGAAGACATTTAATTAAAATACTTTCTCTACGCTATTGCTGTCTACTTTTCCTGTTTCCTCCTTCTCTCTCTCAGTCTCTGTCTCGTTATATATATATATATATATATATATATATATATATATATATATATATATATATATATATATATATATATATATATGAGTGTGAGGGATTGTATGTGTAAGGAAGGAAAGAAGAGATACATAAACATGTTCTTAAATAACTTCATAAATAATTTCAAATAAGGAGGTATTTTTTTATCTGTCGAAAATGCCGATCAGCCCAGTCACCTGGGGCTATAGCATGTGTCAACGGCATATCTGCAGAGGGGCGTAACACTCTCTCACTTTTATTTATGTTCTTCATGTGATGTTAAAACTTCCGATTGTAAAGCTCCAGTTCTGAGCTTTGGGAGTATGTTGTGCTTTTCATTACTATTAATTACGTTTTCGCTCTAACTTCGAGTGGTGATACATTTTGGGGTCCCTTCTATGGGGTAGTTCGAGCTTTTGTAATATTTTACTGGGGATTATTATTAATATTAAACAGAATTACTCGTGCTAAATAACAATACTAAAAACAATTTAACTGTGTGTCAATGAATAAATAATATTACATTTAATTAGGTTTGGTTGTGTTGGATTTCATGGCATATCAACAACTGTAGGTAATTTAATGCCAAATCCTCGTAATACATTTGTATCAAATATATGATTCGTTAACACATTTTGTAGATAACATCTTTAAACAAGCATTAGCTCTTTTTTTACACACAGTTGAATGGTTACAATCATTTCTATCGAACAAAAATAATTCTATTCACTATTAAACATTTCTTTGCACACGATTAGATAAACGAGAATATATGATTTTTAAGTGGATAATTTGATGTTAATTTAATCTTCAAAATATTTTTGTTTTACTCAAGTACAGTTAATGTTTTCAATTATTGCTATCTAACACTAGTAATTCTATTGAGTATTAACCATTTGTTTGCTCTCAGTAAAGTGATTACAAGTATTGCTATTTAACACTAATACACTGAACACTATTCCTTCATTTTCCCAAAGGTAATGGTTTCAAGTATTACTATTTTATAACAATAATTTAATTTAGCCACAGACTTAAGGAGTTTAAATCATGGCTATTGAACACTAATGATTATATTGCCCTGTCAGCTGGTGCTGAAGAATACACCGACTGCACCTCTGCTGGGGCTAAGATCATCCCCAAAAAGTGTCCTGTATACGACACTAAACAATCTGGTGGTGAGGTTCAAGTAATGCTAGGGCTTAGGTAAATGTGGAGTACCCCGTTATTGCCATCACTCCTTGGTCTACTCTGGTCCAGAATGGTAGCACCTGATAGGGCCCTATCTATGGCTTGAATAAAAATGAACTTCATACTTATGCTAATCTGAATTGTTTCAATTAGAACTGTTTTACAAACTGAATAGCTTGAAATAGAAATTATTTTGATGTTAAACAACATACTTATGTAAACTGAATTGTTTGAAATGGAACTGTTTTTGACATTGAAAGTATACATAAGTTTGACTGAATTGTTTAATATAAAACTGCATTGACATTGAACTGTATGTAAGCACAATCTATACTTATACTAAACTGAATTAGCTGAATTAGAAATATTTTTGACGATCAAACTGTGTATTCATGCTAAACTGAATGGTTTGAAATAGAGCTATTTATTGGTATAAAAATGGATTTGACATTAAATAACCTACAAAGGTTGATATGCCATAAACCTCAAACAACTAACCAACTAACATATAATTATGATCAACATTACTCATTTGTTAGCACATTTAATGATTCCAAGTATTGCTATGTATTACTAATTCAACTAAGGGAGCGTCATTTGTTTAGACACAATTTAATGATCAAACAATTCTATTTATTAACAGTCAGCTGAGCATAATTTATTTGTTTGTACAGGAGTTTAAATGTCAAACAGTTCTAGTTAACCCAAAGACAGGAATCTATCAGGCGCTTCAACACCTTCATTGCCATTGCCTTGAAGCAATAGGAATCAAGGGGAACTCCTCATTTCCCAAAGCTCCAACACTGGAGTTCCACCATCATAGAGCTTGATGTCATAACAGGACATTCGTTAGGTGAGTCTCACCCACTGTAGAGAGGGAGTCGGTAAATTTTTCAGCACCAGATAACTGGACTGAGAATAGAAATATTAGTGTTAGATAGCAATACTTTAAACCGTTTAACTATACGCAAACAATTGTACTCTGACTCGTCTAAAAATGTTACATCAGAACAAATCACTTACAAATCACAATTATATATATATATATATATATATATATATATTATATATATATATATATATATATCATAATCATAATCATAATCATCATCATGTCGTGCCGCCAGCACGGATATCCCTGACCCTCTCTCGCCACTTTTCCCTATCGTTCATCGCCTCTGACAGGTCTTCAGGCGTACATCCCGTATCCTCACATAGCTGCTGTATGTATGTTCGAACTGATCGTCCTGCTTTTGTTCGGCCATATGTGAGAGTCCATCGGATTACATAACTAATGAGCTTGTTCCTGCTTCTCCAGCAGTGTTCTGCGTGTCTGGTTCGTCCAACTTGGGTAGTTTTAATGATGGAAGGTAGGTTTGGTTGAATATATATATATATATATATGTATATATAAATATATATGTGTGTGTGCGTGTGTGTGTGCGTGTGTGTGTGTGAGTCTGTCTGTCTGTCTGTGTGCGTGGGTCTGTGTCTGTGCGTGTAAACAGGATTTGGTAATGAATAATCCACAAAGAGCGATATGCCATATATGGTCGATGATAAGGAAAATCAGTAAAAAGTAAAAAACTTTTAAATTATGAATATCTTTAAGATTTTAGGATATTTGATATGGAATTTAATGAACACACACACACACACACACACACATATATATATATATATATATAAATATATATATATATACTCGCGCGTGAGCTTATATATATTGATGTCAGAAATGTATACATAGATATTAATATTTAGCTGTAGAAATGATTAAGGGATGAACTTGCCACATTAGAACATCTGCTTTTGTTAGCCATGTTATTTCCCAAAGATATGTGTGTTAACCATATAAAATATAGGAACGTAGGAGAGTTAAGTTAAGTAGAGTTTCCGACTTTACATTTTCTTCCTTGATAAATTCCTTTAAACGAGAAGTAAAAAAAAATTGCCATAGTTTCGTATTTTCCTGCACTGACTGTTTACATTGCTATTCGCCCTGCTAAAAAAATTAACGAAAATTCTTAGACATCTATCATCACAGACTCGGCTACTTACAGTTTTTCATTATTGCCAAAAGGATTAGAAAGTTGTTGAGTCATTGAAAAGATAGGATACTTTTTGAAACACTGTGGACAAATATAAAATCATATGCACAAATATACATGAGAACAAGCACACACAAACACCCATTCATATACGCAACCATAGACACCCACGCATGCACAAACACACAGAGGATAATATACTTACACAATCATTGATAGATAGATATACATGTTTAATTAGGAATATGCATTTACACATTCACATACAGTCATATTTGTCTTTGTATGTGTCTGTGTACTTCGATTCGATAATCATATGATATATATATATATATATATATATATATGTGTGTGTGTGTGTGTGTGTGTGTGTGTGTGTGTGTGTGTGTGTGTGTGTGTGTGTGTGTGCAACGTACACATACACAAATGTGTCATTAGAAAATATAGTTAATTATAAGTTGTAAACAAATGGGAATGTCTATATATACATATATAATATCACTAAAAGGTGATAATTGTGTGTATACTATATATATATATATATATATATATAGAGAGATATATATATATATAGTGAGTGTGTGTGTGTGTGTGTGTGTGTGTGTGTGTGTGTGTGTGTGTGTGTGTGTGTGTGTGTGTGTGTGTGTGCTATGTAAATGTGTATGTGTCCTTGTCTATCTGTGTACATATATATATGCTTCTTTTCTATACCAGACTTATGTACATAAACAAAAAAGATTAATCGCTCTTTCGTTCGGGGCAATAATTGCGTGTTTTTTTCTTATTAGCTTTTCTTATTATACAGATTTGCTTGTTCGCCTGAATCACAGCAAAGGTGTGATCATCTGGTATCAGATAAATGAAAGAATAAATCTTAAACGTTTAGTTTTCTTTATTCATTTATTCATTTATTTATTTATGCAATATATGGCTCTTTACGTAAATAAGTTTCCTAAAGGCAATGACGGGGAAATAAGAAATTGTAAAGAATAATGAAAATTTGCAGGCTAATGTAAGAAATAATCAATAAAGGTTGAAAGAAACATAAAAGAAAAACGAAAAAAAAAAAACCGTGAGGCAAAATTTGGAGATAAAATACAAGGCTGCAACAAAACAAAAAAAAAAGAAGTAAAGAAAGGAAAAGAAAAAAAAGATAATAGTGATTGCATGGATGGATTGAGAAGTTTCTGTGAAAGAAATCAGTTTGAAGAAAACACGAAAAAGATGCTAATAAAAGAAGAAAAGTAAAAAAAATAAGATTTTGAAAGAAAAGAAATATAAAAAACACAAACAAAGAGAGAATGATATGATGTCATCAGTAAACAAGAAATATCAAAAAGACAAGTAAGGTTACCTGCCAACGCTCTGGGAAAATAACATAATGTTTTAATGAAATAATTCTGATTATATGTGGGTGGTTCAAAAAGTTCTAAGCTTCACCCAGAAAGAAAACCATAGCTGAACATTAGTATTATGACAAAACACTTCTCTTTCTGAAAATAGTTGAAAAATGTCAATAACTTTTCCTAGTTTTATCAAATAAAGAAGAAGAAGTAAAAAAGTAATGCGAAAGATAAGGAGAAAGAGAAATTAAAAGAGAGAACAAAGAAATAATCTAATAAAGAAGAAATGAACAAAATGAAATAAAACTAAAACTGATAGAATGGAAAAACGATATAGAATAGGATGAAATAAAACTAAGAAAAATGCAAAGATGAAAGAAGTGAAAGCAAAAGATGAAAAGAAACTAAAAACATAAAATCAAGATGAAGAAAAAGAGAAATAAAGAAAATGAATATGAAAATGACAAATAGAAGCGTGAAATAAAAAAAAAACCCAGAATATTCATCGAAAGAAGAAGAAAAGAAAGGAAAAATGAAGAAAGCATTAGGAAAGGAATAGAAAAAACAAGATAAAGACTCTGAAAAAGAAATGAAAATACAAGGGAGCATGAAAGAAGAATGAAAAAGACAAAGAAAAATGTGGAAAGGAAAAAACAAAACAAAATTAAAAGAAAAAGTTTGGACACTGAGAAAAAAACCTGCGAAAAAGAAGGTAAGAGCAAAAAAGAAAAGACAAAGAAGTGAAACGAGAGAAGAAAAAATCGAAACAAATAAGAAAACATGAAAAATTTAAGAAAGAAAGGAAAAGATGAAGTGGTATAATTAAACGAAAAATTGTGAAGATAAGTGGGTTCATACTTTTCTCAAGACTATTTGTCTGAAGGTGAACGTAATAGCACGACTGACGTTTGAAATCGCTACCACGATTTCACTATCAATCGCTTTAATAATTAGACCACGAATACATCCAACCCAACTATGAAGAAAAATAAATCCAAACGAAGAACAACAAAAATGATACTGAAGAAAAATAAAACGAAGAACAACAAAAATGATCCTGAAGAAAAATAAAAAACACAAAGTAATTTAAGAACAAGGCAAAGTTTTAAAAAGAGTAAGAAAAAGACTCAGAAAATGAAATGTAAGGATGAAGAAGAAAAGAAAGAAGAACCATATAAAACGGAGAAAAAAAACGAAGAAAAACTAAGAAGCGAAAAACGAATATGAAGGAAAATAATATAATAGAAAAGTTGGATGATGTAAAAAAAACAGTAGAAGAATAAAGACAATATATAAAAGAAGCAGAAACGTATATAAAAACAACGTAAGTAAACAACAACAAAATAACACATCAAAAAGGGAGAACAAAATCAAGTGTCTGTGGTGTGCTGTGTGGAGACAAAGGAAGATAGGGCAGGTAAATTTATTTTCTTTTTCTCTGTGTTCCAACACAGGTACGGAATTCCGTTCTGCTAAAATGGCCGATGAGCGAGGAACATTGGCGCCAAAATACGACTAACATTCAAAATGGCAAAGTCTTTGAAGATCACGAAGAGGACAGACTGGCAGATAGCTACCTTTACGTAAAGAAGATCAATTGAGGTCTTTGAAATGTTACATTTGCCTACGTGTAACTCAGATGTCCATGTGAATTGAATCAGACTCATACGCATTGATTTAAAGGAACCGAAACAACCAGCCTACATATATATGCAGGAATATATATATATATATATATATATATATATATATATATATATATATATATATATATATATATATATATAGAGAGAGAGAGAGAGAGAGAGAGAGAGAGAGAGTGAGAGTGAGAGAGTGAAAGAGAGTGAAAGATGTTTAGAAAAATAAACTTGTATGCATGCGTACGTATAAATAGCACATTCGTAAATACACACATTCACGCCCATATAAACACATACACACACACACACACACACACACACGCATACACACGTATATATATAAATATATATATATATATATATATATATATATATATATATATATATATATATAACAGTTTTAACATAGTTTAATTATGGTATTTTCAAAATTTTGTATAGATAGATAGATAAATAGATACATAGATAAACTAAAGAGCCATCAGTCGTCTAAATGATTTTTATTTTATTTTATTTTATTTTATTTTATTTTATTTTATTTTATTGGCGACGCATTGCGGATCCTGTTTGGTTATGTTCAGGCAGTACGAATGCTTTTAGTTTTTCTTTGTAGCTTTTTAAAAAATTTTCCCAGATATCAGTTTGTGGGATATTTTTTATTCACAAATTGTATCATGTGTTTTTTTTCACACCACCATAGTTATAGATTAGGTATAAAGATAAAAATAATATATATATATATATATATATATATATATATATATATATATATATATATATATATATATATTATATATATATTAGAATTATGGACACAGTAAGTCAGCTATTGAAGTTTCATGCGTTAAATACCTGTTAAAGTTGTTTTCACACAAAAAACATATGTTCTAAACCTGTGTTCAACGTGTGCTAAATATATTTTAACGTGTTGTGTCCATGATTGTATTAATCTTAGGTTTCTTCCAGCTCTGTTATTATAAGACCAAGCACACTTTTCATGCAACTTTTCTTATTTGCTGTTGTGTCAAAAACACACACGCACATGCGTGCGCGCCACACACACACACACACACACACACACACACACATTTTCTCTCTCTCTCTCTCTCTCTCTCTCTCTATATATATATATATATATATATATATTGCGACAGATTGAATGAGAGGGGGGAAATTTTATGTATCATTATTTTATACTAATATATAAAATTTTGTAACTACATATATATATATATATCGGCAAAGGGCTGTTATATTTTGGTTCTAGATGGTTGTCCTGCCTTTGCTCGTCCATGTGAAGGGGTCCACATGAGTATGTTGCTTATGAGTTCATCCCTACTTCTCCAGCAGTATCCTGCATGTCTGGTTCGTCTAATTTGGGCAGTTTTCGTGATGGATGGTAGGTGGCCGTATAGCTGCTGCTTTGTGGGGTGCTGCCTCCAGGACATGTTGAATATTTCTCGAAGTATTCCTGTGTAATTGTCCTCAAGCCTTTTCTCCATCTGTTTAGTTAGCGTCGATGTAGTGCATCCATATAGCAGTGCTAACACGATCGCTGTTTGGAAAAAAACTGCGTTTTATTTTATCGGTCAGGTCTTACCTCCATATGACCGATAGTCTATCGATAGCTGTCGATGCCTTTGCTAGTCGCTTGTTGATGCCTGTCTCGGTTGATGAGGCACTGCTTTCTGGGTAGGTGAACTTGCTTCTCTCTCTCTCTCTCTCTCTCTCTCTCTATATATATATATATATATATATATATATATATATATATTCAATATTGCATATATATAGGAGAGTGCGGGATAAAGTTCTGTTTTGCGGTATCGCTGTAATTGAGTTCGATTTCTCGTTGCACTATTACATTCAGTTTTACACGAATACTGTTAAGAAAGTTAAGAAACCACTTATCTCTTCAGTTATTGGTTTTTCTCAATGATCTCTTCGTTATTAAATAAGCAATTAATGTTCATATGTGATAAAACAAAAAAAAAAAACCCAACGAAATCATTTTATATTGCTCATTTTTTAAAGTAGCTTCACTAAACAATTTTTAACAACTTGTTATATGTACATTTAATAACTAGAATCAGCAGAATTTATTTTCAAAATAGCGACAATGTTCTAAAATGCTTTTAGTCCTTTATTTAAAAAAAAAAAAATTCTATTTTTCTTGATAATATTCCTTTTCCGTTAATAGAGTTCTGTTTTTTTTTTAAATTTGTTTGATGTCATTAGCATCTCAGTTTTATCGATCTATCGTTAATATCATTTTGTATTGTTCTGCAAAAACAAAGACAACAAAAAACACCCTAAAAAACACTCTTTACACATGCAAACAATCTCTGATGATAGCTTATGAAATATCCGAAAGCGCTTAAGACGATTTTGGTAAATTCATCCACTAATTCCAATATGAAACCAAGGCAGTTATCAGAAAACTTAAAAGGACCTGAATAAAATTATATAGACAAAATGTCTGTTCATATTTTTTTATCAAACATGCTTAACGTGCCTAAATGAAATACTGCTGCCCAAGTACACACACACACACACACACACACACACATCTATACAGATACTGAGAAAAATTTATCCAAAGGTCGGTTGATTGGTTCATCAGGTGGTAGACTTACGATGAAATTATTTATTTTTAACCAATATCCATCTAATACATCTTCTGAGTCTTCTCCCTACTTAGCAATTATGGAATCTTATAAAGTTAAATTTTAAAAAAATCAACAGATAACTAATCGTCAAACTGCGAATTTATATATATATATATATTGCGAGGCATACTCCTCTTTTGAGGGTGTGTCCACCGATCACCGAATAGTCACAGCGAAAATACGGTTAAGCCTACGAAAAAACGACAAACGAACAGCGACCACCAAACACTATAACTGGGCCCTATTAAACAACAAAGATGTCAGAGATAAATACGTATTAGAATTAAGAAACAGATTCGAAACACTACAAGAAAAGACGGAAAAAAGTACACCAAACGACGAATACGAAAATTTCGTCAATGCACACCTTGAGGCAGCAGCAAAATACATTCCAACAAAAATTAAAACTAAATATAGAGTCCCATGGGAAACTTTAGCGGTGAGAGAAAAACGTGCACTTATGAAAACAGCCTCCAAAAACTATCGAAAAAACCCAACAAACACAAATGCCTTAAAACTAAAAACGGCACAATATCAATTAGCAGGCATATATATAAAGGAACAGACAGAATACATTCAAAATCAGATAGATAAGATTAGAGACTCGGTGGAAGATAGACAATCTAGAATTGCCTGGCAAACAATAAACGAAGTGAGCAGAAGAAATAACACAGCCAAAGCAAAACTTAAAGCAGCAAACCAACAAGAAAGAATAAAACTGTGGAAACAGCACTTCGAAAACTTACTTGGAAACCCACCAAAAATAACGCATGAACCAATCACCAGAATAATTAGCAAACAATTAGACATTAAACTTGGACCGTTCACACAAGAAGAACTCGACTCGGTTCTCAGAAAAATTAAAAATAGGAAAGCTGCAGGACTGGACGAAATTCCCCCGGAAGTATGGAAGACCAGACAATTCGACGACATACTGCTCCGACACTGCAACGCAGTATACAATCAAAATCCGATAGATAGATGGACGAAGGGATGCATACTCCCCTTCCCTAAAAAGGGGAACCTCGGATTAGCCAAAAACTACCGAGGCATAACACTTACATCCATAGCTGCCAAAATCTACAATGCCCTACTACGAAACCGAATAGAACCCAAAATCGACAACATACTTAGAAAAAACCAAAATGGCTTCCGAAGAAATAGATCTACGACCTCACAAATATTAACCATCCGCAGAATCCTTGAAGGTGTACGGGCAAAGAACCTACAAGCGACATTAATATTTGTCGACTTTACCAAGGCTTTCGACTCCATTCACAGAGGAAAGATGGAACAAATCCTACTAGCGTACGGCATACCTAAAGAAACCGTAGCGGCAATAACGATTCTCTATAGAAACACTAAAGTAAAAGTACGATCACCAGATGGAGACACAGAATACTTCGACATTGTAGCAGGAGTACTACAAGGGGACACGCTGGCTCCGTATCTCTTTATCATTTGTCTAGACTACGTACTTAGAACATCGATTGACAAAATCAAAGAGAATGGCTTCGAACTGACGAAGAAAAGAAGCAGAAGATACCCCGCAACAACAATTACCGACGCCGACTACGCCGATGACATAGCGATACTGGCAAATACACCTGACCAAGCCGAAACACTTCTGCATAGTTTGGAACGAGCAGCAGCAAGCATAGGCCTCCATGTTAATGCACACAAAACGGAATATATGTGCTATAACCAAACGGGGGACATCTCCACTCTAGAAGGAACCCCTCTTAAACTAGTAGACCAATTCACGTACCTAGGAAGCAGCGTCGAATCAACCGAAAAGGACATCGAAACGAGGTTAACGAAAGCATGGACAGCTATCAATAGGCTATCGACTATATGGAAATCAGACCTAACCGATAAAATGAAACGCAGTTTCTTCAAGGCAGCGGTCACATCGATACTGCTATATGGATGCACTACATGGACGCTTACAAAACGGCTGGAGAAGAAACTAGATGGCAATTACACAAGAATGCTGCGTGCAATCCTGAACAAGTCCTGGCAGCAACACCCCACAAGACACCAACTGTACGGCCACCTGCCCCCTATCGCGAAAACTATTCAAGTTAGGCGAACCAGACATGCAGGACATTGCTGGAGAAGCAGAGATGAACTCATAAGAGATGTACTCTTATGGATCCCCATACACGGCCGCGCAAAAGCAGGACGACCAGCACGAACGTACATTCAGCAGCTATGTGAGGATACAGGTTGTTGTCCTGAAGACCTACCTAGGGCGATGAACGATAGGGAAGAGTGGCGAGAGAGGGTCAGGGATATCCGTGCTGCCAGCACGATATGATGATGATGATGATGATATATATATGTGTGTGTGTGTGTGTGTGAGAGAGTACGTATGGCATCACTCCAGGGCAGAAGTTTTCAAACTTTAGACTCTTTTGATAATACACTGTGAACTCTTCCCTTGCAAAGCATAATAGGACGAAAATACTTCTTATTTTCTTCAAACACGTAAAAGTATCAACATATGTTATATGTGAATAAAAGTTTAACTTGCTACTCTGTCTGTATATATATATATATATATATATACTTATCTTATTCTTCCTAGTGGTCTTTAAATCAATAAAATGTGGTTTTGGTCCAACCTTTCTTTAGTCAGAACTGTCCTGACGATCAGATAAGGTCAAACCTAAGTAGATTTCTCCTGACTCTGTCGGCATTCGTATATATTATTATTCCTATTATTATTATCATTATCAGGATTATTTATAATCATCATTTAATAATGCTTCATTAAAATCTGAAAAAGTTAAGATAACATTGAAAGAAAAATATGACCACTTATATGACGTTGTTATACCATCGTGTAACCACTCGTTTACAGTTTTACACCATTTTCTCTCTCCTTTTCAATTTTTCTTTCAAATTAAAATTGTTTTTCCCTGAGGCGCTCCTGCTTCAAAGGTTATCGTCATTGGAAATGGACCTGGTGATGTAAGTTCAACGAGGCTGGAGACTGCTGTTTGCATTTAACATATTGTTAATACCCTTGAGAAATATATGAATCCAACTATACTCCCTCCATCTATGGAAGATAGGGTAGAGTAGGCTCTTTAAATTTGGTATGGCAACTCTGAATTCAGACATTTTGTACTCCATTTTATGGAACTGTTAGATAAATGTTACCCTTCCTGGTGTTCTTCATATTCTTTCTATCTTTTCTTTCTTTTTATGCGAGCAATTTTAAAGGATCATAGTAAAGCCATGCTTCTGTATTCTAAACTCTTTCAGAAGATTTATACCGCCACATCAATACCACAGACAAGAAGAATGACCAATACACTCATAAAAATCCTTTTATTTATAATGGTTGCTTTGATAGTGGTTATATGATTTAATAAACGTCTATTTTTCTATGCAATGAACTTAGTTAATGACTCAAAGGAATGTGTGTATCTTCTCGCGACAATAATTAAACGAAAGATTTTGAAAAGAGTAGAGAATTTCAATCTTTGTTGGGTAAATGCTACTTATATTAATTGTCTGCATGTATACTGACTTCATGACGTATTGAGTTCTATTTGAGAAATAATTGGTAGTGAATTGCTCAACGAGTTTATCTCAAAAGTGCTGTCTCAGGTTGGTTGGTTGGTTGAGTTTTGTGGCATATCAACCTCTGTTGGTTATTTAATGACAAATCTATTTTTGAGTAAATTGTTCTATTTAAAAAAATTCTGTTTAGTAAAAGTACACATTTTATATATCAAAAACATTTCTATTTCAAGATCTTCAGTTTATTCAAACAGTTCTAATTCAGCTAATTCAGTTTAGTATAAGTTCAGATTTTGTTAACATATGGCTAAATATCAAAAACAGTTCTATATTAAAGAATTCAGTTTAGTGTAAGTAGAGTTTCAATGTCAAAAACAGTTCCATTTCAAACAATTTAGTTTAGCATAAATGTGCAGTTAGCTCGATTTAACCCATAGATTGGGCCCAATCAGATCCTGTCATTCAGGGCCAGATTAGACCTGGGAGCAATGGCAATGAACAGGTGCCCCGTATTGCCCAAACCTCCAGCATCACTGGAACCTTACCATCAGATTGTTTTGTGTCATATCCAAGACACTCATGGTGAGTGGTCTTACCCCTCTGCAGAAGTGCAGTCGTTGTATTTTATAGCCCCAAACGACTAGGCAAGCCGTCTCAGGTTTAAGTAAAATCTCATAATGATTTGCCTTGTGTCGATTTAAGTCGGAAGAATAATTCAAGCAACAACCACGACGTGATAGTTACATATTTCTTTTCAAGCAATCAATACATTTATGTGCTCGCAAAATCGGGAACATATAAAAATAAATACAATATATCATTCCTTTCATTTTGCCAATTTTTTTTTCGCGTTTTAGCTTTTTAAATCTTGTCTTTCAGATATCAGCCATTTCTTTTAAAACCTCGAATCAAGCCGGGAGCAAATACTGGCAAAGAGATACAGAGCTGATAAATACGATATTCCTTAAGATTTGGATTGGTTGTGTTTTATGGCATATCAACCATTTTTGGTTATTTGATGGCAAGTCCTGTTTTTACATGTATATCAAATATATGATTTGTAAATATGTTTTGTTGATACACACAGTTAAATGTACGAACAGTTCTATTCCTAACAATTCAGTTTAGCATAAGTATTGCTGTGTATCAATAGCAATTCAGTTAAGAATTAGTCATTTGTTTACACACAGTTAAACTATCAAACAGTTCTATTTCAAATGTAGTATAAGTCATTTGTTCACTCATAGTTTAAATGTTAAACAGTTCTTTTTCACTCTTAGATAGGACCTTTTCATATGCTACCACTTCAGACCAAAGTGGACCTGGGAGCGATGGCGATGAAATGATACTCTGCATTCCCCAGATAAAGCATTACTGGAACTTCACCAGCAGATAGTTTAATATCATCCCTAGGACACTCGTTGAGAGAGTCACTGAGGATATTCGTTAAGATAGCTTTCATATAAATAAAATTTGAAAATAGAAAATGATGTTCTTTAATTATTTAAGGTATTCAAAAATTTGATATCATTTGAGATGTATCGGGTGTTTGAGAAAAATTATTATTTCCTAATCTAATTATTTGGTCAATCCTTGTCATAATGATCTAAAATCTTAACAGCATGCGTAGAAATAAATGAAACTTTTTTTAAATGTTTATTCGCCTTTTCTCCTCAATTGTATGACTTTCTTTATGCCCTAAAATAAATGAACATTAAACAGAATTTTGTGTTGTTTAAAGTTAGATTACGAAATATTAATAATCTTTCTGAAATATACTGTATATTTTAAATGACATGTCTCTCTCTCCCTTTCTCTCACTATATATATATATATATATATTGCCTTCCAGCTCTAATTTGAGTATGACAATCGCTTGCCAGTCTTTTCTAACAATCATATGGGATCAAGCAATAACTATGCTTGAAACCTTATATATTAAAGATAAACTGCAATGAGTCAATCCCAATGATTTATCTTCAAAAAAGGAATCTAGAAAGACGACTCAGTATATACCAATGGATGCTTATGAAGCTATTGTTTTGTATTAAAGTGACTTTGTGCTTAATGCATATTTTAACAAAATCTTGTGGTTTATAAATTCCTGTTTTACATCAGAGTAACTTTTTCCCGTAGAATTGATTAACCTAAATTTTGGTATCCATCACGTCTTCAGTGTATATATATTCTTCGCTTCTTCAAGAGAGGCGACCTTGAAATCACTAAGAACTTCAAAGCCATAACTCTTACAGCTGTTTCATAATTCCCTGCTTCTCAATCATATCCAATATGAAACAGAGAATTCTTCGGAAAAATCAAAATGTTTTTCAGAGAAATCGATCAAAAACTTCACAGATTCTGACTATAGTTGAATCATTGAAGGATTACGTGCAATAAAAATTTCGAGGCAAAACTATTGTTCGTAGATTTATTTAGTGTATTCGATTCCATACTCAGAGGATGATTGAACAAATGCTACTAGCATGTGGTCTCCCCAAAGAAACTTTAAAAGCTATAATTACGCTTTACGAAAATATTAAAGCAATTGTTCAATCAACTGATGGAAACACTGATTTCTTTGACATTATCACTGGAGTTTTGCAATGAGGTAGATTTGCATCATATATTATATTCTGACAGAATAACGTACTTCGAACAGCGATTGGTCTAATACAAAAACATTGTTTCATACTAAAAACGGCCATAAGCAGACGTTATATTACAGAAACTATAACAGAAGCAGGAAACGCTGATGGAATGTAATTCTTCTTGCGATTGTACCTGTGCCGCATAGTCGAACCGCTGGACAAACACCGAAGGACTCGGAGATATATAAACATATAATTTTATTATATAAACATATATTTTATTCTTCGACGATGACGTGTGTGAAATAAGAATACAGTCAGAGAGATTTCGCACATATCTTTCTTCTGTGGCGGGGACCCTTTGTGTGTAATAGAGCGACTGCCGTAGAACACACATGAAATGTTTGCTTGAGTGACCAGCGGGTCTCTCAAGTGAAGGGAGAGATCCCCGGGAGTCTCCTCTTCACTTGAGAGACCAGCGGGCCTTTCACCAGCGAATCTCTACCTTCAGTCCAAATCTACAGACCTTTATTGACTTTTCAAGTCCCATACGTAAGTATGAACATCCTCTTCGCCTTACGTATTTTTCTGTTTGTGACTGGTTATCAGAACTTTCATACTTTCGTTTTTTTCCTGTAATTTGTTGATCTTATATGCGAACGTAAATATCTGTCAGTCTATCCATAGGCAATAAATCATTTTCTCTTTCCTGTGAAACCACTTTGTTGATGTTATCTTGTGACTGCATTGAATCTGCTAAGTTCATCGTCGCCAGCTAAGCTAGTATATTACACCTGAACGAGTATAATCCAAGGAGCAAGCAGCCTGAAGCATTAGCTTCTATGTGAACGCATATAATACAGAGTTGATAGGGTTTTTTTTAACAAGAAGCCATCTCTACTCTAAATGGTAGGCCTCTAAAATAAATAAACAAGTTCACTTACCTCGGCAGTAATATCTCATCTTCTGATAGTGATGTTTATATACACTTAGTGAAGTCCTGGACTATTATTTACAGGTTTGTTGATTATAGGGAAATCTCATCTCTCAGATAAAATAAAATGGAATTTTCCCAAGCAGTGGGTGTGTTAATACTACTGTGTGAATGCCCCACGTGGATGTCAACGAAACGCATGGTGAAAAAATTGACGGAAAATAAACGAGGATGCTACGTGCTTTTAGGAAAAAAATCCTGGAAGCAACGCCCAAAAAAATAGCAGCACTACAGCATCTTGCATCTTATCTCACAGACAACCCAAGCTGGATGAAAAATTCATGGAGAACACAGCTGGAGAAGCAAAAACGAATTCATAAGCGACATTCTTTTATGGACTCCTTCACATGGACTTATCAGTGTTAGCCGACGAAAAAATCCTTACATCAGCTCGCTGCAAACACTGGAGGAAGTTTGGTGAACCTGCAAGGAACGATGGATAATACAGATTAATGGCGAGAGAGTTAGGTAACTCCGATGACGCCAGTATGACTTGATGATGTTTTATATATATTATATATATATATATATATATATATATATATATATAAGGAATTTATCGAAAAAAATCTAGACATTTTTTTCAGAATTTAAACATAAACCCTGCATTGTTTTAAGTTGGTTGCTTGGTTGGTTGGTTACTTAGTTGGGTTTTATGACATATCAACCTTTGTAGGTTATTCAATGCCAAATCTATTTTAATATAAATCAACAACTCTATTTCAAACAATTCATTTTACCATAAGTACACAATTTAATTGTCAAAAACATTTCTATTTCAAGCTATTCCGTTTAGTCAAACAGTTCTAATTCAAACAATTCAGTTTAGTATAAATATAGATTTTGTCCACACTTATTTAAAATGTCAAAACACTTGTATTTCGAACGACTGTTTCAATATCAAAAACAGTTCTATTAAAAAAAAAATCCAATTCAGCATAAGTACGCATTTTCGATGTCAAAGCAATTCTATTTCAAGCAATGCAGTTTAGTATAAGTACACAGTTTAATTGTCAAAATATTTCTCTCTCAAGCTATTCAATTTAGTCAAACTGTTCTAATTCAGACAATTCAGTTTTGCATAAGTACGCAGTTTAGTTCTATTCAACCCATAAATAGGGACTTATCAGGTAGCTACCACTCTGGAAATGTTTGGAGTTGGTTCATCGCAAAAACTATTTCAATCTCAATAAAAATATTTCTTTTGCAGCTATTCAAAATGACAGAAAATTAAACAATTCCCAAGGCTTTAACAGAGTTCTGTTATCAAATTCTTAGTAACAGAAAAGTGCAAACGATGTAAAATTTACAAAGGGATGTGTGATGTGTGAGTGGAAGCATTTTAAAATCAAAAACAAGTTTTCTAATGAGTTAAACATGGGTTATCCACCACGAACCAGAATTAAAAAGAGAGCTCATGGAATGGAAACACACTAACTCTCTTGTAAAGAAAACGTTCCGGGCGCAGTGATCAGTAGAAAAGGTTATAACAAGTCTTTTGGGACAGGAAACGCTCCATCACTATGTTTTTATTTGAAAAAGATGCAAATGAAAACGTTTTCTATTGCCAACTCCTTTGGCAAACTTTGCTTCTTTACTGAAGGAGCTTCATATAAATATGAATACGCCGAGAAAAATATTGAAGAACAAAGTAATCCAAAATAAGGAATATAATAAAAAGTTCACGTTATAACGTTTCGGTTTCAATAAACCATCATCAGTACTTAGAAAAGATGTTATGAAATGACGTTAGATCACCGATCACCAAAGGCCCGGGAGACCGGGGTTCAGTCCCAGTTTGAGTCATAATAAGGACTCAAAAAATAGTAGTTGATGCCGCCTGGCTTAACACTCAGCATTATAAGGTATGGATGAAGGGTAAAGTGGAGCAACCAAGTGAAGGGAGTAGTGACCTTCCTTACTCCTCGGTGTTGTAGCTATTGAAAAGGGAGCCACGGGTCCCACTCGACTAAGGTAACCAACTTTATATATATATATATATATATATGCACTTTCAAATCAACTACATCTGAGATGAATTTCCAGTTTAGAAAACATTTTAAAGAAGAAAATTTTGTGTTTAGAGCATAATATTTTCTCTATCTATGCTTTGCCAAAGTCTTTTGTTCAAGATGTATGAATATTGACTTCATATACAACCATGCAGTTTTACTGACACAGTTATTGTCGGCGTTCACAGAGTTTTGCAACAGTTTTAAAACAGAACATTAACCAACACACACACACACACACACACACACACACACACATATATATATATATATATATATATATATATATCTATATAATTTAGTCACATTGAAAGCATGGATCACTTGACTCTATCGCGCCATCCAATCCTATTGACTAACTCTCTTTGTAGTTCAGTTACCTGGCATCTCGTGTTCTCATAAAGTTGATGATTGTAACTTTTTACTAGACAGTAAGAATGTGACCATGTGTAGGAGTTAAGAGTTCGTCCCAGCTCTTCCAACAATTTCGAGCCTATCTTGTTCGTCTTATTTGGAAGATTTTTGAGATGGAGGAAAGTGACTGCTATCTTGTAGGATCTTGCTTCCAGAATTTGTTCAAAACAGCTCGCCACATCTTTGTGTAATTCCTATCTTGCATTTTCTTAATGTGTTTCGCTAGAGTTCAAGTGGTGCAACCATACAGTTGTACTTAC
>OY757909.1:53619402-53651902 GCA_963585895.1 Sepioteuthis lessoniana
TTCTCTTTTTTCTTTCGTTATGGGTTTCCCATAACACGTTGGTGGAAGGATACAGGTCTTATTTTGGATAAGACCAAGATTAATAATTGTCTCTTTCCTCGTGGACAAGTCTTTCTTTAGGTTATTCGTTTAACGAGGCTTACCATGCCTCGGCGTGCTGATTCATTCAAAAGGACAGGCTTCTTCTTTTCCCTGCGTTCTCTGCGCGTTATTCTTTTGGAATTTGGATTTCTTTCATATCCTAAATTATGTTCGTGGTTTTTCAACGAAAAAAGTCACTCCTTATGCGTCTTCATCCTGTGATGAATAAACGGCAACTAACTACGTGTCTTCACCCGGAGATAAATGAATGGCAACTAACTTATTTCCGTAGTTTGAAAATTTACCACGTGTTGATTTTTGGCCGAATATCCCTTGATCCAAATATGGTCAAGGGGTCGGCCTCTCTGCTGACACATACATGGCTAATAGAGAGTGAGATTCCCCCCATGCCTGCATCTCCTTGAAATGACAGAGATGGAGGGTGAGACAGACGGTCACTCCCACTGCTAATTCTGCTTACTACTTTCGTCCGCCGATTCGAGCTTGCAACTATCGTCCACTAACAGCCAAATGTATTAGGTATATATGTGTGTTTGTGTAAGTGTGTATGTGTGTGTAGGAAATTTTGTACTTTTATATAAATATATATGTAGATAGATAGGTAGATAGACAGATAGATAGATATTTGTGTCCGTGTGTGTATATATGTGCATAATGTATATATATATATATATATATATATATATATATATATATATATATATATAAAAAACACTTATAACTATACAAGTAGGTTTTTATATTTCCAACAGTATTAATTATTCAGAGAAACATACATTTACATATATTTGCACACACACACACACACACACACACACACACACACACACACACACACACACACACACACACACACACACACACAGACCTATATATATATCAATATATTCATTCATTTTCATTTATATATAGATTCTTATAGTAATAATCAATATATATATATATATATATATATATATATATATACATATATACATATATATATATATATATATATATATATATATATATATATAAGATAGATAGATAGATAGATAGATTATAGCAAATAAGAGTCCCGGGGCGATGAGTTTGGAATTGTTTAGAATGAGTATTCTCCAGGTGAGCGCGATGTATGACTATTAATATACAATTATAAGAATATATAAAAAAATCGTCCAGAGCAAATATATATATATATATATATATATATATATATATATATATATATATATATACTTACTTTATATGCGTTCATTGAACACCTACGAACTAATGCAACATAAATATATATATATATATATATATATATATATATAAACCTACTTTTGTCCATGAAGACCCCAAACGTATTCAATCGTTGATTATATACACATAAGCATGTCATTATAAACATATCATCTGACATGCATCTGACTCTTTTCCATTTTCTTAAGAGCATTTTGCTGCTTCTGAATCATCTCTTCGGCTCAAAATCTCTTAAGAATCTCTCCATCATTTGTGCAAAGAGTCAGAGAAAACATCAGCAGGAGTAACAGAAGAAGAAGAAGAAGAAGAAGAAGAAGAAGAAGAAGAAGAAGAAGAAGAAGAAGAAGAAGAGCAACAGCAGTAACATCAACAATAACTATATCTAAAAATTGTTTTGCTTTCTATGTAAATGAAACCATTCTGGTGTTAAGTTCAACCAAAATCCCCGTTAGATTCAAAGAAAAAAATCAACTACTTCCTCCACAACTGTAAATGTTGGATAAAAGTCAACATTTTCGAAATACCTAATGTCTTATTATTAATCAGCATATTGGTTTTGATGTTTGGACAATTAAAATAATTAATAACTAGGGTTTAAATGGCTAATGAACTAGATGAATTGTCTGACAATCCATAAATCATCATCATCAAATCGCGCTGCCAGCACGGATTTCCTTGACTCTCACATTAACCTACCCCTATCATTCACCACTCCCGGCGGGTTTTTTAACTTACATCATGTGCCCGCACATGGTTGATGTTGGTAAGTTCTTGCTTGTCAGCTAATACTTGAACGTCCATATGAAGATGTCCATTGAAGAATGCCACTTATGAGTTTGTACTTGTTTCTCCAGCAATGTCCTACATATCTTGTTCGTCTTACTTGCATGTATCTTTAAATGGGAGGCTCGAGGCCGTATTGCTTTTGTTTCGTTTTGTGTTGCTCCAGTATTTTTTCGAAATAGCTCATAACATTATTGAGAAGTTCCCATCTAATTTACCCATATTTTATTCGGGTGATAAAATGCGTATCATTTATGATAAAAGACGCACTAAAGTAATTATTAAATTTTTGGATATTACTTTTTATTGACTGGGCCTTTTATTTTTTTCGGTCTCGGTTTCTTTCATTAAAGGCATAAAAATCTTCATGGATTAATTCATCCCAAAGCCAGTAATGTAGAAGAGCAGTAGTGGAACTATTTAACTCCTTGCTTAGGAGATTAGGGAGTTTCTACGTTTTTCAAGGGTATTAATTTGAAAGCGAACGTAATAGTGTAACAGGAATTTGAACTTGCTTACTCCAGTTTCTCAGTCCTGAAAGTTAGCCACAATGACACGTGAACTATCCATGTTTTATTTGCTTTCATCTTTTGTTTGCTTGGAGTTCTTGATTGTTTTACTTTAACGTGGCTACGGAAGATCTATTCGGATTCGTTGAGAGAACTCAAATATTTCGAATGAATATTTGATTTCGTTATTTCGCTGACCCAGGAGAGTAGAGAAAACTGATTTTTTCAACCCATTTATTCATTTGTTTTTTGGACCGAGGAACGGTTGAAATGGAATTAATTCCATCTTAGTGACTGAATATCCGGCGGTGATAGAAATTTCTTAATTGCATTTAAGGATAGAAAGTGGTTTTTAGTTCTCAGAAAGAATACCAAGATATTGGGTCAGAGACACTGAGCTTGGTACGAACATCCTGTTACATCTCGGTAGATAGTAAAATATCAAAGATAAGAAAGAGGTCACCCACTTAAAAGCTATTATGAAGCACGTTTCTTTTGTATTCTTTAAAATTTATGAATCTAACAATTTCTGAAAAGTGATTTGAAATTGGAACAAAAATAACGGTATTTAATGGTTCAGACATACAGACCGTAGAGTTATAGTTATAAGATTTCAGTCAACATGATATACGTCAGATCCCTGACCTTCAACCAGACAAAAACAAGCTTATAAACCACACACTGAAGAGAAAAAGTGAAAATTAATGAATACTTCATCATCATCATATCGCGCTGGTAGCACGGATATCCCTGACCCTCTCTCGCCACTCCTCCCTATCGTTCATCGCACTAGGTAGGTCTTCAGGACAACATCCCGTATCCTCACATAGCTGCTGAATGTATGTTCGTGCTGGTCGTCCTGCTTTTGCACGGCCATGTGTGGGGGTCCATAAGAGTACATCTCTTATGAGTTCGTCCCTGCTTCTCCAGCAGTGTCCTGCATGTCTGGTTCATCTAACTTGAATAGTTTTCGTGATAGGGGGCAGGTGGCCGTACAGTTGGTGTCTTGTGGGGTGTTGCCGCCAAGACTTGTTTAAGATTGCACGTAGCATTCTTGTGTAATTGCCGTCTAGCTTCTTCTCCAGGCGTTTTGTTAGCGTCCATGTAGTGCAGCCATATAGCAGTATCGATGTGACCGCTGCCTGGAAGAAACTGCGTTTCATTTTATCGGTTAGGTCTGATTTCCATATAATCGATAGCCTATTGATAGCTGTTCATGCTTTCGTTAACCTCGTTTCGATGTCCCTTTCGGTTGATTCGACGCTGCTTCCTAGGTAAGTGAATTTGTCTACTAGTTTCAGAGGGGTCCCGTCTAGAGTGGAGATGTCCCCCATTTGATTTCTGTGAATTTCTATTCAAGTGATGCGCCACATTTCCAAAATTGTGCCAGGTTTTCTGTGCTTCGTAAGAATCAATCACCAGATACAATTATAAATACTTGCAACAGAATCTTGATAAAAAGGGTAATGTCTTTATAAAGGTCAATATTTTTTCGGTGCTCTATATTCATAGCCATATGGCAGACTATGATAAGCTCAGAAATACCAAATTATAGACAGTTAGCGAGGAAAGCAAGAGAATCAGATTAGATTATTCCGCATGGTGATTTTTAAAAATCACTGAGCACTTCACATTTGTGACTTTGAGTCAGACTAAGCTTACCTCAGTAAACATTTTTTAAAGGCTCTAAACTAGATGCTATAGTTTTTTTTATAGTTAGTTAATCGCTTTCGAGCATCTGTTGGTGTTGTGATTTCGAACCGTGTTTGCATTCATTCTCTCGGTGGATCTTAGAATATGCTAACTGCATCCTCTGCATAGGAGTAAGAATCCTCACTAAAAATATTATCCTTGGTAAGACACTATACAGTATCCAGAAATGTGAAGCACTTCTTCATTGCTATTACTCCCAGATCCACTCTGACAGAGAGTTGTATTACTTGTTCGGATCAAATAGGTCCATTTGAAAATTATTTGTGTGACTTGGGAATATTTGATACCATTTAACAGTTCAAAGAAATGATAGTTATGATCATAATCATCATTAAAGCATACCGATATCATGGATTCTTTTGACTCTCTATCTCTCTCTATCTGTCAATCCAGGTCAGTGTACTTGCTAAATCCTCAAAACAGTATCCAGCGTCGACACAGCGCTGATGAATATAACTTTTTGCTGATTAGCGAATTCTGAAGTGTCTATGTGTAGGATTCCATCAGAGAACGTCTCTTACTTCTACTGCAGTGCTGCGCATGTCTTGTTAGTCTTACTTCAAGGGTTTGTGAGATAGACGTAAGTTGCCGTACAGCAGCTGTTTTGTGGGATACTGCTGATTCCAGAATTTGTTCAAAGCAGCACACAGCATGCTTACGTAATTCCCATCTAGCTTTTTCTCCAAGCACTTTGTTAGGGTCAAGTGGTGTATTCTTTCAGTAGTACTGAGATGGCTAGAGCTTGGAAGAATTCCTGATTTATTTTACCTGCATTATCAGATTTCCATATGATAGATAACTTATCAATAGCAGTCCATACTTTAAGCATATGTTGGCATCGCTTACATAGAAGAGATACCGCTACCGATGTATATGTACTGGTTTACTATTTTTTTATGCTTGCTATGGAGTTAAGGTAACTCCTTGTAAGATCGTAGTGACAATATTCAAGTAATCAGCGTCACCATCGTTTGAGCGAACGATAATATTTGTTTCTTTGTAAAGTATCATTATAGTGACTATCTTTTGTAAAACATTTTGCTTTATCTGTTCTCTGTGTACGGAATATAAAGTCTGAAAGAAATCTACAAATAAGAGAGTTGCTTCAAGAGATTTTACTTTTACTCCTTCGAAGATTCGATGAATTGACTCAATCTGACTGATTGTGGATCGATTGCTTCGAATGCCATTCTGATTTTTCCCTAAAACTTCCTCATTTTTAAGTCGGATATGATTGATAAGAAGAGCGTTATAAACCTTAGCAGCAATAGAATTAAGAGTTCTACCTCTGCAGTTCTTAATGATTCAGAGATCATCATTCTTGGGGAAGGGAAGGATGCAACCTTCTGTCCATTTCTTTATTGCGTTTTTGTTTTATACAACGTTACATAATCGAAGAAATAGGACATAAAATTTCTTTGTTTTCCTTACTTAATGAGTCGGTATTAAAATCCTTATAACCAAATGAATAAAATGAGATCCTACTTTCTCTATGAGTGAGGCTGAATGAATACTTCTATAATCTTAACTAGGCAACTGAAGTTTATTCTTAAGGCTTTCGGTATCATCAAGTGTTCTGCTGTCATTCAGGGTGCCAAAACCAATAATTTTTAAAGGCATTTTTTTTAATTTAAGATAATGAATCAGGAATTATTGTGAAAAGGAATTTTAGAACATATTTCCTGAAATCATAGCCTAAAAGAAAAATAGATTTGAAATAACTCAAATTTTTCTGTAAAATCAAATATTCTGCGAAGTTATTAGTGCCCAAGAGACTAGTGGAACGTATTCATGCAGGAATCTACAAGAAAGACATGTTAAAAGTTACGAGTTCCAATATAAACTTCTTTTAAAAGTTGAAGGTGAAGGTTTACAAATTGCAGTAATTTCAAAGTTGAAATAACCAGGACAACACAACACATCATTATATTTAAACAAAAATGCTTGAACATTGTAAAGTTAAAAATAAGCTTATGGAGTCATACACGTCAAGCGTTTCTCTAGAAAAACGGGTATTGTGTGGATCAATATTTTTCTTATATATCTTTATAAATCTTTAAGCTGTCTATTAATTTTGCAAAGACAACGTGACTTGATATTTGCTATTTCTATTATATCAGTTAAACCTAATTATTTTCTGATGCTTGATAAGCATTTTCCCAATTTAAAATGGAGTTCTTTCATAAGATTACTTCCAATGCATTTGCGTTATACAAATACTAGCCTTTTCAGCTAATACTTCTAGCATTTATTCCCGATTACTGATTATAATTCTTTCTGATTTATAATGTATTTCTGGAAAGAAATCATTAGCAATGAATTATTCATAGTTAAATTACCGACAATGCATTTACATCTATAATAAAATGCCCCAAATATTTTAGCAATTATTGCATTAATTCTGGATTTAAAATCCTTTGCAGTGTATTTCTATAGCAAAAATCACTTAAAAGGAATTTCTATTGTAAATCTTTGGGTGTTTAATTTAAAACGGTCAGTTTAAATTTTGATTAATTCAAAACGGTCAGTTAAAAGCATTTCTATGGAAAATCATGTAGTGTTTAATTTAAAGTGATCAGTTTGAATTTGACTTAATCCAAAATTGGTTTCAATTTTCGTAAATTCTAAAGGTTCTTTTAAAATCATTGGTCGTTAAATTTTAAAGCGACCAGTTTAAATTTTACCTAATTAAAAACTGTTTTAAATTTTGATTAATTCGAAACGGTCGGTTAAAATCATTGCTATATTAATAGAAAACGACCCTTTTCAATTTTGGTTTATTTAAATCGGCCAATTTCAGTTTTACTGAATTTACAACGATTGGTTTCAATTTTGCTTTATTCAAAACGATCGGTTTAAATAATCAGTCGGTGAATTAAAAACAACCACTTTTGATTTTAGTTAATCTAAATACAAATAAAATTTTAGTTGATTTTAAACGGTCGGTTTGAATTACGGTTTATGCAATATGGTTAGTTTAAATTTTTGTTAATTTAAAACGGTCGGTTTACATCATTAATCGGTTAATATGAAAATGGTCGGTTTAAATCTTCACGCGCTGGTATCTACTGGGATGAATAAAGGCAGATCACGTGCATTCTCATTTGGGAGTTATTAACAAGAGATTTCCTCGAATGGCAGTGAATCTCTGGGGTGATTCAAGCGAGAAAACTACGAAGAGGCAGTTGAGGAATCGAGCTAGAGGCTTCTGTTGTTATAGAGCAAATCCCAAAGATACTGCATGAATAGGAGCGCCTGGAACAAAGAAAGCCGTTTAGAAGGCGAATGACTCACTAACACTGCCCTAGTAACAAGTGACCGACGCCCGATTTCCGTTTCTTTCCATGGTCATCGGTGATCTAAATGTAAAGAGACTAAACAACGAAAGGTATAATATTTAAAGCAATTGTTGCTTTTGTGCTCGATATGGAGAAAATAAGTCACTATCATTGTAATTAGAAACTTCATGAGCACTATCAAACATATGTATTTACCCAAACCATCTGTCACCTGCAGTAATAAAGCAGGATCAATTTTTAAGTTTTCCTTCTAATTTCCCTTTGCTGGTTCCTTTCTTAAGGCTAACAACAACAACAACAACAATCTGCCCTACTATTTTACCTATGGGTAGAGGAAAAAAGATGCATATATATCTTTTATATTTGAGACATTGGCCAAATGAGTAGAGTGTTCGCCTATGGTCTGGGAGACCAGGGTTCAATCCCAGGTCGACTCATACGAAAGACTCAAAAAATGGTACTTGATGCCGCCTTGCTTAACACTCAGTATTATAAGGTAAAGATCAAGGGTCAAGTGGAGCAATCCAGGGAATGGATTATTGCCCACCCCTACACCTCAGTATGGTAGCTATTGAAAAGGTAGCCTTCGGGTCACCCTCGACTAAGGTTATATTTAAGAGCACTACCGTCCAGGATTTGAACTCGAGTCACTGATTCAATCTCCGTAGATAATAAAGTTTATGCCAACACGCCTCCCCATCAAATATAAGCGTGTTATTTTGATTTGATTTTTACACTTACATTCAGTTACAATATTTGTTGCGCAAAATTGAACTTCATTTCTATTCTTGATCAGTGCTTCTAGCAAAAAGATGATTACAGCCGGCCATATTTTGGCAGATGGGTAAGACCCCTTAACCCACAAGTGTCCTGTGTGTTTATATATATAGTATATATTTCGCTCGAGCAGGATGTGACACAAGGTAAATTCTTTAGTAGAGTTTTACAGTTTGAATTCAGAGTTTTGTTCCTTCTAGAGAGATTGCTATACCAAGGTTAAAGAGCCTAGTCTGCCCTACTATTCACCCATAGCGGGAGGAAAAATAGTGAGATTTATACCTTTCCTGAGGGTATTAGTACTATGTGAAAATGCAAACAGCCTCATTCAGCAAATGAATTTACGATTTTGCTGTTCGAACATCACCAGTGCATCCATGTGTAGGAGTTAATTTGAGAAAGTCACTCATGAGTTTGTGCTTACTTCTCCAGTAGCTTTCAATATTTCTTGGTTGCCTTTCTGCATTTGTTTACAAGATGGGAGGTAAATAGTCGAACGAATGTGTTTTGTAGGGTGCTGCTTCCAGGGTTTGTTCAAAACAGCTCAAGCATCCACGTGTAGATTCAATCTAGCCTTTTTTAGGTAAAGAGTTCAAATGACGTAACCATACAGTAGTTGTGACACAGCTACTACTTTGAAGAATTCTCATTTTATTTTATTGGAGTGATCAGATTTCCGTATGGTTTTTACTTATGTCTTCCATATCTCTCTTTGTCTCACCATTTTTCTAATTTTCTCTCTCTCTCTCTCTCTCTCTCTCGCGCGCGCGCTGATATTAGGATTATCAAAACAGCAATGGAACGATTCCTCGCTCTAAAATAGATACATTTTTTCTGGCTTGCGTAATTACTTTCTCTGGACTCCTTAATAGAATAGGCAACCCTTAAACCTTTCTTTTTAATATGTTTCCGCAAAAAATGACAATAGACATTTTCAATAACCGAAGGTTCTTTTTTTCTCTCTTATAAAACACGGACACCAAATATAGTTAATTTATAAGTTTCTTTTATTAATAACACATTTTTGTCGGCTCATGTAGATTTTCAGAATGATTAACAAAATGCTTTTTTCGTTGTCACCTTTTTGCATTTTTGCTGCCCCCCCCCACCAGTGTCACATTTTGAAGCTGATAAAATATAGTTAATTGATTGCTCAGCACGCCCTATCTACTTTGAGCACGGTAGAGTTTCAATAACACGCATCAAAATGAGGGGGTCTAGGATATGACACAAAACTGCATCTTATATTTCCAGTTTTGGAGACCTGGAGAGTGTGAAGTATCCCTTCGTAACCTTTACCCATCCTGACACAGAAAGTTAGTATCTGTTTAGCTCGCATCTATATGTTAAATAAATCTGATTAAAAATTAATCGTATTTTATGGGACCAAGTAAAAATAATAATAATTGTAATAAGGACAAACCATATCAAACGAGAATAGATAAGACGCAAAAAACAGCAGATGTAGGCTATGAGGTGATAGAGACGAAACAATCAATCACATAAAAAATGAATGCAGCAAATTAGCACAGAAATAGTATAAGACTGGGCACGGCTGGGTGGGCAAGGTGATCCACTAGGAATTAGGAAATAAATTGAAGTTTGACCATGCAAACAAATGATATATGCACCACCCAACATCTGTCCTGGGGAATGACACACTCAAGATTTTGATATACAGATTACTTAATCTCGGCCACACAACCAGACTCGCTAATAATCAACAAAAAAGATAGAATTTGTAGGATTGTGGACTTTGCTGTCCCAGCAAACTATTGTATATCCACATAATACATATGCTTGCAGAATCATAACGACGACACAATGAAGACGTGTGACAGTTCTTTAGAAAAATATACCTCTCACTTTATTCGAAAGGGTTGTGTGTGAGAGGGAGAGAAAGTTGGAGACTGAACAGAACTGCAACATATTGACCTCCACTCTTATGGCCACAACAGCGTTTCTTTCCCGTTCTCCAGGGCTGCTCAACCGGGGGCCTGTGGGTCCAGCCTCTCTGGGACATGGCCCTCATTCCAGCATCTTCTCTCCAACTGACTTGAACTTCCTGTGCACCGAGTTATATTATTGTTTTACGCCCACTCAATCTCTTCCCATAACTGGCCAACGGAATATGCAACTTCCGCCGTCTTTGGAATGGCATGTTTGATCATCATTGAGCGGAAATAACTGTCATGCAATTCACAGGTCAACCTCTTCCGATGCATCAGTTTGTGACTGCACCGTGTTATTTTAACCTTGTCCCATACTGTCAGCCAAGCTCGCCTACGCAATCTCTTCCCATAACTGGCCTACGGAATATGCAACTTCCGCCGTCTTTGGAATGGCAAGTTTGGCCGGGTCGGAGGTCAATATACAACAGAACCACAGAGCAGAGGTTAAAGAATGCGAAAAGAGGGATAAGTACCTCGACCTTGCTAGGGAATTGAAAAACTGTGGAACATGAAGGTGACGATAATACCAATATTTGAGACTTGAGCAGACTTGCTGTCACTCAAACTTCAGTGGAAAACCATTTGCTAACGTTGATGTGAAAAACTCTCAAAGAGAGCAAATAATAATTATAGAGATGCTCAGAATTCTCTGTGATTTTGAGATTCAAACAGATCACCTAATCCCAACCAGAAAACAAGATCTAGTGATACGTAACAAAAAAAAAAAAAAAAAAAAAGAGTGAACCAGTCAAATTGTGAACTTTGCCGCTCCAGCGAACCACACATTAAAATCAAAGACAATGAAAAAGAGAAAAGTACATAAACAAAAAAGCTATGGGACAGGAAGATGATGGAGATACCAATTGTAATTGTTGCTCTTGGAATGATCCCCAAAGGCTAAGTAAAGGGGAATAGAAGAGTTGGGAATCGGAACACGAGCCTAGACTATCCAAACTACAACATTGCTCAGATCAGTTAGAATACTGAGAAGAGTCCTGGTGACACTAGGAGATTTGTTGTCACTTAGACTCTAGTGAAAACAATCAGGTAACGCTTGTGTGAAAAACTCGCAAACAGTAATGTAATAATTATGTGGGCGTAAAATGAACGCAATTCCGTAACCTTTTGGCATAAGATAACCCGAAATTAGTTGACAAACCGTGAAAATAAATCAATCAATCGATTGCTCAGTTTTTATATCATTTGTTGTTTTTAGTTTAAAATCAAAACAACTTGAAACCTGTCCGAAATGTAAGTATCTTTTAAAGTTAAATGTATACCTTTCTGCAATCAGGGTTGTTCTTCATTATCTTTGACTTAATTGTAGCACAAGACAGGAAGTATGAAGCATCCTACGGTACTTGAACTCATTTGTAATGATCTATCAATCTAATCAGCTAACAACTGTATCACATGAAAAATCTTTCTACAATCCTTGTAGCAGTGTCAATTGTAATTAATGATTAATTCTGTATTTGGAAATGTTAAAAGATTTTCTTTTCTTTTCACATAAACCAATAATCGTCTTTGCTTTATATTATATTGGCTTGTGAAAGGTTTCATAGGAGCACTATACTTCAGATACTAAGGAATATATATATATATATATATATATATATATATATATATATATATATATATATATATATATATATATATATATATAGTATTATTCAGTCCAGTTAAACCAGAGTTGGGAGTAATTCCTTCAGGACAAGAAACTAAAAAAAAAAAAGAAAAAATATATATATATATATATATATATATATATATATATATATATATAATCAAACATTAATAACAATTGTAGGTTACATATTTCTACGATCATCAGCCGATAATGAAATATTTTCAATAATAATTTCACTGTATCGTTAATCTTTGCTTGTCATGTATTCAATTCAATATCATTATGTTTCAGAAATAAATTCTCTTATATAATTATAAAAAATAATAATGATAATGATTATATCTCTCACATTAATTAAAAAAAACATTGAAAGACATATTACTCAAATAATGCTTTATAAACTGGTGAAAGAGCAATAAAACTTCATTCTATTTTGCTTATGTTATGTTCAGCTATGTTTAAATAGGTGGGTACACTAAGTTCTTCAACTGTGGATCGGCAACCAATCTAGAAGAAGGAAAATTACGTATTCAAACAAACTTTTCTATGCTTGAAAAATGACTCTGCTTCAAATCCTGCTCGTAACGCGCTTAGCGTAACGGTCATCGTCATATGAAATGGAATTAGAGACCCGAGTTCAAATCCAGGGCGAGGCTTTTTGCGTTCTACTTCGCACTAATGATCCAAGAAAGGAATTCATTCAACATTTCTTTCTTCAGCTATGAATAAATAGTTGGCCATTCTATGTTTTGTAGCGATTGTTAGACAACCTGTCAAGTAGAAGGAAAACTCTAAATTCAAAACAACCTTAGTCTGCATAAAAAAAATCTGTCTACATATATACATTCTTTGATTAGTTTATTTTAATCTGCACTCCATAGAGTTAGTTATTTCAAACGATTAGCTTAGTTGTGGCACAAGGCCGGAATTATGCAGCACCCATCAAGAACTCACCAATAATGGTCAACTAGCTTAGCTTAGCTTGCTAATTATTATAATATGTGTGGTAACCGTACGATGGAATTTTGGTTTTTGTTTTAGGGCGTATATATGCAACTTTACGTATTTAGATATTCAGCACTGTTTGATTAATAGGTGTGGGCGACTCATGAATTGTTGTGGATAGCAAGCTAGAATATTCTCAGTGAGTTCAATTCTCACTGGGTGGCTCATATTTATGGCCTTATTCCTCGACGAAGCTATACTTTGTAAAAAAAACATAAATTGACAGGCTAAATTAAGAACATGTTGCAATATTAGCAAAATAACTGGTTTTAATAACTGAACATTGAATTAAAAGGATAAATTCATTAGTTAAAATGTCCTATTTTTTCTAAATGCTGATTTTTAATGATTATTTTTTGCCTTCATCATATATTTACTTGCTGGTAGGTTATTTTGAAGTAATGAAAGATTGAATTTCTGATATAGTACATGAGTATATATTTACCTAACTTCTTTGTTCAAGCCGGATGTGACATAAGGTCAGTTTTTAGCGGAGTTTAGCAGGTTTGAAATCAGAGCTTTACCAGACCAGTTTCTATAACAAGGTTAAGAGTTCAGTCGGCTCTATTTTTTATCCATGACTGAAGGGACAATAGTTACATTTATACCAAAAGGTATTTGCACGATGCGAAATGCGGACATCCTCATCCAACACGAGACACAGTTTCCATTTCCTACCACGATAACCATTACACCAAGTGCGCCTTTATACATATGAATGTATGAAGTTTATATATTTGTATATATAAAGTTAAGCGTAGTCATACTAGTTTATAGAACCACACTTGAATGAAATTACAGTCGATTTTTCTTTTGTACGGGGATTTGTATTTGAAAAAACAAATTCATTCTAAACAGTTTGTTTCAAAGATAGATACTTGACAAGAACATCTTTCTTAGTTTTCAAAAATTCATCGTTATTTTTATGGAAGACCGAAAATATAATATCATAAAGAATTTGTAAAACTTTTATTTTGTTTTGTAAAGTTTTGAATTCATCCAATTACTAGACTTTTTCTTTACAGATCATTGAAGTATTCTTCATTTCGCTAGTTGATTAGTCTTCATGTCAAAAGATGAGAAATTTTATTGTCAATTCTTGTTGTTTAACTCTAGGTAAGTAAAATTAAAGTATACACAGTGGAGTGGAATTTTAATATTACCTCTCTTACAAAGAGACAGCACAAAGATGAATATATTTGCATTCGTCTTAGGTAAAATCAAAGAAATACTTTGATATGACTCCTATTGATTGTATTAGTTTGCCTTTTGATTGATTTGAAGAGATGAATGTTGAAATTTATCCCTGTCCACTTTTTGAATAGATTTGCATGTGTGATAAATGTAGAATACACATTTTACCAAAATCTATGAAAGTAATACATTTCATAGAGCTACTTCTGGACAGAAGATAGTGGAAAATAAGAACAAGACAGAAAACTAATATATATATATATTTCTGTGTGTGTGTGTGTGTGTGTGTGTGTGTGTGTTTTATGAAACCAGCATATTCACCTATTTAAGAAAACCTGTTTTGAGTCTTATCTGTTATTAGTTTATCTACTGCTAAATAGAAAACACGGTGAACAATCTCTAACTGCGCTAATCTCATAATTTTTATCAGAGAAAGCAGAACTATTTTCATATGCTAATATAGACACGCTGTATCAAATAGCATCATCTACATTACACGGTGTATAACATCGGCTATAAATCTCGTCTTGTATTTTACGACGTTTTGCCAGAACTCAAGGTATAAATTAATTCTAGACGCATAAATATGTCGTTAAAATCAATCAGTATATCATAAATGTGTGGTACTCTGAGATGAAGTCGCTTACAGTATTTGCTACTTGTATTTAGTCACCCATCTCAGACCAAAGAAATCTCGTTGCTGTTTCAATACAATGTTTACGCTGTGACTTAACCAAACTTGAAGTCAGAAATATGTTTAGTTCGTTGTATTTTATAACATATCAACCTTTGTTCGTTATTTAATGCTACATCTTGCTTATTATTAAATATATATGATTTATAAACAAGTTGTTTGTAGATAACATTTTTAAACAAGACATCACTCATTTCTTTCCACACAGTTAAATGTTTCTAAAAATATCTATCTAACACTAATTATTGCTATCTAAAATTATCAATTCAATTTAAAATTATTCATTTGTTTGCGTACAGTTAAATGAAGTTAGGAATAACGTTCAAATGATTGTCCCTGATTTAACGTGTTCAGGACACCCTGCTAAAGAAGTATGTATCTGCACAAATTGCAGCAAATGGCTTAGTTTTATAACAGTAACATGGACAGCTCTTTTGAATCTCTCATTGGAAATACATTAAACACAAAAAAGTCCTAGCTTCGTCTATTGTCAGAGTTTGCTAGTCGCTTTTTATCCGGCAGAGTCTTATTAATGGATATTCTGTCGCGTTCCAACCCTGGGATTTGTCTTACAGTTTGTGAGAAGTCTGGTTTTGATTGTCTCCACGATCAAACAGACTCTCAGTCAAATTTCACATCTACATCGCTTGAGCCAGGTGTATTTGTCAGACATTTTCAACAATGGCCGCCAGCCGAAGGTCTATTACTGTCTATGTTCGACTTCCGCTGCAACGAAATGTTTAATTGTTAGCGGATACGAAAGTCATCGGAGGTTCGTTGTAGATTTGGCCTCTGGCCATTCCGGCTGTCGTCAAATCAGCTGCCAGATGACCTTTTAATAATTAGCAGATAAAGGCAGGTTGGGTTGAGAAACGAGAAAGTTTAGGGTTATGAGGGGTTTGATTTTATGGAGCAGAAAGGGTAGAAATTTGGACAGTAGACTCCTAGATTCAGTAGTGTATAATGCTTTTGAGAGAGAAAGAAATCTTTTGTTTCATAAATTGTTCAGTTGAGTAGCCTGATCTTTGTTGGTTTTATCGAGATAATTTTAATCGTATTGAGGCTTCGGCAGTAAATCAGATTGCGATTTTAGAAAATTTGTAGATGGGGATAACTGCTGTTAAATCAATGATAATTCTGGAGCAGCTGACGAGATATTTTTTTTTTCAGGAGTCTTCTTATTCATGCAGTGAATCTGATTGTGATTCAAGAAGATTTAATGAGGATGATGATGATGATGAAAGCAGTGAAGGAAAAGAAAGTTCTGGTGCAGCTGACGAGATATTTGGTGGTATTTTTTTTCGGTAGGGATGGGAATCTAATTCTTATGGTGATTCAGGACAATTTACGGATGAAGAGGAACGTAATAAAAACAATGGTTGTTCTGGAGTTTACGACAAAATATTTTTTTGAGAAATTTATTTTTCTTTTCTTTGTGAGAGAGTCTTCTTAATCTAGCACGTAATTAGATAGTGATTTAAGACGATTTGCATATGTTAATTATGTCAGTGACGTCAATTACTTTTAGGAACTCATAAAAAACTATTTTAAGTGAATTTCTTTCATGTGGGATCTTTATCTTGTATTTTATTTTCTTAAAGGCAGATCAGTTATTTATTGGTTATTTGATGTCGAAATTAGATTGATGTGTTTGTAATCAGAAATATATTTTCAACGCTCCATTCCTTTTTATCAAAATTTGATTTTTTTCTATACTCATTTATTTTTATACAATTTTATCGTTTCTATTATTACTACTAAAATCCAATACTTAGAATGCTGTTACATGTTTTCAAATAATAGATGATAATAATTCTTAGTAATAAAACGCAGCTTACAGCAACTATCATTAAAACAAATGAATTGGACACAGTTATACGATAACGAATTTTCGTATGTAATACAATTAATTTTTGAACAGATTTACACGACCACCAAATTTAACTGTATCCGGTATTACCAATATCTGTTGCTGCCTCCCACCAGACAGGACTTGACACAAGGTCCATGACCCGAAGGTAGATTATTGTGGGGATCTAGGGGAGGGGAAGGACTATGCTGGTCATCGGCCCACATAGTGTAATGAAGGCCTAATGAGCCTAGCTGGACGGACCCAAATTTGGGACTAGGCACCTATGCCTGATTATAGCTTATACTGGGCAGCAAAGTCCAGTGCTATACCTGGGGGACAAAGGTGTTGGTGATGCAGCTCGCCCACCCGAAGGTGACCCAGCCGAAGCGGGGTCTTTACGGCCTCAAGTCTGCATTTGTTGAACGGAAGCCCACTGGCGACCCAGTGGGCCAACCTCTAGCCGGTATTACCGCTCAGAGTCACAACGGTTCTGGTAATAAAGAGAATCAAAGTGCCTAAATAATTCAGCTTTTTGTCAACATAACTTGTGGATGAGAAGTGTTGTCACACTTTTTGATACCATTCGTGAAAAGGGAACAGAAGCGGCTTACGTTGTAATTCAAACCCAGCTCGCAGATTATACACCAGATGTTTACATAAGATCAAAGTCCGTATCAAAAGCAGTAAACATAATAATCATGTATGAGGCAGTAACATATTTCTAATATGTGTAATCGTACGATGATTTTCCCAGTCGGCTGGGGTTGTAAAATACACCGACTGCACATCTGCAGAAGGGTAAAACCTCCCCAACTAGTGTCCGGGACATATGACACTAAACAATCTGATGGTGATTTTCGTGTGATTCTGGAGCTTTGGTGAGTGCGGAGCACCCCTTCATTGCCATCACTCTGAGGTCCAGTCTGGCCCGATGTTGTACAACCTGTTAGGGTCCTATCAGTGAGTTAAATAGAACTAAACTGCGTACTTATGCTAAACTTAATTGTTTGAATTAGAACTATATAACTAATCTTAGTAGCTTGAAATAAAAATGTTTTTAACAATTAAACTGTCTACTTATGCTAAACTGAATTGTTTGAAATGGAATTGTTTTGACATTTAACCATGTGTAAATAAAAACTATACTTATACTAAACTAAGTGGTTTGGATGAGAATTGTTTGACGAAACTGAAAAGCTTGAAAGAGAAATGTTTTTGACAATCAAACTGTGTACTCCTGCTAAACTGAATTATTTGAAATAGAACTGTTTATTTGTATAAAGATGGATTTGGAATTAAATAATCTACAAAGGTTGAATTGCCATAAAACTCAACCAACCAACCGTTCGGCGCTGGCTTGTTGACGTTAGCTAGTTAAAAACATCAACGCGTCTCCGTTTATAAGTTACACGCCAAGGTATATACACACGTTAAAAAAACAACACACAATTCTTTCTTGAGATTGATATGGTTTGTGTCTTTACCGAACGGTAATGTATCTTGGTAATAACTATCGGTTATTTCAACAAGCACCTACTTTAAGTCATGTGTCTCAAGCATCAGAGTAGATGTCCCAAATGCAAACACTCTCCCACCCTTCCCTTTTCACTGAACTGTCCCTTACAATTCCCTACATATGATGATACATGTGACCCTCTTGACCCATTCTTGTAGCCATTCACCAAATTTTAAAATTCAAAATTTTCTCGCTGCTTTTTGACCTGGAAAATAAGAAGTACCATTAGAACTGTAGATGAAACTCACTGACCTTAAGTGTTCACTAGCTTTGGAGTCCAATTTTCTTACTTGAGCCACCTGCTTCAATCTGAATGAATCACCCTTCCTCAGCAAGTAGTGAGCATATCTAGCACTAGATACCTCTGTAAACAGTTCTTCTCCTATATAAAGCACGACAAGAATACGTTTCGTTTGCAACAGTCAGATAATCAGTTATCGAGTATTTTCCTTCAGTTAAACTCTTTATTAAGCTCTGATACGACATCTTTTGTGGGGATTGCAAATAACTCAAGATGTCTAATTAAAAATTAGGAATGCTCCCTTATGAATTCAGCCGTTTTTTTTTTCACTCGTTTTAAAATCGAGGCCTTCTTGAGTTAAACTTTGTGGCACTCAGGCTAAAGAGAAAAGGGGACTCTTACTTTATATATATCAAAAGTCATTACTGTCGTTCAGATAAAACATAATTTTGAGAACTAATTTATATTATCTGTTAGAGGTATTGGCGCAATACCAATAAACATAGTCTAAATTTCTGAGACGAAGCTTGATAATTATTATTACTTTGAATATTCGGACTGTTGACCTCATATTTATCGTTATAATCACAATGGTTCGGCCGATACGTCTTTTAGCCTCCTTTAAGTGCTTCATATCGAACTCTGGAGTTCACACCTAATCTTGAACTGAACCATTTATTTGAATTACAGGGGTCGACTGTTTCAATTGTGTTAACCACGACCTGGTACAATTGTTAAGTTAGAATAAGTATTTCTTGTTAGTCAGGAGCTATTGTTGGGATTGAACTTGCCATATGAATTCACACAGAAGCACCTCCCAACGTCTTAAAAAAGATAAGAGTTCCCAAAGAAAAGGCGCGCATGTTAGGCTACAGTGACCATTAATCAAAAAGGCTCGATAAAAATGCAATATGAGCTACAATAAGATAAAACAAAACAAAACAAAACGTGATATAGATATCAGATTTATTTGTCCCAAAATTCATTTTAAGTTATCCGGCAAGGACACATGGCCCAGTGGATAAGGCATTTGGTTGGAAGGTGTTTCTGAGTGAAATCATCTGGAGGTTCTATGGGGACTCCCGAGTTCAACGTGAAACCCCTGTAGAAGGCTGAAAGACATATCGGCTGAAACGTTTTGATTATAACAATAATGATGAGGTCGATTTTTGCCGTCCATTAAATCATAAAAATGAAAACCCATAAAAGATAACATAGAATGCATTTACAAAATTCAATGATACGTAGGGTGTTATTGCATTTGCGGTGATGACTAGACCTCGAATATAATAGTCTACAAACCTCTTGACTAACCACTAAGTAAAATTTTCAAGCACTTTAAATTTCATTCTTATCTCTTAAATAAAAGCCATAAGAGAAATTGACGTGTTTTTAATTTTTTATTTTATTTTAATAATTTGATCGTCTAAACCAGCGTGTCTTTTTAAAAGCTACTTTGTGTTCATCATATTTAAAGCCGTTCCTCGACTGAAAAGAGCCACCACAACATCCTCTACATCCTCAAGATAGATGGGAGGAAGCAAAATGAAAAAAATAAAAAAATAAAAAATAAAATAATAATAACATAAATAAAGATTAAAAAACGAGACCGTCATTTGTTTTGGCTGCCTATGGCAACCAGACAATCGCCAACTAATATCAAATAGTTTTCTTGCCAAAGGAAATATTAAATGGTAAGTAAAAAAGTTACGAAAAAATTTGGTTAGAAGATAATCAAAGAGAGAAAAAAGAAGAAATATTATGAAAGTGGGAGGTTATATATATATATATATATATATATATATATATATAAAGATGCCAGTATGAGTATGTATAAATACACACACATAAAAACACACTCTCTCTCTCACTCTCTCTCTCTCTCTCACTCACACACACACACACACAAACACACACACACACACACACACACACACACATATATATATATATATATATATATATATATATATATATGCAAAATGGGTTTGCCGGAAGTTTTAAAGTATCTCTACTGTGTTTCATTTGACCGGATACACAACTACAATGGACAACACTCGTTTGTAATATTCTGGAATATAGGCTAACATACTTTTGTAAGCGATTTTGATTCTCACTGGGGGTTCAATTATTATTGCCTTATGCCAAAATAAGCTAAGCTTATTTAAAGAAAATAGTATCAATGCTGCAGACAAACCCAAATTGACTTATAAAAACATATATATATATATATATATATATATTTGTACACATACACACGCACACGCACACACACATACATATGTTTCAATGGTTTAGATATAAATTACACGATGGTTGGTGATTGTCACTTTTTCGCCTGCGTGATCAGACCAAGAGGCATGGTAATCATCACACCAGAAACTGTTTGAGTGAGCATGACGATAAAGGTAATCTAGTTTACGGCGAATTTTTTGAAGGGTGGTATACTTTATAGTTTCTTGTTTTCACATTTACAGAGATATTTTGAATTTTTTCTGGTTCGTGATTATTTACGCAGTTATATTGTATCAACCTTAGTATTTATTAATTTCTTTACTCAATTATGTTCAATTTGTTTACTATTGATTCGTTTGTTTGAGCTTTATGCCATATCAACTTTTGTTGGTTATTTAATGCCGAATCCATTTTATATAAATGAACAGTACTATTACAAACAATTCGGTTTAGCATGAGTAAACCGTTTATTAAAACATGTCTATTTAAAGGTGTTTAGTTTAGTGAAACAGTTCTTATTCAGTTTAGTATAAGAATAGTTTTTGTTTACACAGTTAAATGTTAAAACAGTTCTATTTCAAACAATTCAGTGTAGCATAAGGACGCAGTTTAAATATAAAAACATTTCTGTTTCAAGCAATCCAGTTTAGCATAAGTACGCAGTTAAGTTTTATTTGACCCATAGATAGGGCCCAATCAGGTGCCAGAGTCGACGTGGGAGCGATGCAATGAAGGAGTCCTACTCATCCTTCAAAGCTCCGGTATTACTGGAACCTCACCATCAGAATATTTTGTATCATATCCTTGTTGGGGAAGTCTTTATCTTTTGCAGAGGTGCAATCGGTGTACTCTATAGCCCCAGCTGACGAGGCAGGTTTAATATTGACGTCTATTTATTCTTTCATATAGAATACTATATATATATATATATATATATATATATATATATATATATATATATATATATATATATATATATATTCTTGACATTGCTTTTCCGGCTCACGAGGACAGATAAATATATGAAAGCTTCTCATCAACAATTCAGGCTTTTTTTATAATACGTATATCAAGAGTTTAACTGATGAAAAATTTGCATTTCTCGCAAAAGCAAGACTCCAAAAGTAATTATTCATTTTCAAGTTGGATAGTAAATTATTTTAAGAAGATAATTCCAACCGCATTATCCTAACAAATATCTCACTTATATAACATTTTTGGCACACACACACACACACACACACACACACACACACACACACACACACACACACACACACACGCGCACACACATATATATATACATATATATATATATGTATATATATTATTAACTTTCGGAGGTTTGTTTATTGTAACGGGTTTCATCATACAAATGGATTCGGTAACTTGAATTCAAAAGCTGGACGAAACTTTTACCTTTCATTTTGCGCTTATATCCTTGGGAAAGGCATGAATTCATCTGGTCTCTTAGCAGCATCAATGGGTAAACAATGGAATAGAATGGTCTTTTTATCTTTAGTAACGTAATCTGTCTAGGAGAAGGAACATCTATCTATCTATCTATCTATCAACTAAAATGTTATTATTTATGTTACTAAATCTTTTGGTGAGAGTTTCATTGTCTCAATCATCAGCTACGGTAAGTATGATTCTGTCATGTCTATTTGCTGGGTCGAAAGTGAGAAGGAAAGGAGGAGTAAAGCAGGGAGCAAAAAAAAAATGGAGGAGAATCAATGAAGTTGTGCTTCATGTGGAAACAGGGGAAAAAAAGGAGATGGGGAAGAAATAAAGAAATTACAACAGGATGAGCGCAAAACTTAAATAATGAAAAAAAAAATTTTTTTAATTTAAATTGGTATTGGTAAGTAATGTAGGAAATTTGATTAAGGGCTTACTTGGATCGACGTTTAAACGTATCTAACAATTCACCGCGTTGTACAGCAGAATGTGACTGCGCTTATTCATTGGGATTTGTCATTTTCCTTCAGGGTTCTAATTACATCTGCTTTCATTACCGATATACGCATTTGCCATTTTATCTACTTGCCATTTAGTTGCATTCAAGAAATACTTGGGCTGTGCAAGGCTGCATTCATATATTCTATTTTTAATATTTAATTTATGATTAAGTATTTACCCAGCCCTTCCGTCATGGGCTGTATCCGATAAAAAATAAAAATCTAAGTGGAATTTAACAGGTTTGAATTCAGTGTTTCCATTCTAGGCGGCTTGCTTTACAAGAACTCTGTCTGCCTTAGAATTCACCGATAGCTAGAGGGAAAATAGTAGGAGGCATGCATTCCCCAAAGGAATTAGCACTATGTGAAATGAAAACAATCTCGTTCGAAATTTAAACTCAGGTTCCCGTATGCATTTTTTACGATGCTAACCATTACACCTCGAAACCTCACTTTATGGGTATATCGTCTTTTTTCTTGCTATTTTGAGCTTACTCCAAAAATATTTTCTCTTGCATTGCATAGAAGCTTTATAAACTGTGTTATCAGAAAGACATGTCCTATTTAAGGGAAATATTTCTCTTACGCGACAATTCCCAAGTTTCGCGTGTCTTGAGAATCATCACTTTAAGTGATTTAATAAACTTATGCATGTTTTTTTCCCGCAGACCATCAGCTTACTCAGGGGACAATATTGTGGAATGATAAGGGAATATTTGAAAAAAAATTAATATTTCAGTCATAGTTCATTTCTGATTTTCCAAATATATTATGGTCTTTACGTTTTGAAGAATCACTTTTTCTTCTTCTTCTTCTTCTTCTTCTTCTTCTTCTTCTTCTTCTTCTTCTTCTTCTTCTTCTTCTTCTTCTTCTTCTTCTTCTTCTTCTTCTTCTTCTTCAATTTATATATATATATATATATACATTGATAAATTATACATTTATTAGCTGATTACAATTTACCTATAAAACAAATTGACCTTTTTTACAATCTTAATGCACATGTGAAATGTATATTTCATATACAAAAATCTAATCAAAATTTGGATATTTATGAATGGCCATGATATTCAAAAGAATTGACATTTAAAAGAACTCTCAGTTTAAAATGAAGTAGGTTTAAAATTCTTACGCAATCTACTTTTTTAAGTTTTATAAAAGATTCATGATCAAATAATACGAAAAGTTACAAGTACGTGGACATTGCATGAGAACTAAAAAAAAAAAAAAAAGCTGTGGAATATGAGATTAACAGTGACACCACTTGTAATTGGTGCTCTTGGAATTCTCCTGAAAGATTTGTTAAGGGATCTGGAAGTGCTTGAAATTGGAGGACCAATCGAGACCATCTAAACTGAAGGGTCGTTCCGATCAACCAGAATACAAAAACCTGAATACTAACAGTAGAATACTGTGGGCACGAGAAGATCACTGTCATTCAGATTCCTATGAAAGACCCCCAGCTAACACTGGCATGAAATCTCACAAGAAATATTATAGGGATGATAATAAAAGTAATAATAATAAAGTAGATACTATTCTTACTACTTGAGTAAAAATAATAATTAAGTTTGAGAAAAATCGATGACAGATTAAAGAATTAATTGAAAAGGTTCGATTTGACCTGCAAATCAATCGTTCTATTTTACCCATTTGATTAAGGCTGGTAGTTTGTGTGACCAGGTTTCAACAAAGCAAAAATATGATCTGATTTCAAATATTACTGACGGTCATTTTAATATTTCAGTCTTAATTGCATATATATATATATATATATATATATATATATATATATGTATTCATGTGTGTGTGTGTGTGTGTGTGTGTGTATGAATAATTTATCAAACGGCAAAATCGTTAAAATCTTTTAAAAGATTTTGAAATAAAAAAAAAATGAATCTGCTTTTGAACAAAAGGTTTTAAAGGTTATTTTTGCGCTAGCTTACGACATTCGCTTACGTGATCGAACGTTTCATCTCTAGATATTATATAATCAGGGAGGTTTTGACGCGAAGAGAAGGAAGAGCAGAGGTTTCTCCGAAGATTCATACCTCAGCCAATGTGTGTGCAGTTCAGCCATATTTGACACTATCTCTCTCACCCATACGTACATTTTGGGTTAGAAAAAGAAAAGAAGCAGATTATATGTTTATACAGTAGCGTTGTTGTCTTTCTTTGCTATACAACAGCAGTGTGACTTGATGATGATGATCATGATGATGATAAATCAACAATTCAAGTATTCCTTTCTTATGCTAATAATTTTCAAACAAGTTTCAAGTACCTGTTCCTCTTTAATAATAATAATAATAATAATAATAATAATAATAATAATAATAATAATAATGTCAAAGCAAAAATAAACAAGACAAAATGAAATAGTAGATGTAGGTTATGGGGTAAAAAAGATGACATTTTCCATCACGTAAGCGAATGTAGCAATCTAGCGCAAAAAGAATATAAGAATAGACACAACTACATGGGGGATCAGATCCACTAAGAGTTGTGTTAGAAGATTTAATTTGACCACATGAACGTATGGCATATGCACAACCAAGAATCCGTTCAAGAGAATGAGACGCATAAACTTCTCAGGGATTTTGAGATACAGAAGGTTCAACTAATCTAAGGCAGGTGACTAGTTCTAGAGATAGTCGACAAAAAAAAAAAAAAAAAAAAAGAAGAGAGCGTACTGAGTTGTAGACTTTGCTATCCCAGCAAACCAAATCGAAAGAAAGAGAAAGGACAGATAAGCACGTAGACCTTACAAGAGAATTTAAAAAAATGTGGAACATTAAAATGACGGTTACATCAATTGTAATGGAAGCTCTTGGTAAGTCACCAAAGGACTGATAAAAGGACTGAAGGAGTTGGAAATAAGAGCACGAGTGGAGACCATCTTTATTAAGATCTGCTAAAATACTGAGAAGAGTACTGGAGACTTGAGGAGGCTTGCAGTCACTCAAATTCCAGTGAGAAACCATCAGCTATCGCTGGTGGTAAAAACTCTCAAATTAGTAACATAATAACAATAATAATTATAATAATAGACCAATCATATAAAAACGAAAATTGATCATATATAACAGAATAGAAAATGTAGTTTATTTTGAGACAGAGATGAGACGGATATTCATATTATAGGTGAATGTAACAAACTAGCAGAGAAGTACAATTCTAGGCATGATTGGAAGGGAACAGTAATCCATAGAGAATTTTGCAGGTGATAAAAAAAATTACCATTATACGCGAATGGTATATGGTCAAACAAGAATCCGCCAAAGTAAATGGGACGCATAAAATTCTTTGGGGTTTTGCAATAAAAACAAGCTATTTCGTACTACGCAGAAGAGCAGACTTAGTTTTAATCTACAAGAATAAAAGAATTTTCCATCAGATGATTTTGCCTTTCATGCGGACCCCAGAGTAAAAATAAAAGTAATCGAAAAGATAGAAAATATTTGGACTCTGCGAGAGCGTTGAAAACTTTGTTGATCATGGTGACAATGATATTAACTGTAATCAGCGAACTTGGGACGTTCCCAAATTCTGGGAAAAAGACCGGAAGAATTGAAAATCTGAGGAAGAATCGAGACAATTCACACCACAGCATTGTTGCTATCAGCCCGAATACTCCAAAGATTCCTGGAGACCGGAAGAAACAAGATATGAAAAATGGATAAAATTCTTTTGACACAACAAAATATTTCAAGACGACACAAAAAAATCTAACGTGTAATAGGAAAAGAGACAATAAATGTGAAGGAAACCACCATGGTTGAAGAAAAAATAATTTCGGAGTAATATATGGAGCCATAAGAAATCATATGATAAAAACTAGGTGAGCTGAAAACATAAAAGGCACTTGTAAGATCAACGAACCAAAAGTATAGGAAGATATTTCAATAGAACTGATAATGAATACACTTAAACAAAAACATATATAGAGTCACCTGAAATATATAAAAACAATTTTTAGCTATCATCTACTCATCAACTAATGACGAAACATTTCAGAAATCATTAAAGAACTGAAAAAATACCTGAGTGTCTAACAGAAGGAGTAACATACCAACTAACAAAAATGAAAAAAAACTATAGACCAATCACATGCTTTGTCTAAACATATAAAATGATAACTTAAAGGAGAGAATGATTAAATTCATTGAATGTAAGGACATATTTCCTTCTAGAAAAGAGGATGTAAAACGAATCAGATGGCCGTAAAGATCAGCTCCTCATAAACGAGATGATCATAGAAAATTGTCGATCCAAACAGAAAGATGTAAGTATGGTTTGGGTTTGCTACAAAAAAGCTTTAGATAGATTACCCAACGAATAGATTTTAAAAGTTCCAAACATTTTGAAGCTATGCCCACTCATGATGACATTCCTAAAATACAATATGAAAAAGTGGCATACTAACCAGAGTAATAATATGAAAAAGGCATGCTCAAAACTAATAACAATGGCATTTTCTCCTCTTCTTTTTGTATGACACTATGTCTCTCGATAGAACTTAAAACCGAGCCTTTTCGTATAAAACTTCCAATAAAAAATAAACCTAGCCATTCAATATGAACGAGTTATAGTTATATACAAAAATGATAAAGATACAGAAAGTCTATGAAGCATTGTAAAAAGATCTAGTGGCCACATTGGGATTCAATTTGTTCTTGAAAAATGTGAAATACTTATATTTAAAAAGGGCTCGCAAATAAAGACTACTAATATCACTCTAGATATAAACATGAAAATTACAAAATTAGAACATAATAAAACCTATATATATATTCAGGAATTAATGAATGGAATGTTACCAATAAAATTATAAATGAAGAAAAGTTAAGAAAATAATTTTATAGGAGAATAAGAGCTATAATAAGAACAGAACTAAATTAAAAGGATTAAGTTATTGAATTTAATACCCTGGAAATAATAGTAATGACATATAATTTTGATACAATAAACTGGACCTTAGCTGAAATAAGAAAGAAGGATGTTAGGTAAGTAATAACTTGCTACAGAATGCATATCCCAAGAGCAGATAAAAAACGCGTCAACGTCAAGAGAGAAAATTGTGGAAGAATCTTTATCCAATTAAAATTTACCTGCAAGACAACACTATAAGATGAAAGAAAGACTTAGGTACTACAACCGATTGTATACTATCGTTACAAAACACACACAAGAAGCTAAAGAAAAAATCAATAAGGACTGAAAGTTAAAAAATTTGCTTTTCAGCTTGACCTCACGGCAAAAAAATATAGACATAAAGAAAAAAAATAAAGTTGGCGACCTTGGTCAAGAGTGACCCGAAGGCTCACTTTTCAATAGCTACAACATCGAAGTGTAGGGGAGGGTGCAACTTTTTCCCCTGGATTGCAACACTTTACCCTTGTTCCTTGCCTTATAATGTTGAGTGTTAAGCAAGGCGGCATCAAGTACCATTTTTGAGTCTTTGGTATGACTCGACTGGGATTGAACCCTTGTCTCCCGGACCATTGTCTAACACTCTAATCATTTGCCCAATGGCCCGGTTAAATTTATCTGAGTTTTTGCTGCCACTATAGGCAGTAAAAGATATAGATAAAGAAGCAATAACACACAAGAACTTAATCAAATAAAAAACGATGGAGAACAAAAACTCCTTCATATGCGATATGCACTAAGAATCAAAATTGTTGATATTGATATAGCATAGGAAAATCGACGGTTAAAAAGTGTTGCACTGAAAGCAGTGACAGAATCGTTAATGACAGTAACTCATAACCAAGACCTACAAACAAGAAACTATCAGACAGACACCATAAAAATGCATCAGACTAAGTATATAGATTGTGGGAATGAAAAACTGAAACAGATGACCACATAGTGTCTAATTCTGATTGAATATAAAGAAAAGCATGATAAATAAAACATGGCATTTATTGGAATGTATGTAAATTCTATGGAATATTCGAATGTGAAAAATAGTATAAATACCAACCAGAACCATGTAGAGACACAAAAGATGCTACTATTGTCTGGGACTTCCCTATCAAAACGGAGAAAAGAATGAAGAACGTAGCCCATATATATATATATATATATATATATATATATATATATATATATATATATAAAATTACTAAATAAAAAAAGACCTGGAAATAGAAATTGAGAAAATGTGTCAGCCTAAAACTACTATCGTGGCAGAATAGTGGACGCCTTGTTTGTGATCAAGAAAGGGATAGATAAACAGGTTATCTGGTAATCTCACCTTATATGAAAAGAAAACCCCAACAAACTTGCTCTTTGCGGAACTGTTTATCTCCCTAGAAAAGTACAATCAATGCAACTCAAAAATATCACCCAAAAGAGACAACAAAAAATAAAGAAACATAGAATACATATAATCACAACTTTTCCTCATTCTTGATATTTGTCGAGCGCCTGATGTACGCGTGAATATGGTACTTAACCTTTTTATTGTAGAAACTGGCGCCGCTCCACATACAACCGGGGTTTTAAAAATACATTGATCCCATCAGCATTCCCCTATAAAGGCGTACCTCAGCTTTGGTCCTGAATGACTGTCATTAACGTTTTAGTCACGGCCTTTAGTTCAACGCTTTTTAGCTGTCAATTTGCCTCATTCTGGATCTTTGGTAAGAACCAGTGGAGGTTTGAAAGAAACCAAGAATAAAACTGAAAATTAAAGTATAAGGATAATCAGAAACCATCAAACAAGTGGAGATGAAAAAAAATATCTTAGGAGAACTAGAAAGCTACTCGAAACCATACCAAATAGCAGAAACCTTGTAAAAGGGATAAATATCTGGGCTGTCCTCTTCGTAAGATACTCGAGACATTCTTAAAGTGGACCAGAGAAAAACTTAAAGAAATGGACCAGATAGAAAGAAAACTAATGACCATGCTTATACGTCCCAGAGATGATGTTGACAGACTATAATAGCCAAGAAAAGAAGGATGAAGAGGACTTACCAGCATTGAAAATAGCGTGGATGCATCGATACAACGACTCGAAGACTTCATACAAAAGCGCGTAGAAAGACTGATTACAGACACCAGAAACAATGACACGATTATCAACAGAACTGAAATAACTAGAAAACAAAGATTGGAAGAAAAACAATTCCATGGACATTTTGAGGGATAAACAAGCAATATCTCACATAAAAACAAAACAAACTTTGACATAGCAAAGAAAGGGAAGCATTAAGAAAGAAACTGATTCCCTTCTAACAGTCGCACAAAATAACACCATAACGACCTATTATATCAAAGCAAGATTACATAAGACTCACCAAAATATTAATTGTCAGTTATGTGATGATAAAGACGAAACAATCAATCACATAATAAGCCAATGCAGCAAACCAGTACGGAAAGAGTTAAAGACTAGTCACCAGTTGGTTGGCAAGGCGATCCATTAGGAATTGTGCCAGAAATTGAAATTTGACCATAAGGACAAGTGGTACATGCAGAACCCAGAATCCGTCTCGAAAAGCGAGATGCACGAAAATCTCTGGGATTTAAAATACAATCAGAAAACCTGATTTCAGCCAAACGACCAGACCTAATAATAATAAACAAAAAAAAGAGAACTTGCTGAATTGTGAACTTTGCTGTCCCGACTGACCCCAGCGTAAAATTTAAAGAAAGCAAAAAGAAGGATGAATACCTGGACTTTGCTAAAGTAAGTAACTTTGGTGACCGTAGTCGAGGGCTACCCGAAAGCTCCCTTTTCAATATCTACAACACCGAGGTGTAGGGGAGGGCGATGCTCTTTTCCCTGATTTTGCTACATTTAACCGTTGAAACGTACCTTATAATGCTGAGTGTAAAGCAAGGAGGTATCAAGTATCATTTTTTGAGTTTTTGGTATAACTCGACCTAGTATTGAACCCCAGTCACCCCGCCCATTGGCGAACACCCTTCCACTAGGCCAAAACTGTGGAAAATGAACGTGACGGGGATACCGATTGTAAGTGATGCTCTTAATACAGTTACCAAAGGATTGATAAAGGGACTAGAAGACTTTGAAATAAGAAGACGGGTGGGGACCATCCAAACTATTGTTTTATCAAGATCGGCGAGAATATTGAGAAGTATCCTGGAGATTAAGGAAACTTGCTGTCGCTCAAACGCCAGTGAGAAACCATCGGCTAAGACTGGTGTGAAAAACACTCGAAAGAGTATTAATAATTTGAACACAGTTATATGGTCCCAAGTATTCTTATCTAATGCTAATAATTTACAAACACGTTTCGTGTCTGAGTGTATCAGAGAGTAATAGGAACAAAGGGGTACTTTAACCCCAACATTTCTCTTGAACTGGAGATTCACTAATGGACATTTTACTTTTATACCCAGGACAATGGCAGCTGGACAGGTCAGGGAATTGACATTAAGAGTTTAATACAAAAGGCCGCAGTAAAAAGATATATAAATATAAACATAGAGAGGATCTAATGTTTTGAAAAATGAATACGTACAAATAGAGAAAGCGAAATGAACCTATAGCCAGATTGATAGATAGCGAGCGAGTGAGAGAGAGAGAGAGAGAGAGAGAGAGAGAGAGAGAGAAGCAGACATGTTGAGAGAAACAGCCTAAGACTTGTTCATTTGAACAACGATATACATATATACACACACACACACACATATATATATATATATATATAGAATTAACTTAAATCGCTAGTCGAAAATCTTCTACTAAAGTTTCACCTTAACGGATCGTCAGGAAGTTTCGCCTACGTCAATCAAAGGAGAAAATTGCTTTGCCTTTATTCACCAAAAACCTCCACCTATCCTAGAATTTGCATAAAAAAAAAAAAAAAAAAAAAAAAAAAAAAAAAAAATAAATAAATAAATTCCTATGGTTCGAAAAAAATAAAAATTCCTATGGTTCGAAAAAAAAAAAAAAAAAAAAAAAAAAAACCTCTACTATTTCCTAATTATATAGTAACCACGCTCTTTTGTGTTTACAACTATTAAACACCTCCGATCTTTTGTTTAGCATATTCTTACTTTTACAATCTGCTATACACAATTTTTCCTCCATACAAAGATTACAGGTTCTATTACCTGCCCTATATTTGCGGCATTTCTTTATTACTTCCCATTTCATTATCGGATCTACTCCTTGTTTTTCCCTAAGCTCCCACACATAACTAGATAACGCAGTGCTATGCCTGTATCTTTCGTGCGCGAAACTTGTTCTATGATTATAGTACCTAGTTTTAAAATCCCCTTGGGTCGACCCAAAATATATCTTTTTATCAGTCTTATTATTCAGATCACTATATACCTCTACTTTATACACTACACACTCCTGTTTACACTTGCCCTCCAGATGACACCTAACCTTATCCCGACAGTTGCATTTGTCAATCACCTTCTGCTTCTTTTTACCTAATTTGGCTATATTACTCCTATTTATTATTCCGTTAATATTAGGCATGCAACTGTAACTTAATTTAATACAATTCTTATTAAATATCTTATGTAATTGACTCCCACTAGGGAAGTTTCTTTTTAATATCTTGAAGAACTCCTTTCCCAAGTTATTAACTACTTCCATGTTGTAAGGGGGATTAAACCATAAGATTTTTCTAGGTCTATTTCTCCTACCTTGTGTTTCAATTCTACCCCTGTTCTTATATTCTAACTTGACCCTATATCCGTCATTTTTTAGAGCCTCCTCATATTCCTGCTTAGTTCGTTCAAAAATTTCCCTGCTTGAGGAGTTATTAGATAATCTATGCTCTATTCCTTTAGGTACATGTTTAAAAACCTGCA
>OY757909.1:53656902-53696902 GCA_963585895.1 Sepioteuthis lessoniana
TGTGTGTGTGTGTATTGTCTGTTGAAAAAAGTATCCATGCAGAAAATCTATTTAAGAAAAAAAAACAAAAAAAAACAAGCAAAAAAAATAAAAATTAAAAAAAAAACAAAAAAAAAACGAATAATGAATGAAACGTTAACTTTCTCCTAATTAGCTCTCTTGACATTTAATACACCTATCCCAGCAATTTTTTCATTTGTTGAAACACCTGTGAAACTCCACTTTTCATTCGGTCTATAACGGCGCCATTGCATAACAGCTAATATCTTTCACTTCGTCAGAACTATTATACATCAGATGAATTCTTTACTTTGGAGACAAAAACTATTTGTTGGGTATTAGAGGATCTAATGAGTTTGGAAGATGCTGCAGTTTCACAATATCGCATTTTGTTGAAATATATATATATATATATATATATATATATATATATAACGATACAGTTGATCCCGTTGACAACAGTCTCGACGTATAGATGTTTAAAGAATATGACATTATTACGTTAGTTGATCATTTGCGCACACATGTTCATTTTAATTTTAACTCTGTCGGTAGGCCATGGAATAAGCTGACTGTATCCCTCACCGAGAAGGATTCTCACCAACAAAATGGAGTATCCTGTGTATGACATTAAATCTCATCTGAGGACAAGTGTAATATTTTGACCTTCGACCCGGCCCAAAAATACTATTCCAAGGTGATACACCGGAAGGAAGTGACACATTCCAATGACCAGTAATCGAAAGAGATCGCGTGGGCGGATTAAGGCTTATTATATGGGACAAGGTGAAGGTCCCATTGTGCCATTACAGTCATGCACCGGAAGAGAGTAACCTCTGAACTGCATGACAGTTATTTCCGCTTGATGACGATTAAACATCCGATTTCAAAGATCCAGTAGGCGATCGTGTGGGCGTTGAATTATTATTTAACTCAGTTGAGTTTGGGGGGCCAAAGCAGTTGCCAGCAGACTTCCAGACAGCCAGAGACCAGATGTGGTAGGGAAGGCCACACCCGACCGTGGGGGCCCTCGGAAACCTCCGATGGAGTGGACCCCAAGACCTCTGGTTGAGTATCTAAGAGAACAAGAAAGACACAACGTGACGGTCATAACAGTGGGGTCAAAATATGAAGTTTATGTTCGATCTTCAGCACCCTCTCACATGCTAAACATTGAAAAACCCTTTCGAACCCTTGCAATAAAGAGAGAGGTGAATATATTTCTAAAGTAGTCTTCATGCGTCCTTCATTCCTGCGTTATCCTTCATGCGTCTATCTTTCTGCGTGCGTCCGTCTTTACTATTATTGAGTCGTTATGATACGGTACATGACTATATAACACAAGGATTCAGTTTAGAAATCTGGGCCCTCTGGTATACTTTTCACTGACTTTACAATTAGGTCCCTTTTGACAGAGAGTGGTAGTAAATGTTACAATCTCATCTATGAATCAAATGAAAAATATTCGAATTCTTTTGGGTTGGGTTGGATTAAGTAGGGTTTCATAGCATATCAACCATTGTAGATCATTTAATGCAAAATTATGTTTTTGCATATATTAAACCTTTTATTTCTAAGCGAATGATTTAGCAATAACATTTTAAACAAGCTAGAGCTCATTTGTTTGCCTATGATTAAATGATATCAGCTATTGCTATCTAACGCTAACAATTCAATTTAACATCAACCATTTGTTTGCAGACAGTTAAATGGTTATTGTTTGTAAGTTTGTTTGGTTTTATGTCATATCAAACATTGTAAATTGTTTAATGTCAAATCCTGTTTAGACTTATACAGTAAATACATATTGTTTGTGAACATTTTGCTTAATATATTTTTAAACAAGCCTGAGCTAATTTTTCTTCTCAGATAAACGATATCAAGTATTTCTATCTAATATGAATCATTCTATTTACTTTCACTCATTTGTTGGCACACAGTTAATAGTTTTCGAGAATTGCGATATAATAGTAACGAGTTAACATCAGACACTTGTTTGCACACATTTAAATCGATATGCATAATATGTAGGAGATTAACATTTAAAAAGGTGAGTGAGTTTATCAGTTTCTTCACTGTTAAGTGGTTTCAAGTATTGTAATTATTTGATATCTCTTCTAGGGTAAGGCTGGTAATTATACAGTCTGTGTCACTACCCATACTTTTATACTATAGGTTATTGTCTTTGGTTTGGTTTGGTTTCTTTGTTTAATGGCATATTAACTCTTTTTAGGTTATTTAATGCCAAAGCCATTCTCCTAGAAGAACAGTAGTGGTATTCCTTAACCCATAGCTGGGAGGATAAGGGGGTTCATACCTTTCCCAAGGGTGTTTGTCCAAAAGTGAATGTAATAGCGCGACTGGAGTACGAACTCGCGTACTACGATTAACCATTACACCACGAGGACATCCACCATTAACTTGGGTGTTCATCTGTATTTTCTCCAATGAGAGCTTGTGTTTTTTTTAAAGTAGTTCAGATTTTTGGGAAGATAAGTTTTTAGTATGTCTTTGACGGTTTTTAGTGTACGGATAAGAACCATGTGGAAGAAAAAATATCTTAAGAAATAACTACACAAAAATATAAATATGAAAATAAACTGAACGTGATTCCCAAATCTCTGGGTATAAAAAAATCACAACGGGTTTGACATGCCGTAAAAATCAATCAATTAATCAATCATAAAATTTTGAATATTGCAAGATTAACATTTTAAGAATTCTAGAAAACTTTTGACCACACCTCGTATCTAAAATAACCGCCAAATACTAATTAGAATCCTTTAAAAGAAGCACCAATATTATCATGGAGCGACCTGTGTACTTGTCATTTAAACAGTTTATATCCATAAAAGGAACTTTCGAGAGATGGGTGGATACAGATGCAGAAAAAAGAAAACATTGTGAACAAAATATCTACTTACATTTCCTTGCATTCGATAACCATATCCAAAAATGTATTGATGAACAAATAGCAGTTGACATAACTTAAATAATAAAAATACAAATATACAAAAAACAAAAAGAAGAGAAAATAATGTATAAAGCTTACGTTAAGGATCGTGCAATGGATCACATGAGAACTGTTTTCGCTTGTCGTGTGACAAGCTCTTTATAAGGATTATTATTTTACAATCAATGTTTCTTGGATTCTGCACTTTATCGCCCGTGAACTACAATAGAGTATCCCTGCACATACCCGGAACATTTTCTCACTAATATAAGCTGACAATCTGAAAATATCTATCAAAGAAAAGGGATTGGTATATCACGATGGGTATTCAAAATAAAGAATAAAATTTGGTAAAATCAGCTCGTAGAAAAAATTCTCAGGGTAAACTGTCAGAAAACATTAACCAGTAAGAAATTTGATCTGATTAATCGATCGAGATGGAGATAATAATAATAATAATGATAATTATAATAATACGGACCTTATAATAATTAACAAAAAAAAAAGAGAATTTGCAGAATTGTGGACTTTGCTGTCCTGACTGACCATAGAGTAAAAGTGAAAGAAAATGGAAAGAAGGATAAGTTCTTCGACCTTTTAAGGGAATTGAAAAAAACTGTGGAACATGAAAGTGAAGTTTATATTAATTGTAATTGGTGCTCTTGATACAGTCACCAAAGGAATACTAAAGGGACTGGAGGACTTAGAAATAAGGGAACGAGAAAGGACCATCTAAACTACTGTATTAGTAAAATAGGCCATACTATTGAAAAGTGTACTGGAGACTTAAGGAGACTTGGTGTCACTCAAACTCCAGTGAAATACCCTCAGCTAACGCTGATATGAAAAACTCTTAAGAAGTAAAAATAACAACCCCAGCAACAACAACAACAACGAGCATCAACAGAATGCAAATGACCAGAAAACAAAAATGGCAAGAATAACAACTGAATATATATTTTAAACGACAAACATAATAATAATAATAATAATAATAATAATAATAATCCTAGCAAATGAAACACATAAATTACTCTGGAATTTTGAGATGAAAACGTATCATCTAATCCTGACTAAAAGACGAGACCTAGAGATAATTAGCACAAAAATAGAAAATCTGCTGTATAGTGGACTTTGCTGGACCCCAGAGTGAAAATCAAAGATAGTGATGGGAGACAAGTGCTTTTACCTGGCCAAAGAACTAAAAATGCTGTGTAACATGAGATTAACGGTGATATTAATGGTAATAGCGGTCTTTGAATGGTCTTCAAAACTTGGTATGAAGCTGTAAGATTTGGAAATCGGAGGACGAATCGAGACTATCTAAAACACCGCATTAAGATTGGCCACATAACTTAAACCTGAATACTAAGACTAGAATACTGGGGACCTGAGGAGGCTTGCTGTCTGTGAAAGACCACCAACTAACAATGATGTGAAAACATGCAAAGGATCCAGAGGCACAGCGGAACTACTCTACTTAGATCAACACATCCTAGATGAGAGCAAAATCAAACGGATAAATCTAGCTATAGCCTTGATTGACTACGAGAAGGCATATGATATGGTTCCGCATAGCTGGATAATAAACAGCCTCAAAATGTACAAAATATCAGACGAAGTCATAAACTTCATCGACAAAACTATGAAAACCTGGAGAGTCGAACTGACAGCAGGAGGAAGAAAGTTAGCTGAAGCAAAGATCCAAAGAGGGATTTTCCAAGGAGATGCTCTATCACCCTTACTATTCTTAATTGCCATGATGGCACTAAACCACATACTCAGAAAATGCACAGCCGGATACAAACTCAGTAGATCATAGGAAAAGGTTAATCATTTAATGTACATGGATGACATCAACTTTTTGCAAAAAATGAAAAAGAACTGGAAACCCTAATACACACAGTTAGAATATACAGCCAGGACATAGGAATGGAATTTGGCATAGAAAAGTGTGCGATGCTTGTAATGAAAAATGGCAAACGGCAGCTAACTGACGGAATGGAACTACCAAACAAGGATAAGATAAAAACGCTCGCAGAAAACGAAGCCTACAAATAATTGGGCATCTTCGAAGGTTGACACCATCAAACAAGCGGAAATGAAAGGAAAAATTCAGAAAGAATATTTCAGGAGAAATAGAAAACTACTCAAGACAAAACTCAATAGCAGAAATCTTATCAAAGGAATAATTATCTGGGCTGTTTCTCTCGTTAGATATTCCGGACCCTTTCTCAAGTGGACCATTGACGAACTTAAACAAATGGATCAAAGAAGAAGAAAACTAATGACAATGCATAAGGCATTACATCCCAGAGACGACGTTGACAGAAAATATGTATCAAGAAAAGAGGGAGGAAGAGGACTTGCCAGCATTGAAGACAGCGTTGACGCATCGATACAACGACTTGAAGACTATATACAAAAACACGATGGAGGACGAACTACAGCCATCAGAAACGATACTGATAACACGATAGACAAAAGAATGACAATAACTAGGAAACAAAAATGGGAAGGAAAACAACTCTATCGGCGTTTTAAACGACTAATAAACACTGCAAAACATGGACATAGCTAAGAAAAGGAAACTTTGAGAGAGAAACAGAATATCTCCTAATAGCAGCACAAAACAACGCCGTAAGAACTAATCATATGAAAGCGAGAATAGATAAGACACAACAAAATAGCATATGTAGGCTATGAAGTGATAGAGATGAAACCATCAATCACATAATAAACGAATGCAGAAAATTAGCGCAGAAGGAATATAAGATTAGACACGACTGGGTCGACAAGGTGATCCACTGGGAGATGTGCAAGAAACTTAAATTTGACCATACGAACAAATGGTATATGCATAACCCAGCACCTGTTCTATGGAATGACACACATAAACTCCTATGGCACTTTGACATACACAAGGATCACCTAATCTCGGCCAGAAGACCAGACTTAATAAGAATCAACAAAATAAAAAAGAAGAAAACTTGCAAAATTGTCGACTTTACTGTCCCGGATGACCACATATTAAGCAGAAAGAAAGTGAAAAGAAGGATAAGTACCTCGTCTTTGTTAGGGAATTGAAACAAACAAACTAAGGAATATGCAGGTGACAATTATACCAATTGTAATTGGTGCGTTTTGAACAGTAACTAAAGGATTACTAAAAAGACTGGAGGACTTGGAAGTTGGCAGCCGAGAGGAGACCATCCAAACTACTACATTATTGAGAACGGCCAGAAAACTGAGAATAGTCCTGGAGACTTGAGGAGACCTGGTGTCACTCAAACCTCAGTGAAAGTCCATCAGTTAACGCTGATGTTAAAAACTCTAATGAGTAAATAATAAGCGACATCACACACGAGAATACACGGCACAAATTCGCACAGAAATAATATAAAACTAGACACAACTGGATGGGCAAAGTGATTTACTGGGAATTGTGCTAGAAATTTAAATTTGACCAAAAAACAAACAATATATGCACAACCCAACATCAGACCTGGAGAATGAGACCCATAAATTTCTCTGAGATTTTGACATCCTAACGGTCAGACGACCATACCTAATTATAATCAATTGAAAAAAGAACTTGCATAATTGTGAACTTTGCTGTCCTGGCTGATCATAATGTGAAATTGAAATAAAGTGAAAAGAAGGATATATACTTCAAACTAACTAGGGAATTGAAGAAACTAAGGAATATGCAGGTGACAATTATACCAATTGTAATTGGTGCGTTTTGAACAGTAACTAAAGGATTGCCACTGAAAGGGGAAAATTAAGATTTAATTTCCCTTCCCCTTCTGTGTTTGAACTAACTGCCTAGCGACTGACCGCTGAGGCATTTAGAATCTAGGTAAAGCTATCTGCACTCCATAACCCCAACTTGGTAGGACGAAGAAGGGAATGCAGGTCATTGAGTAGCACGACCGGTTGAGGTGGAGGAAGGAGCCAAATGATTGACCGAAGCCTTTGCACCGGAAGTAGTACCCTTTTCGTCAGAGGAAATAGGGATGAAGAATTCAGTTTGGTGACAGAAATCAACGGATAAAGAGGTCGTTTTCAGCCCGCTCCAGGGGAAAGAGCGGAACAGAATCTTTGAACAGAAGATAACAGGTGCCTTCTACCAGGTTGTACAGAACGCCGCTCGCCCGTAAAAGAAAGGAATCTGTGAAGTAAATCTGTTAAAAGCTAACTACATCCTAAACTGTTTTTCCTCCTAACCTTCCCAAATATTGGAACTTATATGTATTAAGAAAAGGAAAGAAATAGACTGAAGAAATTCGTTTCATAAACTGTAAACGAACGAGTGGACTTAACTACCTTTTTCAAGTTTTAAAAGTAAAGAAAGGAAAAGAAAGAAAGAAAAGAAAAAGAAGAGAGAGAGACATATGAGTTTAAGACTGTCTGGTGGCATAATATAGCCGGCACCTTAAGTATTTGTTTGGTCCTCACCTATCAAAATGTTGTTGCAGTAAATGTTCCCTTATGTTGAAATATATTCGTTATGTTGTTTATCTGTCGAGTTGCCTTCTTTTGCATATATCTTTTTCAGCTTCATTTGCTTCAATTTATTCTCGGTAAATGTCTTATTCACATTCAAAAACATTACACGGGAAATTGGAATAATATTTTATCTTAACCTAGAAGTCCATGTTTTCCGGTGTAGGAAAACGAATGACTTGGTGGCATATGTAAAGTGAAATTGGAATCCCACTTGCCTGCGTCGGGCTGAGTCTAGCCCCAAATTACCCCCCCCCCATATTATTTGCCAGTTCCCATATACCTGAAAAAGGAATCTTAACTAGGACTCATTTTGCAAGGGGTCAAGTGCCAGACTGCCCCGACGTCACACGTGTGTAAAATAAACTCTCGTCTTGAGATAGAATAAGTTATGTTTATACGAATCGCAATTGGTATTCCTGGTACCGTCACTAAAGGATTAATAAAGAGACTGGAGGACTTGGAAATAAGAGGACGAGTGGAGACCATCCAAAGTAGAGCATTATTGAGATCGACCAGAATACTGAGAAGAGTCCTGGAGACTTGAGGAAACTTGGTATCGCTCAAACTCTTGTAAAAGACCATCAGCTAACGCTGATGTGAAAAACTCTCAATAATAATAATAATAAATAAATGGTGTTCTAAAAATATACTCTTGGTTGCAGCGCATAACTTGGCCAATCCTTGTTCTTGGCAATCCTCATAAAATTACTATAACAAGTCTAAGAAAAATCATCTAAGAACATATCGGAAATGCCAAATCAGTTTAGTTGGGACTTAACAATAAGTCAAGCAACGTGACTGACAAATTGCTAATATTAGATTTATTTCACCTTTGGTTTATTTTGATGGAAACATCACAAAGATGACGTTTATCGCAGAAAAACGGCAAGGAATTATACGAAGAAGGTATTTTTAAAAAATCTCCGAAATACCAAATAAAATGATTAACGGTGTTTTCGGTTTTATTGGCTTGCGGAGGAAGTTCCTCTAATGTAGTGGTCAGCGTGCTGGAATCCGATATCATAGAAAAACGTTCGAGTTCCAGTCGATTAATTTTGTTTAGTGTCAGACTAAGAATAAATGGTATGAAACCTTTTAAACCTTGGATGGTTTTGGCATTACATAACCGACGAATGTGGATATGCCGTTTAAAAGAAAGAAACGAAACCAGAAAAAAATTTTCTGCGTTAATTTAAAAGTTAGATATTAATATATCTTAATAGAAATTTTAATTTTAGATATCAAGATGTGTATACACTTTTGGAACAAGGCCCGAGTATTGTTCAAAAAGTTATCACCCTCACTCAGAAAGAAGAGACATAGCTGAGTATTTTGTTGTGTAAACACTGTTCAGCTTTACATGAAATAAGAAAAACTAATTGAAATTTCTGTCTTAATTCTGTAATAACAATATATTATCATACGAGATTAACCTAGCAGTCGCTCTGGTAATATTTATTATATCAAAAAGCGAAGAAAAATAAACGGAATATAAAATAAGGTAAAGTCAATCTCTCTCTCTCTCTCTCTCGATCTATCTATCTATCTATATATCTTTACACCCACCCCCACACAAACACATATATATGTATAATCAAAGGAAAGTAGTCTAATATATATATATATATATACTTATATATATTTAGCAACGTGTCACAAACTTGACAGCAGGTCTCCGGCGTGTTGAGAAACGTGAAAGCGTTTCTGTGTTTTCTCCAATTTAACAAAGAAAAAAACAAGCACTGAAGCGATTTTCCCATGGGATGATCAGCCCAAGTAACATCGATGCAATGACCATTGCAAATGCCGTTGGTATCTTTGAAATCGATGCCTTCTTTACTTCATTTCTCTACTCATACAACATACTTGACTAGCCTTAACGCTATTTATTTAGACTTGTCTATACACACTTCACTTCCTCGAAGCTAAAGTAAAGAAGGTGAAATTAAATCATGAACCTGCCGGCTAACACTTCGTAGTGTTGTTAACAGGGCATTTTACTTTACTATCAATAAAATGGCCGGGCAAGAGAAGGGCTTTGTTGTATTGTCCTTGTTAAGAATAAATAATTTTCTGTTTCAAATATCGAAAATTCTAGCTTCGAGTGAATTCAGCCCTATTTTTCTTGCTTATTCTCACAGTAATATCACACAGATAAATGGATAGACAGCTCACGTGCACACGGAAGAGACTGAAAGACAGACAGAGTGACTGATGAAGAAGGAGAAAGATAGGCCTAAAAAACATTGAAATTGGATAAGAGAGAAAGTAATTCAGAGAGAGAGAGAGAGAGAGAGAGAGAGAGGTAGATAGATAGATAGAGAGAGAGAGAGAGAGAGAGAGAGAGAGAGAAAGAGTATCTGTGTGTGAGAGAGAGAGAATAACAAAATAATAATAACAAGGAAGTTTTCTTGCTCAGGGATTCCAACTAGCGTCCAGTCGACAGACAAAAATAAAATATCCACGCATAGGTCAGCAAACCAATCATAATCCAGAAAATGGACTCGCTCACGTATGAACAATGGAATGCTCCAACGTGCCATAAATAACTCTCCTTCTTCAGAGTTCATTCTAGAATTTTGCTTGTTACACGGATTTTGATCACCTATCAATTTTTTGATCACCTATCAATTTTTTGATCACCTATCAATTTAGATGAGATAATATGAGAGAGAGATAGAGAGGGAGAAACACAAACAGAATAACAGACAGACTCTTGAGAAGGGAGAAAGACAGGCATAAAAATCATAGAAACGGAATGAGCTAGAGAGAAAGTAAGTCAGAGAGAGAGAGAGAGAGAGAGAGAGAGAGAGAGAGAGAGAGAGAGAGAGAGAGAGAGAGAGAGAGAGAGACGTAGTCTAAAAATATATATATAGCAATAGACTTGGGAATGCTCACATGTACACACAGACAGATAGATAGATCGGTACAGAGATAGATAGATAGATGTTTGTTTTTATATATCAAACATTGAGGGTTATTCAGTGTCAAATACTCTTTCTGTATAAATATCAAATATATTATTAGTAAACACATTTGTTGATTATATTTTGAAGCGAGCCTGAGCTTATTTTTTGCACACAGTTAAACGGTTTCAATTATTTCTATGTAACACTAACAATTTAATATCGGCCATTAGTTTGCGTACGCTTAAATAGATGAATATGATATTTTTGAAATTAAACTGTTGGTAACTTAACTTTTAAATAAGTAGGAACTTATTTGTTCGTATACTAATATTCCTATTGTTTCTACACAGTTAAATAGTTTCAAAAATTGCTATCTAACGGATAATTCTATTCAACATTACTCCTTTGTTTGCGTACAGTGAAGTATTTACAAGTTATGCTATGAAACATTAATTCTACACAAGATTACCCATTTTTTTTGCACGCAGTTAAATAGTTCCAAGTATTGCTATGTATCACTAACAATTCAATTAATCATCAACCATTTGTTTACTCACAGTTAAATGATTAAACTGATACATTCCCAACAATTCAATTTAGTATAAAACATTTGCTTGATCTCGGTTTAAATGACAAACAGTTATATTTGACTTATAGATAGGACCCAGTTATATGCCACCACTCAGGACTAGTGTTGACCTGTGAGTGATGACTATGAAGGGGTATTTCGCTGCTCCCAAAGCTCCAAGACTGGAGTTTCACTATCAAAATGTTTAAGCCAATTCAGGACATTCGTTGGGGGAGTCTTACCCTTCAACAGAGAAGCAGTCGGTGTATTCTACAGTCCCAGTCGGGGAAAAAATCAATTATAGAAAGTGTAATAGAAAGAGAAGCGATAGGCCATAAAAGCGCATAGAAACAGTTTTACTGAGAAGCATAATGAGCAATATATATATATATATATAGAGAGAGAGAGAGAGATAGGGAGAGAGAGAGAGAGACAGGAGGAGCGAGTGAGAAAGAGGGGGAAAGAAAGTGGGATAGTGTACAAGCTTGTGTGTATACGTGATTTAGCTTATTTGTTTGTTTGTTTGTTTGGGTTTTATGGCATATCAGCCTTTGTAGCTTATTTAATGCTAAATACATTTTTATCCAAATAAGCAGTTCTATTTCAAACAATTCAGTTTAGCGTATGTACAGTTTCAATGACAACACAGTTCTATTTCAAGCAATTCATTTATTATACAAAAACAGTTTCATTTCAAACAATTCAGTTTAGCATAAGTACACAGTTTAGTTCTATTTGACCCAGAGAGGTGTCAGGTGCTTCCACTCTGGGCTAGAGTGAACCTGGGAGCGATGGCAATGAAGGGGTACTCCGCATTCTCCAAAGATCCATCTCTAATGGAACCTCGCCATCAGATTGTTTTGTGTCATAAATATGACACTCGTTGGGGTTTTTTGTCCTCTGAAGAGAAGTAGTTGGTGTATTCTTCAGCCCCAGCAAACTGGGTAAGTGTTTATATGAGAGAGCTATGCAGTATAATATATATGTATAATATATATACAACCGGACATTGGCCTAGCAGTTAGAGTGTTCGCCAATGGACCGGACTCGACCAGGGTTCAATCCCAGGTCGAGTCTTACCAAAGACTTTAAAAATGGTACTCGATGTGTCCTTGCTTAACACTCAGCATTATAAGGTACAGATCAAGGGTGAAGTGGAGCAATCCAGGGAAAGGAGTAGCACCCTCCCCTACACCTTGGTGTAGTAGCCATCGAAAAGGGAGCCTTCGGGTTACCCTCGACTATGGTCGCCAACTTTACTTTTACTTATATATATATATATATATATATATATAGCAGTTGACACGGACTCTACAGATATTGATAAAGAAATTTTAGATAGATATATAGATAGATAGATATTTCACTTCTGATGTCATATACTAGTGACCTCTGAGAAACTTATTAAAATCAGTGAATATTAGAGTCAAGGTTAATTCTAAGCGTAGTAAAGCTGGTTTGAATTTAAAATTTTCCTTTTCCTAAACTGCAAAAGACTAAAGAACCCAGATCTGCTCAGCTATTTACCAATAGATTTCTAGCTTTGCATGTGTATTGATTGGCTTATAGCAGACAATATTCCTACAGGTTCCAGAAAATCTCTCTTTTTTTCTCTTAACATAGAAGCTCTCCTCATTTTTTCTAGAGTTTCCACTTTATCTATCATCATTAATTTGCTGTTTTGTATCATTCACCTTAAGCTACGGTGTTTATCTGTCTATTTGTTCATCAGGATCCAGATCTTATATAAAATTACGTCGCAAAAAAGAGAGAAAAAGAAGGAAATAGCTTATAAAAAACAAAAAAGATTGAAAGTGTGCCACTATATCATTCTATATATATTACATATTTTATATGAAAACCTGTTTATTTCCCAATAAGTCATCTTTAGTCAGAAATTGATTCATTTCTAAATGTTTGATTATAATTATTTGTGTTTTTTCAATGTTTCATTAAAATTATTTCCATGTCGACAATCTTTTGTTTGAGCAGTTATATGATATCACGTACTCATAACCAATATGTGCCCAGTCGGCTGGGACTGTAGAATACACTGACTGCACCTCTGTATAGGGGTAAGACCCCCCCCCCCAACGAGTGTCCCGCATATGACACTAAACAATCTAATGGTTCCAGTAATGCTGGAGCTTTGGGGAAATCAGAGTACCCTTTCATTGCCATCGCTCCCAGGTCCACTCTGGCCCGAAGTGGTAGTACCTGATAAGGGTCTATGGGTTAAATAGAACTAACGGCATACTTATGCTAAACGGAATTGTTTGAATAAACTGAATAGCTTGAAATATAAATGTTTTTGACAATTAAAACGTACTTACATTTAAACTACGCACTTCTGTTAAACGGAATTATTTGAAATGAAACTGTTTTTGACGTTGAAACTGTACTTACACTAAACTGATTAATTTAATATAGAACTGTTTTAATATTCAACTGTAAACAAAATCTGTACTTATACTAGACTGAATTAGCTGAATTATAACTGCTTGACTAAACTGAAGAGCTTGAAATAGACATGTTTTCACAATTAAACTGTACTTATATTTAAACTGCGTGCTTATGCTAAACTGAATTGTTTGAAATAAAACTAATTATTTACATAAAAATGGATTTGGCGTTTAATAACTACAAAGCTTGATATGCCATAAAACACAACCAACCAACCAACCAATTGCTTATCTATATGGCGATTATGAAATATTTATCATAAAAAACGACCTCGCGTTACTTTTATAAAAAATTAGAGGAATCAATCGCATTAAAAGAACTGAAATACCCGGGGAAACTCTAAAAAGTTTTAAATTACTATTTTTAATTAAGGATATACTTTTAAAAACGTTTAAAATCTTATCAAGTCCTTTAGCCTAACAGTTATTTTCATGATGTGGAAATAGATCATATGACGCATGCATTTAAGGGAGAGGTCCGCGTCGGGTAATGGATAACGTGCTGAACTGTTGTAGTGAGATCGATCTCTAGTTATCTTATGGCATTCACTTTGGGACTAAATTTGGAAAAAGTATGAACTGTCTTATCTCACCAGCTGTGTTTTTTTAGTACCACTATTATCTACAAAAAGGATGACTTTGGTATAAAATAGCCCACAAAGATCGGTATGCCATTAAACAAAGAAAACAAACTCAAAGATCTGAGGTTGATATGCCATTAAACTTAGAAAAAAAATTAAAAGAGCTAGGATTATTATGTCATTAAACAAAGAAAACAAACAAAATTAAGCATTTGACGAACGATTTTAACATCGTGAAACTGAGCGTTATGGGGGTGGTTGTTACGACCGTGATTATAGAAATTTTTAAAAGGTAATTTTAATCATTAGTCTCCATTCAACTTCATATATATTTAGAGAGAACTAGAGCGAGAGAAAAAGAGAAAATAAGAGAGGGCGAGAAAGAGATAGATAGATAGATAGATAGAGAGAGAGAGAGAGAGCATTTAGCAATTACGGGTAAATTGGAATAATAAGCAAAGCCATTATGCAAATTGATAAGGAAATCCAACTATTTCTTACCCAGAAGGGTGGGAAGCGCGAAATGCACACTAAAATTAGCCGAACGCGTATAAATGCATATCTTCCGTTACATGTGATGTAGATGGTAATTAGGAGTAGAGGGAAGTGCTGGCCACCCGTCATTTTTGCGCCACCAAACGTTGTTATTATCTGGATAATGGCATTTTTATTAACTATTAGCGTAGCCAAAATTCTAGCGTTTGGCAATGGTAAGCGAGCAGTCGAACGGGTGGATGGTCGAAGCTCGATGGGCTAAAGAACAAGGTGGACGGGGCAAAGTAGGCGAACATGTTTATGGATGAGGCCAAGAAAGAATTCATTGCTCGATATCACGTCATACGAAAAAAAAACAAAAAAAGAAAGAAGACAGAAATACTTTTCTCTTTATGATTAATAACAAAAGGTCCATAAATGTGCGTTCTAGCAGAGATGGTTGTGTTTTCCCAGATCCCAGAGTGCTCAGAAGCCTTCCTTAGAGTTTGGTTAACCAAGAACCCTATATGTTAATTTTGCAAATAGTAAGACTTTCATTTGAACATTCGATGCAAAACAGTTTTCCCGACATATTTCGAACTGTTTCCGTACTAACTCAGACTAGGTTAATGAAACTGACGAATGCCTTGGCGGAGTCTAGAATGAATCAACTGTATCTGCAGATGGAGTAAGTCCCCACTTCTCCAAAATATATGTTCTGTATATGAAAACTGCATTTGATGATAAGGCTCCAGTTCTGAAGCTTTCGGGAGTGGAAGTCCCCTTCATTGCCATTACTCTCACTTACACTCTGACTCGAAGTCGGAGAACCTGTTAACGCACTATCTATAAAGTAAAGATATCTGCTTGAAAACTATTTGTTTTAGAGAGGAATACTTGTTAGCATATAACTGTATGTAAATTACTTGTATTAAGATTAGTTACTTTAATATTTACATTTTTACTGAGGGTTATGAGTAAAGTGTTTGCGAATGGTTCGGGATACCGTGGTTCAATCCCAGGTCGAGTCTTACCAAAGGCTCAAAAAAGGGTACTTGATTACGCCTTGCTTAACACTCAGCATTATACGATAGGGATCAAGGGTAAAGTGAAGCAATCCAGGGAATGGAATAGCGCCCTCCCTACATCTCGGTGTAGTAGCTATTGAAAAGGGAGCCTTCGGGTCACTCTCAACGAACGTCGCCAACTTTACTTACTTTATCATTATTATTAGTTAAAATGGTAAAACTGTGTGAAAACAAATAATTAAAAAAATACAGTTACTTGAAACCATATAATTGTGTCAGAATAAATAGTATTAGGAATACCTGAAACCATACAACTTTGAATAAATAATTCTATTAGTTATGGTTGCTTGTTTGGTTGGGTTTTATGGCATATCAACCTTTGTAGGTTATTTAACGCCAAATCTATTTTTATGTAAATAATCAGTTCTTTTCCAAAGAATTTAGTTTAGCATGAGTACACAGTCAAAAATATTTCAATTTCAAACTATTCAGTTTATTCAAACAGTTCTAATTCAATTAATTCAGTTTAGTATAAGTACAGATTTTGTATACACACAGTTAAATATCAAAACAATTCTATATCAAACAAATCAGTCTAGTGTATGTACAGTTCCATTTCAAATAATTCCGTTTATCATATGCACGTAGTTTAAATGTAAGTACGGTTTAATTCTCAAAAACATTTCTATTTCAAGCTATTCAGTTTAGTCAAACAATTCAGTTTAGCATAAGTATGCCGTTAGTTCTATTTAACCCATAGTTAGGGCCCTATCAGGTGCTACCATTCCGGGCCAAAGTGGACCTGGGAGCAACAGCAATAAAGGGGTACTACGCATTCACCAAAGCCCCAGCATTAATGGAACCTCACCATTAGATTGTTTAGTGTCATAATCAGGACACTATTTAGGGTGGTCTTACCCCCCTGCAGAGAAGCAGTCAGTGTATTCTAATGTCCCAGCCGATTGGGCACATATTGGTTACGAATACGTGATATCATATAACTGCGTAAACAAAAGATTGTAGACATGGAAATAATTTTAATGAAACATTGAAAAAACAAATAATTATAATCAAACATTTAGAAATGAATCAATTTTTGACTAAAGATGGTTTATAGGGAGTTGATATGCCATTAAACAAATAAACAAACCAATCACGAATTTTCATCGTTGTTAATTTTCTCTTTCAACCAGAGTCTGAACATTTATCAAATCGACACTGCAGACAAAATAATAAATGGAGTGACCAAGAATCTCGTTTGAAAGAAGGAGGAAAACAACGTAGCTATGCGTGCGACTGGCAGAGTTTAAATCGTGGTAATATTTATTTTCTCATATCTTGTCTCGACTTGTAGACGGTGTAAACGGGAAAATAATGTAGCCAACGTTACTTAATTTAGATGTTTTTCTTCGTTTTCTTTGATGTCAAAATAGCTTATTTCACTGATAAATAAAAAGCATATAGATCAAACATAACCAAGTTCAATTTTCAAATGAAAATTTAGCAAAAAATTTTGTTTACAGTATAACATATATATATATAAACACACACACACACACACACATATATATATATATATATATATATATATATATATATATATATATATATATATATATATATATATATATACATCGTATTTTTTAACTATAAAATATGATGACTATAATCAAAGAATATAGAATAAAAACTCTCAAATCTGGATTTATTCTAATGACCGTTTGATTAGGTTGCAATAGAAATAGAGGCTACTTTTTAAAAAAACCTGTGAAGGTCTGATTTTTTAAAATTTTATTTACAACCTGGTCTACAAACAATGACTTGTTTTGACATTTTCGGATAAAGACGACCGTCCCTTGTAAAACTCATACTGCGTTGAACACAACATTAAGAAATAATATGTATCATGCGACGTTTACTTTCATACATACAGGAGGAGGGCAAAGCGTAACGGTTATCGTTTGCGTAATAGTATTCAACGTTGGTATTACCTTTTTACAAACAAGGAAAATATATAAACAAAATTGAAAACAAGGATTCAACGGTGTGCAACAAAACAATTACCTTTTACTAAATACCGACAGAAACCTGTGTCTGTTGGCCAGGAAAAGAAGCTGTTTTAATTTTGTGAACACCAGTCAAAATGTCGACTGGTTTGCCTAAAACTCTAGGAAAATACATGAATCCTTTTTTCTCCTCACCTATGGATAAATAACTGGGTAGACTGGATATTTTAGTTTCCGTAAGTCAAGGGAAAAACTCAAGTTCAAGCCAGCTGAACTCCGACTGAAACCTGAGTCTGTGCTGCATAGTGGTCGCGGTGCAGGGATTAGGTAATTTCTCACATACAAGAATGTGTTCATGTGACGTTTGTTTACTAAACTAAAAATCAATCTTAGATGAGAATTAATGATATAAAAGACATCAAAATAAGTTAAATAGGTATACTGAATTCCGAAGGGGGCTCCTTTGAAGAAAGTTTTGTCCATGCTGTCGAAAAGCCTGCAAAAAAATAAATGAAGAGATTGAGAACGGTAATGAATAACACGATTTGATAGAGTGAAAAATGCGCTTCAAAATGATATATAACATGGCTATATATATATATATATATATATATATATATATGTGAATTAATTCAGAAATCATATATAAAAGTAACATATGTGAGAAAACGACATTATTTTTGCTCCAACCTAATATTTTGTTCATCATTCATTTCTGTTTGTAGCACTATGTGGGTAGGCCGCCAAAGCAGACGAGTCTGTTTTGGCGCGAAACCAGACAAAGGATTCTTGGACATGAAATCTCGCCGTATCCGGAAGTGGTAAGTGGACGCGATTGAGAGTTGATGACGCGACCCAGCAGAGGGGAGTTGGTGGCTGGACAGGAGAGAAGGCAGTTGCGGCTGGACAGGAGAGAGGCGAACAGCAGAAGTTGGCGTGGAAGAACGGAGGGGCGGTCAACACCAGACACCGGAGCAGAGAGGTGAGGCAGCATGGGATAGGGTCCAGCAAGAGTGAGTCAAGATGAGTCTGATTCCAGTAGCATTGTGGAATTTTCGCTAGTAACCCACGCTAGCGATAGTCCGCACATGCATATAGTGTTGCAATACCTTCCTCTGCTCTTGGTTAACCCTAAGTTTGTTCGTGTTTGTTCATCTGTTTTGTTTTCTCCTGTCTCCCTCGATCGTATTCTTGTGTGGTGGCAAGAAATGTGCGTTACCCCCTCGAACCACTAGTTGATCACCGGCCGGCGTAAGAAGGAATGGTGAGAAGACTGAGATAATGTGGGGGCGAGAGGGGGTAACGTTTACATGTTTTGGCAATCAGAGTTTCAGTCACGATACTTTTTGAAGGCTCTTCATATACATATACATTTTTTGGCCATTATTAGTGATTGGTGCTACTCTAGAATAGTAGCTTTTTATTATATCTGCGTTACAATAAGTAAATAAGCAAAGATTTATTAGAAATACATTTCCAACTTTTTTAAAGCATTGTATCACTGCAGTAAATACTTATCTTAAATTCGACTTCACTCTAATCTTTTTTTAATCTTTAAATACACTTCTAAATACACTTTAAATACACTTTTAAATCTTTCTTCTTCTTCTTCTTCTTCTTCTTCTTCTTCTTCTTCTTCTTCTTCTTCTTTATTGCTTTTTTATACTTCTTCTTTCCTTCTCCATTGTCGTTTTCCTTTACTACTACCTTTTCTGCTTCTGCTCTAAAGTCTTTTTCTACATTTCTTTCTGTTTTCTTTTTCTTCCACTACTACTACTACTACTACTACTACTACTACTTTGTTATATATTTCCTTTCCAGCTTCTGTACTTCTTCTGTATAGTCCTCTTATTGTTTTTGTTGTTGTTGTTCTTCTTCTTAAATTTACTCTCGTTCTCTCTTCCTTATAATCTTTTTCACAACTCTTATACCCTCCCACTCTTTTCTACTTCTCCCGACTTTTCATTCTGTCTATTCATTTCTTTTAAACCTTCATTTTCATTTATTCTTCTTTGCTCCACAATTTTTCTTTTCTTCTCTTAATAAATCACAAGAGGATTTTTGTTTACCAATTTCTTTTTTTTAAAACCCTTCTTCTTTCTTTCTTTCTTTCTTTCTTTCTTTTTTGTCTCTTTCTTTAACTTCTTTCTTTTTACGTCGTTGTCTTCTTCTTCTTCTTCTTCTTCTTCTTCTTCTTCTTCTTCTTCTTCTTCTTTTGCGCTTTCCTTAAAAATCTTTTTTCTTCCTCTTTTTACCTATCTCGACTTTGACTCACCTACATTCTTATTTGTTTTTATACATTTTCTTGTTTACACTTTTCTCCGCCCACTCACATCTCCTGTTCTCCCTTCTAATTTCCGCATCCTTACTTGTTGCATATCTCTATGCTTCTCAGGCTTTACTCATACTTTTTTTCTCCCCTACTTTTTTAAAAACTTTTCAATTCATTCTTTTACCCAATTTTTCCTGCCAATCTCCTCTTTGTTCTAACACTATTTTTTTGAAATTTGCATCACTTCTAGTTTTTTTAAAAATAATGTTTCTATTCTCATTGTTCTTTCTTTTTTCAAAAATTATCTCTGCGTCTTCTTTAGTTCAGAAGTGTTTTTGTTTTTTGGGTTTGGTTCAGTTTCTTTATTTTAATGGCATATCAACGTTCGCGGGTTATTCAATACCAAAGACATCCATGTTGAAAGACTGCTGTGGTATCATTTAACCCATAGCTGAGGAGTATAAAGGAATCATGCCTTTCCATAGGGTATTAGTCCGGAATTGAACGTAAATGCGTGACTGCAGTTTGAACTCACTTATTTCGATATCACAGCCTCGCAAGTTAGCCACCATGAGGTTTTCCTTTCACTTCAGTTGGTTTTTTGCTTGAGTTTTTGTTTTGTTTTGTTTTTAGGTTTCTTCATCATCTTAATCTTGTTTTATTTCCACCGTTGTTGTTGTTGTTGTTGTTGTTGTTGTTGTTGTTCTTCTTCTTCTTCTTCTTCTTCTTCTTCTTCTTCTTCTTCTTTCGTGTTTTTTATTCACCTTCTTCTTTCACATTTTTACACCCGCTCTTGCTCCTTCATCCTTCTTTTCTCAAGAATTATTCCGTGCTTATTCCCTTTTTTCTCATTTTCCCATTCTACCATTTCCGCTATCCGTCGCTATCATAAGTTTTTCGCTCGTTGCTGTGGGCAAGTTTAATCAAATATCCACAGATCAAAGTATCCATTTAATAAAACCGCCGAGACACACGTCTCTTTTTCTTCTGGTTTCATCCACAATGCATACTATTATTCGCAGGCGAATGTCAACTGAGACGTCGTTTCTATCTGTGCGGAATGTCCAAAACTAAATCCGACCAGTTCTCTAATGCTACTCTTCTGGACAGTTTTGTCTCGGCGAAATAAGTGAGCAATGATTTCTTTGACAAGAAAGTTTAGAGAAACTACGCCATAATCAAAATCGTCTGATATAATATCTGAATTATATAAAAGTTTTGAACAAAATAAAAGGATCGATTTTATAAAGTGTGATCAGATCGTGCGATCTCAGTCTCAATATATCTGTTGATATCTGTGCTTTCCAGTTTTCTCTCTATTTCTTTCCTCATATATATATATATATATATATATATATATATATATATATGTGCGTGCGTGCGTGCGTGCTGGTGTGAGTATATATATATATATATATATATATAAGTATAGATAAATAATGTATATGTAAGAATGTCTTATGTATGTGTTTGAATGTGTTTGTGTATATATATATATGTATTGTGCATGTGTGAGTATATATATATGTGCCCCTATGTGAGTATATATGTGTGTATCAATAATTTTATATCTAATAATGCCTAAGTAATAAAGAAAATAAGACATAAAACAAAAATTACGGTACTTTTTCTTTTATGATTATGATTCAACGCGCAAAAAAGAGATTATAATCAAAGGAGCATTTTATTCAAATATGCATGAATAGACGCGTGCGGGGGCACACACACACACGCGCGCACAAACGCATATATATATATATATATATATATATATATATATATATATATATATATGGATATATATATCAATGGTTAAAATAGAACTAAATTGCGTAGATATGCTAAAATGAATTGTTTGAAATAGAACTGTTTTGATAGTTAAACTGCGCACATATGCTAAATAGAACTACTTGTTTTTCTATGTGAACTACACATTTGTGATAAACTGAATTGTGTGAAATAGAACTGTTTTGGCACTTTTCTGTGTGTAGACAAAAACTATACTTACACTAAACTGAATTGTTTGCATTAGAACTGTTTGATTAAACTGAATTGCTTGAAATAGAAATATTTTTGACAATTAAACTGTGTATGCATGCGAAACTGAATTGTTTGAAATAGAACTGATTATTTGTATTAAAATAAATTTGACATAAAATAATCCAAACAACCAAGCAGTATAGTACTACTAAATAAAGTTCTGAGCGGCGAGTAGTATTTATATAGATAATGTCTATTACGCTTAAAAGTTAAAGTAATGCATCTCTCGTGTTTGCTGCCAGGTCTTTGTATCTTCGTTACTTAAATAAGAAATACTACTGAGAACTGAAACATTTTGGTCTTTTTGAAACCCGAGGTTTTAAATGCATATAACTTTTGAAGTGTCTTCTCTCTCCCCACTGCACGTTCATTGTAACCTGGTTGTACCAAGACAAATATCGTTTTTCTGACACCCCACTCATGGCTGTACCGCACATGCATTTCAGAACCCTAGGGTCATCAAAAATTCATCGTACGATCGTGTCGAACTGCGCAAGCGCCGCTGGCTTCTGCGAAGGAAAAGCGATATTGACAGACTGTCAAGTTCGATCAGCGACAACGGTGCATAGAATGGGTACTTTATACATTATCATTTCATGCAAGATATTAACATTAGATTTCACTGAATATTTAAATGCGAGCTTTATCCGCTGTTCAATTTATGTTTTTCTTTTCTCCCGTCATTTAAACTACTGATTTGATAAACAGGATATTTGCTAAACGTATCTGAATGCAAATCTATTTGAAAACCAAACACTTCTCTGAAGAGTTACTAGTTATATATATATATATATATATATATATATATATATATATATATATATATATATTCAGTAGATACTAAAATCTTACTTTGTACCTCAGTGGGAAATCTTAATAAATGTCGATAAACAATACCATTAAGACTGATTGACAACAACACTGCATGGAATCGTCGTTTCAAGAAAGAAATTAGTCTTCATTTTCATTGAAAATACAAATGCAATTTTTAGCTGCTATTTTAACATGTCAACCAGCTTAGAGATATTCTATACCTTGAGGTGAGAGAGTCACGTTCATTGTGCGTTCTTATTTTAGATTTTGGTGTAATTCTTTTATAACTATTTGCCCACGGTTATATGATAAAGTACGGCATACCTAAAGAAACCGTAGCGGCAATAACAATTCTCTATAGAAACACTAAAGTAAAAGTACGATCACCGGATGGAGACACGGAATACTTTGACATTGTAGCAGGAGTACTACAAGGGGACACGCTGGCCCCGTACCTCTTTATCATTTGTCTAGACTACGTACTTAGAACATCGATTGACAAAATCAAAGAGAATGGCTTCGAACTGACGAAGAAAAGAAGCAGAAGATACCCCGCAACAACAATTACCGACGCCCACTACGCCGATGACATAGCGATACTGACAAATACACCTGACCAAGCCGAAACTCTTCTGCATAGTTTGGAACGAGCAGCAACAAGCATAGGCCTCTATGTTAATGCACACAAAACGGAATATATGTGCTATAACCAAACGGGGGACATCTCCACTCTAGAAGGAACCCCACTTAAACTAGTAGACGAATTCACGTACCTAGGAAGCAGCGTCGAATCAACCGAAAAGGACATCGAAACGAGGCTAACGAAAGCATGGACAGCTATCAATAGGCTATCGATTATATGGAAATCAGACCTAACCGATAAAATGAAACGCAGTTTCTTCCAGGCAGCGGTCACATCGATACTGCTATATGGATGCACTACATGGACGCTAACAAAACGTCTGGAGAAAAAACTGGATGGCAATTACACAAGAATGCTGCGTGCAATCCTGAACAAGTCCTGGCAGCAGCACCCCACAAGACACCAACTGTACGGCCACCTGCCCCCTATCACGAAAACTATTCAAGTTAGACAAACCAGACATGCAGGACACTGCTGGAGAAGCAGAGATGAACTCATAAGAGATGTACTCTTATGGATCCCCACACATGGCCGCGCAAAAGCAGGACGACCAGCTCGAACGTACATTCAGCAGCTATGTGAGGATACAGGATGTTGTCCTGAAGACCTACCTAGGGCGATGAACGATAGGGAGGAGTGGCGAGAGAGGATCAGGGATATCTGTGCTACCAGCGCGATATGATGATGATGATTCTTATCTAGTACAAACGATTTGCACTCATTCATATAGTTTCAAATATTCCTGTCTTGTACTAATCATCATCACGTTACGCCCTCAGCATGGATATCCCTGACCCTCTCTCGCCACCCATCCCTATCTTCCATTGCTTCCGGCAAGTCTTCAGGCTTACATTCCGTATTGGCACAGAGCTGTTGTATGCAGGTTCTAGCTGGTCGTCCTGCTTTTGCTCGTCCATGTGAAGGGGTCCACTGGAACACATCACTTATGAGCTCCTAATTATAGTGATTAAAGTGATTATTTCTATTTAACAATAGTCGTTTAATTTCACACAGTTTATAGTTTCAAGTAAATGATAATAATCCTTAATAAACAATTATAGCTGAAACCAAATGTTTTTAAAATAAATAATTCATTGTTACATAGTATCAAGTATTCCAAACGAATATGATTATTCTTAAGCAGATGTATTTGACATAGAGCTCCGTCACTAACAGTTACAATCACTTCGGGAAAGAGTTAACCTGCAATTTATGGCAATGAAGGGATACTCCACCCTCCTTCGGACTCTAGAACTGGAGCCTGGCCATTAGACATCGTTTAGTGTGAAACCCTGGACGTCAATTTTTGAGTAGGTGTTACCATTCAGCAGGGGTTACCGTCAGCGTATTCTAAACTTCATGTACAGGGCATTTGTTTGATTAAGATGTGGATGATCAAGATCTGCAAAAACTACATAATATTTTACGTATTTAACCTAAATTTACCAACACTCAATACATCAAGTTTCGCTATGCATTCTAAAACATTCATTCGGTAGCGGGTTGCTTTACTGGAGTAAGAGAGTTCAAACTCAACTAGCTCTATTAGATACTCTTTTAGTTTAATACCTTCATTCCCGTGACTTGAAGTTAGAAATTATTGTGTTCTTATGCAACGGTGGATTTGGTCTTAGATAACCTTCAAAGTTTGATATGCCGTAAAACAAAGAAACCAAATCACTCAAGAACACTTTTTAAAAAAAGTTCAATTCCTTTTTCGTTGGGTCAACAATTTTACAGTGCCTCGGGTACCTCATATTAATAAAAAATACATTTTTTCGTTAATCGTTTCAGTTTCATTCATTGAAGAAAACAATAAATCTTTTAGGAGAGACGAAAAAAATAAATAAAAGACTTGAATAAATTCAACTGACCGTAGTGTTTATCCGTTCATAAAGTCATTTTATCTGACTCCCTTTTTCTTAATATAGAACACTTTTTTCTTAGCATTATTTCCATTTCTGATATCTTTTTTTTTTTCAATTTTTCTTTTTCATCCTATGCTTCATTAAATAATTCTATTCAAGTCCATTAATTTCTGTCTTTGTCCTTTTACTAATTATAGCCACATGTTTGACGATCAAATCTCATCACTGCTTCATTTATGTGCACCAGCCATTACGGCTGTATTCAATTCTATTTTCGGTCTCTCTACATCAACACATATGAAATATGGCTATCTTAATTTTGAAACTTTTTCTCTTTTGTTTAACAATTTTTGTAGGAGCTTTAATCACTTGAACCCAACCAATACTGTGTTGTAATTTACTAAGTTTATCTTTGTTTGGTACAAGGCAAGAATTATGGATAATTATTTGTGAATCAAACACTGTAACAATGGGTGGTATTGATTTAGAATAGACAACTGGAAAAATGGCTGCGGAAATACTGTGAACGGTTCAAGTAAAAAATACATTAATGAAAAAAGATTTCTTTTCTCATTAACGTCTTATCAGTGAAAGAAAAATACATTTCATAAATTCTAAAAAATGGGCCCAAGTCAGACTAACCGACGCCAGACCCTAATTCAAGAATTCCACAGTTAACGGACACATCACCTGACTCCTTAAAGATAGGAATTAACCAATAGAATTAGAGAAAACAAAACTTAACACAGCAGCTGCAACTTAGATTTCTAGGGATATAAAAAGAGAACTGATAGTTTGGAGAGAGAGAGAGAGCGAGAGAGAGAGAGAGAGAGAGAGAGAGAGAATCAAAATCAGAAGTAGGGAACTAAAATACTCCTAGATATTCTGAGGCATAATTAACAAGCTTCACAAAAAAAAAAAAAAAGAAAGACAAAATATTCAAATGAATAATTTCTTTTTCTTCCCCTACCAGCATCTATAGACTCAAAGAACTGTTGCGGAAAGTAACTTCCGGCACTAAAATAATTGCAAACTAAAGATTCTCTCTCAACCATAACACACTTAATAAAAATAATAATCACTGTTATTTATTGTTTCAAATATTACTGTTTTTATTTCATTTCTTGTTAGTCGAAATTCTCTTGCTCATATCATTCCCAATGCCAAGTCACAACAAATCACCTTATATCACTGTGTGAAAAATTGATAGAGAAATGTATTAGTTCTCAATTTAGAGCGTATGAAATATTTCATACAATAAATGAATAAATGAATCACTAAATACATAAAAGTCCAGTGCTTTTCAAGAGACAAGACCATCCTCTCTCCCTTGGCTTGAAAGTGTTGTTTTTTTTATTCTTAAATAATGAATGAATTACTGTTTGGGTTAAGGTCAAGATAAATAGCACATTAATAAGTTTATGCCCCCTAAGAAACAACACTTTACAGATGAAATTTTATCTCCAGTAGGTAGGGGATCTGGGGAAAATAAATATGGTTACAACTATTTTGTAATTTCCTTGAAGCCTTGCACAAGTTATTTTATTTTATAGTATTGAATTAATTTACTGGGTTTGCAATGCAAAATAATGATTATTTGAGTCTAATTAATTTCAAAGTTAAACTTCATCGTCAGAGACTTTTTTTTTTATATATAAAAACACCCCACGTGACGCCATGTTTACAACATTCAAAAAATTTGAACCGCCAACATCGTATTCATTTTTTAAAAAAGTCTCTGACAATGAAGTTTTACTTTGAAATTAATTAGACTCAGATAATAATTATTTCGCATTACAAATGCCCTCTAAATTAATACAATACTATAAAATAAAATATGGTTGCCTTTTATGATTGGACGTAGTTTATTCTTTGTGTGCGTAATAGTTTATAAATAAAACAGTTTAATTTTTTCTGTTTCGATTATAAAGATAAGGAGTACATTACAATAATCTTTCCAATATAACCCCATACATTTTTTCAAAGGGCTTTTCAAAACAAGTACTAAGTGAATAGCAAGCTTAACTTACTAATCATCGTGACACATAAAGCTTAATGGGAGACACGACTGTCAGATTATTCACAATATCAACTGTAATCATTTATTCATTTTTTAAATGAAACCGTTTGAAAACAAATTTAAAATAGTTCTAAGTATCGTTATCATTCATCGTTCTAATTCTATTTGCTTTTTAATTCAAAATATGCAATAGATATAAACTCGTATGCAAGTTATTTGGTTGGATTTTCTGACATTTTAACTTTCGTTGGCTATTTAATGCTAAATCCTTGGGGTAAGAGAAAAAAGCACCCACAAGGGACGACACAAAGCACACTCCCAGAAAGAGAAAGAGAGAACAAAGAAAATGAAGACAAATAGAGATCCAACCATAACGAGGAACCTATCACAAAATCAAAAGGAATAATCACCACATCAAAACAGTGAACTCTTTATATAAATCGAACACCACACCAGACAAATAATGAAAAGTTCTCTGAAGAAAGACAGGCTTGAAAAGCTGCGTAAAAACTAAATAAATAATTTTTAAAAGAATATAAAGCTCTTTGTTGATATATTCATTTTGAAATATTTACTTTTTCTCTCCTTTTAGAGCCAAGAAAAAAAATGAAAAATTACACACACACACACACACATACACACACACACACACACACACACACACACATATATATATATATATATATACTTGGTTTGTAAACGGATTGTTTTTAGGTAACATTATTTCTAACCAAACCAGAGCCCATTTGTCTGCTCACAATTCACGTATTTCTATATAATACTGTTAATACTATTTCTATATAATACTGTTAATACTATTTAAAATTATTCGTTTGAATATGGAACATGAAGTTGACGGTGCTGCCAATTGTAAATAGTACGTTCGGAACAAAGGCTTGGTAAGGGAGCTAGAAGATTTAAAAAACGGAGGACGAGCCGACACCATCAAGACTACTATATTGTTAAGATTGGCCAGAAAACGGAAGAGTCTTGGGGACTTGAGGAGACTTGCTGTCACTCAGAGTCCAATGAAAGACCATCAGCAAGTGCTGGTGTAAAGAGAAAAACTCTCAAGGAGTAATATAATGAATTATCAGTTAAAATAAAAATGAAATATTTTGGTTATGTGAGTTACAACTAAATTATTTTTATGCCATCAAATGCAGTTAGAGACTTTTTAGCCAAGCTCGATGTAGGGAAGGATCTTTTTAGTCAATCCACTACGTAACTCTGATTTACTCTTTTTTCTACTTGTTTCCTCTCTTATCAAATGGTTCTTATTTAGATATCGGCCTTGTAGATTAAAAATTGCCCAAAATATATCAGTATTTCCATCCTAATTCAATAAGCAGTGCTTATACACCAGTCAGACTTTTTTCTCTCGTTCTTTCTACTTTCTAATATACCCTGTTCATATCCGGATATATTGGATTCTGTATTTTGGGTGTGATCGAAGATTAGCGTATCGTGCGTTGAAAAACGGTTGAGGAGAAATTTTAATATTAATACTGAACTTCTCTTTTTAATATTTCTATAAAGGGCAAGCCTGACATTGTACGATGGTTACAAACTTGACAACCAGACTTTTTTTCTGAGGTAGCAGGTTCGGTCCCATGAAGCTACTCCATCGTTGCAGTCTTCTGCCAGACACAAATAGTTGCTTGCCATTTACATCGCTACCGCTACGCTGAAACACTTTACCCACCGTTTAACTGTTCTCACATACGCTGTTTTGTTTCCGGAATGCTCAGCCAGCGCCAATGAAATTAAAGAGGAACGTTTTTTTTCCCTTGACTCTGTTTTAGAAATGAATTAATTTCAGAATCCTTTTTGTGAAACGTTTTTTCAGCTGCAGCTGTGCAATCTGTAAAAAAGAAAAAAAAAAGTTAATCTCGCAAAGTTTAAACGTCTACTGCTATTCAACCAACTCTTCCTTCTATCAACGTGAACCAAAATGGTAATATAGGAAGGTGTATGTAAGAGTGTCCATTTAAAACTGAGGTTTTGGAGCAAGTCTTGTGAATATTTAACAATAAAAAGATGCGTCAATCTCGATCCGTAACACGTTCAGCCTCGCCTGATAACCTAACTTTCTCCTACGTTGTGTTAGCTTAAAGAAAAGACGCAGGCCACCATTTTTTGCCCAAACTGTAGAAGTCTTAGGTCAAATCAACACACACTCTCTCTCTCTCTCCCCCTCTCTCTCTCTCTCTGTCAAACACACACACACACACACACACACACACACACACACACACACACACACACACACACACACACACACAAAAGAAACAAACCAAGAGAACCTAAGAATAATATGCCATTAACGTCTTTATTTACTTTTCGAACAATGATTGTGTTAGGGTGGCACGCGTGACAGTTCACTCTTTAGCGTAAGTTAAATAGACCCTAAATATCATGAACAAAAACTTAGTCGTAGGTCAGAAAAGTATTTGTATTATATAGGAATACTTAACATCTAAAATTGTCAGTAAGTGTGCTAATAATTTATATTAATTGATAATCACTTGAAGCTATCATTATTATCTCAGGATTATTATTGGTTACTTGAAATTACATAAATATGAGCAAACAAATGATTGTTATCAAATATAAATAGCTACTTGAGACTATATAATTGTTCATAGATTTTTAATGTTAGATAGGGGTATTTACTATCACAAAATTATGTACCAACGCAGAATTATAGACAAAAAATCTAATAAAAATGAACATTGAAAATCATAAGCTATAACTGTTATCAACTATTTAGAAATAAACGTAATCTTTGCATTAATAACCCAAAAGGAGTTGATATGCCGTTAAATAAATAAACCAAATTAATAAATTCCAATGACTATGTTATATTCCACGGTATCCCTGAGTTTTACACTATCATTCTTCGACAGACCGGTACGCCGAAAGAAAAAAAAAAATAGAATTCTTGTCTTTTACTATATAAAGATATTTGCTGTTATATCCTGGGTTCCACATCTGTCTTTCGAGGAACAGGTTCTTGTACCAGGTGTAAAATTAACTTAATAGAAGGACTTCAAAGTTAGGCCTAACAGGATACGTAAAATAGCCTCTGAGGGTTTACTGTCTACCCTTTATATTAAGCGGAAGAGTCACGATTGGTAGCCTCGAAAATCTGTTTGTTTTGATCAGTGTTTTCTTTTATTCACTGTCGTCCTTTGTTTGATAATGACTGAGCTGCTGTTTCGGAGGTGAGAGTATCAATGGCGCTGGAACAGAAACGGAAATGGAGCCTTCAGAGTGTTGCAGATTGTGGATTTCAAAAGCCTAGGGAAAGAACAAGTAAACATAAAATGGAATGACCTTCGAAGCAAACATCATCTCAGACTTGAATTTAAACATAGTCTGTTCTTTGTTTCAGTGAGACGTTCTTCGCTGTACTGATAAACTAGATGGTCAAATACTTGTCCAAACAGCTGAGCTGTATATCATATAGCTATAATTAATATAGTAAACAATTGTATATGTATAATGCGAGACCTTGTTACCTCTGTTACTAGACAGTTTAAGCTATTTATTTCGTCAAGCAACACGAAATATAATCTCATCAGTTTTATTGACATTTTCATTCTAAAGTAATTTATAAATAAACTATTTTCAAACTTTATCTTGGTGACACACAATTTTCCCCGCTATATTCTCCGGCCTTCTTCGGGTGTCTTTTCTCGTTTCAAATAAGGTTGAGGAGCAAAACAGATAAAATATCTGTGTATATACCTACCCCTCCGCATGAGCAGGGTGCGGTATAAAGTTGCTGAATGTATGTTCGTGCTGGTCATCCTCCTTTTCCACGGCCATATGTGGGGGTCCATAAGAGCACATCACTTATGAGCTCGTCTCTGCTTCTCCAGCAGCGTTCTGCATGTATGGTTCGTCTAACTTGAATAGTTTTCGTGATAGGAGGCAGGTGGCCGTACAGTTGGTGTCTTGTGGGGTGTTGCCGCCAGGACTTGTTCAAGATTTCTCGCAGCATTCTTGTGTAAGTGCCGTCAAGCTTCTTCTCCAGCCGTTTTGTTAGAGTCCATGTAGTGCATCCATATAGCAGTATCGATGCGACCGCTGCCTGGAAGAAGCTGCGTTTCCTTTTATCGGTTAGGTCTGATTTCCATATAATCGATAGCCTATTGATAGCTATCCATGCTTTCGTTAACCTCGTGTCGATATCCTTTTCGGTTGATTCGACGCTGCTTCCTAGGTAAGTGAATTTGTTTACTAGTTTAAGAGGGGTTCCGTCTAGAGTGGAGATGTCACCCGCTTGATTATAGCACATATATTCCGTTTTGTGTGCATTGACATAGAGGCCTATGCCTGCAGCTGTTCGTTCCAACCTATGCAGTAGTGTTTCGGCTTGGTTGGGTGTATTTGCCAGTATCGCTATGTCATCGGCGTAGTGGGCGTCGGTAATTGTTTTTGCAGGGTACCGTCTGCTTCTTTTCTTTGTCAGCTCGAAGCCGTTCTCTCTGATTTTATCAATCGATGTTCTAAGTACGTAGTCTAGACAAATGATAAAGAGGTATGGAGCTAGCGTGTCCCCTTGTAGTACTCCTGCTACTATGTCGAAGTATTCTGTCTCCATCTGGTGATCGTACTTTTACTTTGGTGTTTCTATAGAGAATCGTTATTGCTACTACGGTTTCTTTAGGTATGCCGTATGCTAGTAGGATTTGTTCCATTTTTCCTCTGTGAATGGAACCGAAGGCCTTGGTAAAGTCGACAAATAGTAATGTTGCTTGTAGGTTTTTTGCCCGTACACAAGGATTCTACGGATGGTTAATATTTGTGAGGTCGTGGATCTATTTCTTCGGAAGCCATTTTGTGCAAGACGCAACACAAGGTCAATTTCTTTGTGGAGATTGACATGTTTTAAATAAGAGATTGATTCTTAATACCCTGAAATCTATCGAGTACGATAAAAAGAAATATGAGGAAATCCAGAGCGCATAGCAGCAGAAATATAGTGAGTATAACAATCAAGATGGGGACAATAGTCCAAGTCGTGTAAATAGAGTAAATAATAATCATTGATTTTCTCATGAATGTAGACACTATTTACTGTCACATTTATGAAAAAGTTTTCTATAAAAACTAAAAAAAACACAAAAAAATAAAACAAGTATTGAAAGAAAAAGAAGGTAAAAAGTTGAGAAAAAAAAAATAAAGGGTTAAAAAGAAGGTAAGAATGAGAGAAATGTAATGCAAAAATAAACAGGTTGTTAATATAAAAAGAAATAGAAAATATAAGAAGGAAAGAAAGAAAGAAAGAAAGAAATGTTTGAAGAAAATAATGGTTACTTTATATACTTTCTGAACATAATCAATTACAAAATAACACACTTTATCAATGAACTAAATTTGTGTTTCATGATATTTTTCAGGATACAAAAGCAAAGTTTGAAGGGAACAATGTTTTTTTTTATATAATTTTAAAACACGAGCAAATTAAGAAATAACACAAAATTAGCGTTGCTGCTGTATATCGGGATATAAAGATAAGTCTGATGTATAAAAAATAATATGCTTCTTTCTTATCCTTTTATAACGATTTTGTTGTTTGTTGGTTGTTTGGGTTTTATAGCATATCAACCCTTGTATGTTATTTAACGCCAAATTCTGTCTCTGTCTCTGTCTCTGTCTCTCTCTCTATATATATTCAACGAAAGATTTCAAAACAAATACTGAGGTAGGTAATTTTTTTTTTATTAGAAGGATTTCATTTGTTTGCGCACGATTAACCAGTTTTAAATCGTCATAGTTTTTGGTACAACTCTGCCTCTCTCAAGAAGGACAGAACATAATCTATTTTAACGTTCTCGAACAGATCGGTTGTGCTATTTATTAAAAAAAATCGCTATCTGATAACAGCGAAAGCTCTGCATTATATAAGAATGTGTTTAACCGGGCAAGTTGTCTGACAGGTCAAACACTGTGGTTGTGGTTCCTGTTTCAGAGAGAAAAAAGTGAGTAAGCCCTGTATGACCGATTCACAATCGGAATAAAACGACTTGTTCTCTTCTTGATTTTCTCGATGATGGTCTCCACTCGCCCAAGCTTGGCTGAATTTGGAAGAGTTTATTGTGGATGTTATTGCTCATTGTTGTTGCCATTTTGTGTGAAGGAATTTATTAATTGTTGGTTTCAGGTCAGTATGTGGAATCCTGGATTCATCGGGGGTCAGATCTAAGGCCGATTTGGCTGCCGAGTCTGCTCTTTCATTCCCTCTCACTCTAATGTGGCTTGGGGTCCACCATATAATTATTTCCTTTCTATTTGACAAAGAATTTAATCTACTCAACAGTTTAATGATAAGAGAGTTCTGAATTTTTTACTTTTTAATGATAGCAAGACAGAGAGTGAGACTGAAAATATTATAAATTTCTTATGCTTACTCTTCGAGATGATGTTGAGAGCTGGGTCTATTGCACGGACTTCTGCTGTGAAGATAGAGCTTTCCATTAAAAGAGCTTTTCTTAAGAACTGTTTTGTTTAAAACAGCTGCGCGCGCTGTTTTATTATTGTCCTTGGATCCATCGTAAAGTCATAGAGGTAGTCGGGGTGGTGTTGGGGAATATTGTGAAATTTCTCTTGATAAGTGCTGGTATGGGTTTTAGTTTTCGAATGTTCATTCAGTTCGAGAATCACTTTGGGAGTTTTAATGATCTAGGGTGGTGTTTGTGGAAAAGTGCTTTCATGTATATTATTTAGTGGTATTTTTGATTGTTGTAGGGTCGACTTCATCATTAATTTATATCGAAATGTATGAAACAGTGAAATGAAGAAGAGAGTTGAGGAGGTCTCTGATATACATACGGAGAGGGATAGGAATTTTTAGTGAACTGCTTCTTCGTTCAACTTTCACGAGATTAATACAGGGCCAACTCAAAACATTTAATCATCTCAGCATTTTCTTCATTCTTCTTTCGGGGCCAACTCAAAATAGCTAATCATCTCAGGTTCTATAAGGCTTTCAATTTCATGGCCTTTGCAAGGCACCTCTTCTTACTTCTTCTGGAATCATTCTCGCTTTCAACATTCGCGAGCCTGTTTCTTCATATTTCTTCTACTTTCTCTAGCCTGTTTCTTTACACTTCTCTTCTTCGTGCATCTAGCATTATCTCAAGGCACTTGACCATCTTAGATTCTCCCCGCTTTAGCAACGTGAATCGCTTTCTTCACGTCAGACACTTTGTGAATCTGGCATTATCTCAAGGCAGTCAATCAATTCTTCTTTCTTTCATGAGACTCATACAACTCAGGCTTTTTTCTACCTCTCAACTCCTGGCTGTTCGGCGGTAAACAAGCGCCCAAAGTGGCGTAATGTCTTGTGACTCTTCTGACAGCTCCTTCGTTCTCCTTTGTTCTTTTTACCGGTTGAAAATCTTCAATAGTAATATAATTTTCCAGACACCCACGCAACTCTCGTGGTCACACTCCTTTCCGGCATGCCACCTACGCAATTCAGGTGGTATTTCCACCCTGTTATGTTTATCTTTAGACACCGGTGCACAAGCTGTTAGCCACCCACGTAACTTACGTGACCTGTCAAAGAAATAGTCTTTCTGTTATTATTCAACATTGCGTCGGGTTATTTTCTTCACATATAACAATAAGATTATAAAGCTATATTCAGTTATTATTGTTTGCTACATGTGTTGTTATTAATGCCCTCAAAATTAAATGCTGATATTCATTATCAGACAATTTAGCTGAGGGTGTTATGTAAAGTTTAAATTCTAAAACGGTGATACTTGACTCTACATCATTAACTGATTTCAAAATTCATAAGGTAAGCCTGTTTGAATGAATAATGGAAGAAATGCCTAAAAATGAGAAGAAACACCTTTAAACTTGCTCGGAAAAATATATAATTAGTGATAAAAACTAGAGAAAACTAAAACAATGTTTATTCATCTATTTAAAAGAATGGGGGCACCTTTGGTGTAATGGTCATTGTCACAGGAAATGGGTATGGTTATCCAAGTTCAAATCCTGGATGAGGCTGTTAGCATTTTATATATCGTTAATAACCTTATTAGAGGTATACATCAACTTATTCTTCCTTCAGCTTTTGGTAAACAGTTGGGCAGACTGAGCTCCAAACCTTGGTATAGCAACCGGTCTAAGTGAGGAAAAACTCTATTTAAACCTGTTAAATTCCACTAAAAACTGACCTTGTATCACATCCAGTTTGAAAGGAGAGTTTGGTAAACTCGGACATTTAAGAATAATGAATACAGTCAATAAAATTATATTGTTTACCTTGTAATTTAACCTGAAAACTGACTCAGTTATGACGACTAGAATCATACAATTAGAATAAATAAGACACCAAATAATATTTCTCATTAAGGCAATTAAGAATTTAAAGGATATTTTAGTCTTAATTTAAATAAATTAAATAAATTAGCCTTGTAATATTTACATTTTTTAAAATTTTGATAATAGATTGTACTGCATTTGCATTCCAAATGTGTGTATTTTAAATTATTTTTAGCTTCCTTTCCTGAAAAACATCAATCTAGAAAGTGTCATTAAAATAGGATTTTTATCATCTGAATCTGAAAAAAAGAAAATCCCTTCCAGCTTTTAATACCGCAGTTTTAACAAGATCTAATGAGGATAAAGTGCCTACTTTAAGCAAACAAACAACTCCTTTGTAAGCAATATTATATTTGTATGTGAGTGCGTGTGCGTGTGTATGGATTTGTGTGTGTGTGTGTGTGTGTGTGTGTGTGTGTGTGTGTGTGTGTGTGTGTGTAAGTCACTGGTTCATTTGTTTTGATGTAAGAAGAGATTTATATTTAGGTTGCATATTACATGACAACTAACTTTCGTCATTTTGTTGAGATGGGAACTTGTTCCATAGAGTGTATTCAATAGAAATTTAAACTCATTCTCTCTATATATGTATGTAAATGTGTGTGTGTGTGTGTGTGTGTGTGTGCACGCGCGCAGTGTGAGCTTATATATTTGTGTGTATGTGTGTGCATCAATAAATTTTTATGTCATTTGCAATTGATGAATGGTGAATTATGCTTTTAAGCTGATATATATATATATATATATATATATATATATATATATATATATATATATATATATATATATATATATATATATAGTTGCATATATGGACGCACAAACACAAACACACACACACACACACATACATATATGTATATTCACATATATATGTATACATTTTGTATTTGTGTGTGTGCGTGTGTGTGTGTGTGTGTGTGTGTGTGTGTGTGTGTGTGTGTGTGTGTGTGTGTGTGTTTCCTTATGCCTATATATAGTTCTGTAAGATATCCTTTTTTTTATCACCATGCACCTATTATACATGTATATTATGCAATAATATTACATTTTTATTCGAGCATAAAGTTTGGCTTCTTTCATTCTTGACTATTGAAACATCAAAGAGTAAATGCAACGGAGATAGCACAATTCTTTAAAAAGGATAATGCTTATTTTTTTTCAAAAATAACCAAAGGACAAAAGAGCAAAACGAGGATTCTTGAACACTTCCAATGCTTCGCAGAATTTACATCTATCGACGACGAAAAATAGAAAGGAAGGCTGACGAGTTAATGCCGTTTAAGATATATTCAAGACTAAGTAAATACACATTTCCAAAATTAGAGGAATTTTATTATATATGAACAAAAAAACTCATCCTCGAAATTTACGAAGATGCAAAAGAGAAGAAAAATATGTTAGAAAGGATAAAACAGTCACAAAAGGTAAAGAAAAAAAGAAAGAAAGAACAAAAGGGAATATGAAAAAACTTAAGGAGATGAGAAACAGAACAGAGAAAAAGAAATTAACTATAGAAAGAGAAAGATAGAAACTTGAAATATATATGTATATATATATATATATATATGTAAACACACACGCAAACACACATGTATATATATATATATATATATAAGCTTCCCCATGGGGTTTGAGAACTCTGGCGAGGGAATTGTCGGCCGCCGCTCGCATAATGCAAAAAGCTCTTCGAAAGAATTGAGCACTCTGGTAGCCGATAGGGTATAAAATGTAAACAAACGGACGCTGCTGCTGTTGCTTCATAAATACCTTAAAAATTCCCTGAGCCAGCGTAGTCCGCTTGTTGGACGAGTGGTCTGAGACTTAGTCTAGCGTAAAGTTGGATGGGTTTCGTTCCCGGCTTCGAGCGTCCTGCGTGTCTAGCCACACTGAAGAGTTCTGATAGAAAGAAACAGTCTGTCTGTGGATTACAATATATATATATATATATATAGAGAGAGAGAGAGAGAGGGGGGATTTAGTTCTTTATCTATTTAATGACACACACATGTTTGTATATATATATATCGGAATACCTACTGAGACAGAAGTAATCTACCTATGTTTTACCAAAACCAGACAATCAGGATAATATATATATATATATATATATATATATATATATATATATATATATATATATATATATATATATATATATATAAGGTGTCTCAGTATACATGGGATCCATGTAACTGCTAATAATTCTATTAATAGTAATGTGTTCTTTTCTCAGATTTGAAAATATTATACTATAACAACTATCAATTCTTCATCACAATGCCTCCGACAAGTCAAGAAAATATTTTGCGTCACAACTTATTTGAAGACAAAATCATAGAAAACTGTCTCAAAATAGATGCAATTTATTAATATGATAATGACTTATTACTGTGACAAGATACTCACAAAACATTGCATGTCCTGAAAGCTGATATGATAACAATTAAAAAAACAACATTGATTAGATGTCTAACTTAAAGGATGCATTTGTTTTTCAGAACGTATTCTATGGCACTTGTGTCAGGATCAATCATTCTCATATTAATGGGTTGCATCTATTTTGAGACACTTTGTATATACATGATCAAATGTGCTAAGATAAACATATTTCTCTGTTGTTATATATTTTTTTATTGTTATTGACGAGTTTTGAATGAATTTAGTCAGCAGAGGACATTTCAGTGAAGAAATGTTTTTAAAATCATTTAAGAATAGTTTGCAAAATGAGTCGATATGCATAAAAAAACAACGAAAACTTAAATGGTAACGTTGCCTACCAAATCTTTGAATACAAATATTTTCGTGTATAAAAGTGCTTTCAACTGATCATTTTAAAATATTATCGTGAATATATATATATATATATATATATATATATATATATATATATATATATATAAAGATAGAGAGAGAGAGAGAGGGTAGGAGAGAGAGAGAGAGAACAAAAAAGCCATGTGAAAGAAAGAATGAGAAAAAAAAAACAAGAAAGAAAGAATATAAGAAAAGAAATAGAAAAGCAAAAGCAACAAAAAGAAAAAGGTAAGACAATATAGAAAAAGAAATTAGGAATTAAAACGAGGACCTTACGAAAGAATTAAAAGGAAAAGAAATTGATTAATAAAAAAATGAAAATAACATAAATGAAAAAATAAAGAATGAAACAAGGAGAAATTACAAAATCATGTAAATGAAACTGAAATAGATCTGAAAATGGGGGGGGGGTATCCTCGTGGTGTAATGGTTAAAGCGATGGACTGCGCAATCGTAGTACGCGAGTTCGTACTCTAGTCGCGCTATTACGTTCACTTTCGGGCAAATACCATTGGGAAAGGTATGAACCCCCTTATCCTCCCAGCTATGGGTTAAATAGTACCACTACTGTTCTTCTAGGAGAATGGCTTTGGCATTAAATGACCTAAAAGAGTTGATATGCCAAAAGAAAAAAAAAAGAAAATTACGTGAATAAAATTTAAAATAGCAGGAATAAATTAATAAATGTAAATATGAAAATATAACAAAGTGGTTTGAAGGAAAATGAATGAAATTATAAAAAGAAGAAAGAATAATAAGATGCAAGTAAAACAAAATTGGAAATAAAAGAAGAATTTATGAAAGAATAGATAAATTAAAAACAAGAAAGAATATTATTTGCAAATAAAGAAAAGGTCGAGAAGAAAAGGTAAGTGACAAATAAACCAAGATAAGAACGAACACAATCCCTAAAAAATTGAAAATTAGATAAAAAGAAAACCAATTTAAACGTTAGAAAAAAGTAAATAAAATGTAGAAAATATAAAAAAGAGAGAAAATCTAAAAATAAAGATAGTTTGTCCAAATTTTTTATTAAGATAAATACACAGCACGATTTAATAAAAGAAAGAAATGATATAAATGAAAAGGATTGAATGAAAAACTTACAAAAAACAAAAAGAAAGAAAAAGAAAGACAGAAAAGAAGAGATAAGAAAAATGATGAACAGAAAATTACAAAAAAATTTTGAAGAAAAAAGGCTGCTGAGGAATCTCAAAAAATGTTATCATATATGTGGAATTAAAAATAAGGCCGAATCTAGAAGCCAGAATTGCCCATTCGGCTGTCCTGAATATGACACAAAACAATCTGACGTTGAGTTTTCTGTAATTCAAATAGAACTAAATTGCGTTTTTATGCTAAACTGAATTACTTGAAATAGAACTGTTTTCATATTTGAACTTCGTATTTAAACTTAACTGAATTGTTTTAAATAGAATTTTTTTTTACATTTAACTGTGTGTGGACAAAAACTATACTTATACTAAACTGAATTGTTTGAATTATAACTATTTGACTAAACTGAATAGCTTAAAATAAAAATGATTTCAACAATTAAACTGTGCACTCATGCTAAACTAAATTGTTTGAAATAGAACTGATCATTTGTATAAAAATAGGTTTGGCGTTAAATAACCTACTGAGGTTGATATGTTATAAAACCCAAACATCAAACTAACCAACCA
>OY757909.1:53699402-53773931 GCA_963585895.1 Sepioteuthis lessoniana
AAAAGGAAAATCAAATTGATATCACTCTGTAGCAGATAATTTTTTAAAAAATTACATTAAGATATCTGGAAATACTATTGATTAAATTTGACCAAAGAAGTATCCACTGGCTTCATCTATAGCCTCCAGGCAACTTAAGAATCTCCTGCAGACTTTTCCGACGTTTCCCTTATTTAAATTGGTGAATGCTATCGTTATCCTTGCCCTCAGTTCATGTCTGATCTCTCACAGAGTTTAATTCATCTCTCACCCAACCGTGCTTCACTCCTAATAATCTTCGACGGTAAGATACTGAGGGTGATGTGGTCGCAGAAATTTTCTCACACCGAATACTGGCGACTCCTACTTGAGTGGCATTGCGCAGAATTCTTTATGGTCGACGTAAGGTCTTCCAACAGCTACTGTCTTGATCCAGAGCAGCACTTTCTGTTCCAGGGACTCGATGTCTGCTTCTATGTTGAGTCAGAGGTAATGTGGGAAGATGAATGAGACATCACATCACCCTCACAAGTGACCTCCCCAAACACCATTGGTGTTTGGTTTTCATCAACATGAATATGAATCTGTTCTGAAATTGACACCCAAACATTATGAAATCTTCGTTTTGGAGTTTCAGGTTTCTATACCACGCAGTTCAGCATATCGTTTTCAAATTCCTACTGTAGTGAAATTGCAACATGGTGCTGCTTTCCAGACATACAATGCCCAACCGACTTAAGTTGGCAGCACAGTAAACGAAACCTGAAACAAAAATTCACTCGCAAGAAATTAATTATTTAAAATTGCACGCAGTATATATTAATAGCACTTATACATGGATCGAATACGCACAGTACACCAATTCCCTTGAAATTACCCCCTAGTCGATTGAGTAAAAAAAAACGCCGATTGCATCCTCTTCAAGCCCAAGCAAAAAGAGTATCTAGGACATGATACTTAACTTCAACCATTGGAGAGTATAGATATACCCCTTCATTAGCATTACTCCTGGGTTTACTCTGATTCATAGTAGTAGTACTTGTTATGATCCAGTCTATGGATTATTAGCATTTCCTAGGCACATATAAAACAATGTGAAAACTATTTGCATTAGATCTATGATTTCTGCCTATGAGTACAATCATCAATTACTTTAAACCATATAATTGCTTGCAAAAAATTGACTTTGGACTTAAATAACCCGCCAACGTTTGGCAGGTCTTAAAATAACCCAACCAACAAACCAACTAACGACCAGCCAATCAACTAACCAACAAACTTATAGGTGTATCAATATTTTTTTTTCTAGATAATTATTTACATAGAAGATTTACATTATTACAAATAGAAAATGAATTATAAAAGAAAACAGAAGATTTTGGTAAATTTTTAACGTGTACAACTTTATGATATTTTGTTAACAAGTTAAAAACATTGCTGATCAAGATTATTTTAAGATGAAAATATTTTTTTCATTGTAGTGATAAAATAAAACAAAGTTTACTTATTTTTGAATAAGATAAGATGGTTTAATCTTATCATTGCATAATTATTTTTTGCCTATTTTATGTTGAAATGTATATATTCACTGTTTCATGAGATTTGATCCGAAAATATCTCTTAGTATATATATATATATATATATATATATATATATATATATGGGCTTGTGATGTTTAATAATGAAGATTTGGTCAAAATGACAAAGAAGAATGTATTCTTTTGAAGTTTCTATCTTATTTACAAACATAAATTCGGATTAACTATATCTAGATATCGTTCAATAATTCCTGGGTTTACAGCGATTTAAGCTGCGTCTCCAGTTATTTTCAAGAATTCTATAGTTTGTTGGTTTTTTTTTTTTTTCGTTTTGATGGCATACTAAGCCTCATGGGTCATTTTCATTCCAAAACTAACCTTAAAGAAGAATAGTAGCGGTACTATTTAACCTTCATTTACGGATTTATGGGAGGTCACAACTTTCTAATGGGTATTAGTGTGAAAGTAAACGTAATTGCATGACTGGAGTTTGAACTCGTCTACTACAATAACCCAGTCTATTACGTTAGCCACTAAAGTACATGGAATACCAACGGTAAAGTTTTATTCATAGAATTACGTCAAAGTTAATTTTCATTGCCTCAAGTTACGTAAAGATTCCTATAAAACTTGTTGTTTTGTTGTTTTTTTTTTACATATTTGAATTAAATGACGGTCTAGGTCATTGTTGTGTTGGTGAAGTCGTTCAGTGTTCACGATTTATTCGAGATTGGTGCTGATCCATGAATCCCTATCAGCCACACACAACACAGGCACAAACACATGCACGCACAATCTCTCTCAATCACGAACACGCATATATGTATATTAGGAGGCGTTTATGGTGCAATGGTTACCGTCGCATGAAATGTACACCGTAACTCGAGTTCAAATCCAGGACGAGGTTATTTGCTTTTCATGTAGAGCTAATATCCTTGGGAAAAATATGAATCCAATTAATCTCCGCCTATCTATCGGTAAACAGTAAAAGAGTCTGAATTCTTCAGCCTTGTTATAGCTACCAGTCTTGGAGGAAGAAAACTCTTAATTCAAACCTGTTAAACTCCACTTAAAATTGACTGTGTCACATCCTGCTCCTGCACCGGGTTTATATATATATATATATATAAATCGCATCGTGCCTAGAAAATCAGGCAAACATTCCATGTGACATAGGGAACACTAGACAGCTGTTTCGACCTTATTAGGTCTCAACAGCAGCGTATAACGTGATCTCCAGCTTCGGATATCGAACCAGCGACCACAGAATGCAGAGTTGGTGGTTCAGTCGTTGAATTTCGGCTCTGCATTCTGTGGTCACTGGTTCGATATCCAGTGCTGAAGATCATGTTATATGTTGCTGATGAGACGTCGTAAGGTCGAAACAGCTGTCCCGTAATCCGTACGTCACACGGAGTGCTTGCTGGATTTTTAGTCATGGTAATTCAATTTATAAAATATAACAGCTCTATTCAAAAATGTATATATATATATATATATAATGTTCATTTTGACAGTTTCTTTGGAATTTGCTTCCTCACTTTTCTTAATATAAGTGACATATTCAACTAGCACAAACTACGCTTTTTTTTACATAGTAAAAACGTAAAGTTGGCGACCGTAGTCGAGGGCGACCAGAAGGCCCCCTTTTCAATAGCTACTACACCGAGGTGTTGGGGAAGGCGTGAGTCCTTTCCCTGGATTGATCCACTTTACCCTTGATATGTACCTTATATTGCCGAGTTTTAGGCAAGGAGGTATCAAGTACCATTTTTAAGTCTTTGGTATTATGCGACCTGGTATTGAACCCAGATCTCCGGAAGCATTAGCAAAAACTTTACTGATGAGGCCAATCCGTAAAATGTTCTCTTAGAGAATGATTTGATGAAAAGCAAAGCCAACCCACGCTCTTTGGAAAAGTTTTTTTTTCTCTTCTAAAATGTTCTTCAAAAGAGATCAAATAGATTGCAATGGTGAACGCACGTTGTTATTTGGAATTTTTGCCAAAATTTTGGTTCGCCTCACCACAAAATCTGCCTCTGCAATCTTAGACCACGAAAACTAGCTGCAATTGTTCAAATACTTTTGAGTGGTAGTTTCTGAAACCCTTGTAAGCATTATTTATAAATTGACTTGCTAAGAATTCATTTCGTTCACAGGTTTGCCTCCTGAGCAGTACTGTAAAGATATTTGAGCATGAACACACAGTGACCAGGAAAGTAGGCTTTCGTTTCAAGTAATTTGGTATTTTTATCCCCGTCCACTTTAGCGTGACGTACACTCACTTCCATAAACGAGGGTAGGTTCGTAGTTTCAACGGCATCAGTATATAGATTCTTTAACACGTAAGTTTGTGGATGATTACGAAAATATCTGGTTCAAATATACTCTGTCTATGATTGATTGATTGATTGATTAATCTTAACGGGTTTGTCTCTCCGTATAGGGTTATTTCATACCAAGATTTTACAGAATTTGGTACATTGAATATTGTATATTTATATTTTTTGAGTAGTTTCTTAAGAGTTTTGGTTATGGTGTAATGGTTACCATCGTATGAAATGGACGCGATGACCATAGATGGATCAAAATTAGGTACAACGAATCCTAGGATGCCAATGAAGAGGTAGGTGTCCCATCATCATCATCATCGTCGCATGCCGCTAGCAGGGATTTCCCTGACTCTCTCTTGCCATTTGTCTCTATCCTCCATAGCTTCCGGCAGGTCTTCTTGACTACATCTTGTCTTCGTACCAAGCAATTGAAGATAAGTTCTAGCTGGTCATCTAACTTCTGTTCGGCCGTGTGAAGGGGTCCAAAGGAGAAGGTCGCTTGTGAGTTCGTCCTTACTTCTCCAGGAATGTCCCGCACGTCTTGTTCGTCTAATTTAGAGGGTTTTAGAGATAGGATGTAGGTGACTGTATAGCTGCAATTTCCTGGTATATTCAATATAGCTCGTATTATTCTTGTGCAATTGCCATCAATGAAAGCAACTGTAAGGAATCAAGTGTCGTATAAACGATGAAAAAGATAAATTCTATGGTATTAAATTCCAACCTGTTGTCCCATTATTTTATCATTCTTGAATAGTGAGAAACTCAGTAATGTATTGATGTAACTTCGCATATTATATTGAGTTTCTAAAATACGTTATTTGTTTCGAATTGAATACTGAATTATTTATTGTCTTTAAGAGTCTCTAAATCAAAGTGTTTGATCACATCTAATTATTAGATTAACTTAATTAAGAAAGCTATGCAAGTATGACATCATTTTGAAGTATAATTTTTCCTATTTTACCGCTCAAATCTGGTGGATACGGGACCGGTTATACCCTGCTTAAACAGCAGAATCATGCAATTCAAAGTGAACAGAATTGATATATTATATACTGCTAAATTAACTACTGAAGAAAAATATCAGTCCTGGATTTCACAACGATAATAATCTTTAATTCACAAAGTAATTCGGCCTAGCAGATAAGAAAGCAATAAAAAAAATGAATAAGTAAAACCTTGTATGTAGACTGAACACATGCAAAATCATTATTATTACCTGAATATATTAATCCTTTAAAAGACAACGTCTGTTCAACTCAACCCCCTGTTATCTACTTTCTCTTTTATTTTTAATTCTTTTCTACATTAAGCTTTTATCAGAGTTTCATGGAAAATACCTCTGCAATATTAAGTTCAAGCCATACGTTCAAACCACATCACCTATCACGCGGGAAAACAAGGAACGAATTCTGCTGACGTTGGAGCTCTGTCCACAAAACCAAACTTTCTTAGTGTAGGCCGTCCAGCAAGGATTTAACTACATCAGCTCAATGTGACCACGGGGTGCATTCTAGCTGACCGTCTAGGAGTGAGGGATGGTTGGGGTGGATGGTTAGAGAGAGAGAGAGAGAAAGGGAGAGGGAGTGTGAGAGAAAAGGAGAGAGAGAGAGAGAGAGTGTGTGTGTGTGTGTGTGTGTTAGCACAGGTTGATGATGATGATGATGATGATTGCGCTATGGTGCTACATATTTAACCTTCGTAACATGTGTTTTGAATGACTTTTTACGGATTTTGAAACCAACCAATTTTTAAAATAGTTTAATATGATATACCATCTATACAGTCTTATGAATATTGAACTTTAATATTGAACCAGTTAATTATGTTAGGGTATGAGATGTCATATAAAGTACGCTTGGCAGAAATGGGTAAATACAATTTTATAAAAATAAGAGAGCAAGAAACAGCATAAGCGAGACACTACTTGATTATTGGTTGAATGGAAAAATGAAGAGTAAAAACAAAAAGTATCGTTTTCTTGGTCCATACTATATAATTACATTGAATATAAATTGATATAATTTCAATGCTTTGTAGACAGCGTGATCTCTAAATATAAACTTTCTTAAAAACTGATAGATATCTTTTCCATATCAAATGCAATACGAGTATAAGAAAAGTCAACTAAAATATGGCTTATAATTTTACACCTTTTTTCAAATTCTGAAAGCACACACACACACACATACACACACACATACACACACACACAACATAACATAACTCAAACACATAAAAACACGTGAGGTGTGTCTGAAATGTATCTAGACGAAAAGTGTACTCAACGAGGATGATATTAACAATAAATAAAACACTTATTTTAAATTTCAAAATAGTCCCCTGGTTATTAAACACACATATTACAGCTAATTTTCTATGGGCAGAAGCAACCCTTCTAATATGGTTGGAACCTGAGCTGTTTTATTTCATTTAATGCACTCCATGTTATAAAGAATTACACTTGAACTAAATTTTTACTTTATGAAAGAACAAAAAGTTGTTCGTAGCTCACTCTCGAGTATGGAGTGTGTTGTACTTGCTCAATCTTAAGTTTTGTAGCAAACGCTTTTTCCAAAAGGTATCGTGTCTGACTTCATAGTTTTTCAAATTTGCACTGAATCACCAAGATAAAGTTTACGCAACGATCTAGACGTCAAGACATCGTTATTTTATTATGTATGTTTTTCAGCAGTGTATATGTATTCATTTAGGTATTGAATTTTAGATTAAAAATAATGTTTCCATCTGGATTATTTTGATTATGTATATATTGGTTGATGGACAAACTGTCTTCTAAATTAAACAAAAATGAAAAACAAATTGATATTTAACTTTATCAGATAAATTAACAAATTTACCTGAAAGTATCTTGAAATATTATAGATCTAATTTGATCAAAGAAAATGCCACTGGCTTCGACTACAACAACCAAACGACTTAGGAATCTCTTGCAAGTATTTCTGACGTTTTCTTTGTTTAAATTGGTTAATAGTGTTGTTATCCTTTCTGCAGTTCACCTCTGATGTTTCACGGAGTTTTGTTAGTTTCTCACTCATCTGAGCTCCGCTCATAATACTCAAGGAGACAATAAATTGGGAGGTTCAGCGGCCAGGTGTTAGGGGGGATGTGGTCGTAGAAATTTTCTCATGGCCACGTCTGGCTTCCCCTGTTTTGCGTGTCCTGATGCAAGATGTATGGTCTTCAAGCAGCCACCTTTTCGATACTATCACTTCCAGACACAATGTAAGTATCTATGATGAGTTTGAAGAAATCTGGGTATAAAAGTATAACGTCACCCTCGCTAGTGACCGTCATAAACTCCATGATGTAGACAAGATTTTCATAACAATCATTACATTTTTTAGAGACGGTGCAAGCCAACGGTTTTTCTGTGACTTCACCATCTGATCGTGGTCAACCTTGGCATGTGATAAGAATGTTCCTTCCGGCTCCAATTGCCTGATAAGAAACTCAGATACTCCCATGTCACGGACTATGGACTTGATTGACTCGCAGGGATCTTTGTTAATTATAGCATGGATCTCACCAACAGATACAGGGTTCTTTTCTGATCAGAATGATCTGAGTCAGGCTTCCAAGCTGCCGTACCTTCCTAATCACTGTTGGACTTATCAAAATCTTTTTGAATCTTCTGCTTTGTTCTCAGATATGTCTTCTAAATACTGTGAAATCTTATTTTAGCTTTTTGTGTTAATGTCATGTAGTACAAGATGCTGTTTCCTAATTTCTGAAAACATGAATTGCTAATTGCTGTTTCCTAATTTCTGAAAACATGAAACTGGTTTTCTCAAAGACTTTATCCAACAAATTGTTTTTTGCTGATCAGTTGAAAAAATTTAAATAAAACGCTTGCCGGAAATTATTAAATCAAAATAGTGACAATTTACGCATTGCCTCTTATATATATATATATATATAAATCTGTGTGTGTGTTTTGTGTGTGTGTGTGTGTGTGTGTGTGTGTGTGTGTGTGTGTGTGTGTGTGTGTGTGTGTGTGTGTGTGTGTGTGTGTGTGTTTTATTAGTCCCTAATACAGTCTGCGTGTCATGCTGAGTCCTTCATGGCATTTCACTGGGTAATGAAGATAATGTGAGGTCACCCAACACGTCTCCTAGTTTTAGAAGACAGTTTGTACTCAGTTATAAGGTTGTATCAGTATGGAGTTTCCCCGATCTGACCTATTAGAAGATGAGTCTTGATAAATTTCAGAAGGGCAATATTACAAAGTGAACTTAAGCCACCTGAGCTGAAGTTTGTATCCATTTAGCGTGTCCATGTTCCCCTGCTGTTAACTTTTACAGTCGACCAATGATATCTATCTATCTATCTATCTATCTATCTCGTTACTTTCCCTTTGTACGCTTATATCTTGACAAACACATTTTTTCTAAGTATGCATGAACTTATTTTGAACAAAACATTGAACATTGCACACTTGAAATAGACTGGTAGATAGACAGATTTTATGCATAATATACAAATAATACCGGCATATCTTTAAATTGATTTTATTAAACAGTATATGTAGCATTGCAGATTTGGTAAATATTTTCCTACATTCGATATTTTGCTGTAAATTGGGTTGACTCATGTACAATTTCGTTTTCATTACATTTTCTTTTATGTTAATGTAAATGCAATTCCATTTGGCTTTGCGTTCACTAAAGTTTAATGATGCTTCGTATTCTGTCCTCGCCTTAACGTATATTTTATCTTTACTAAGATTCTTTCTTAACCTGTGAGCGATAGATATAAGTAAAGTAAAGTTAGCGACCATAGTCGAGGGTGACCCGAAGGCTCCCTTTTCGATAGCTACTACACCAAGGTGTAGGGGAGGGCGCTACTCCATTCCCAGGATTGCTCCCCTTTACCCTTGAACCGTACCTTATAATGCTGAGTGTTAAGCAAGGTGGTATCAAGTTCCATTTTTAAAGTCTTTGGTATGACTCGACCTGGGATTGAACCCAGGTCTCCCGGGCCATTGGCAAACACTCTAACCGCTGGGCCAATATACTTACTGAAAATTAGAGACTGTTCTGATTTTGAATTGATATACATAGCTATATTGTTGGGTTTTCTGTACAGCTGATATATTCTATTGTCTAAGTTAAATGTAACGTCGAGAAAGTTGATTTGCTTTACGTTTGACGTGACTTTCAATTTTTAAACGTAGCTTTTGAAATTTTTATTATTTTCCCCGATACAATACTTATCTAATATATATATATATATATATATATATATATATATATATATATATATATATATATATATATATATATATATATATATATATAAAATACCACTCCATCGTCATGACATAGACCAGGACATTTCTATTGGAATTGGCTTGTCATTCTCTGTAATAAAAATTATGCCAACAATCTTAAATATTCAGCGGCATCTGCATCTATGTATGTGTGTATGTATGAATGTAAGCATCCAGCCGCTCCGTCGTAGGCAATGTTCGACACAAGGAATATTTTAAAGAGGTGTTTAACAGGTTAGGTGTTTGGTTGTGTGTTTGGTTGGGTTTTATGGCATATCAACCTTTGAAGGTTATTCAACGCCAAATTCATTTTTATACAAATAAACTGTTCTATTTCAAACAATTCAGTTTAGCATGAGTACACAGTTTAATTGTCAAAACATTTCTATTTCAAGCAATTTCAGTTTATTCAAACAGATCTAATTCAGCCAATTCAATTTAGTATAAGTATATACTTTGTTTATACATAATTAAATGTCAAAACAGTTCTATACTAAACAATTCAGTTTAGCATGCGTACAGTTTCAATCTCAAAAATAGTTCCGTTTCAAAAAATTCACTTTAGCATAGATACGCTGTTTAACTGTCATCATCATCATATCGCGCCATCAGTATGGATATCCCTGAACCTCGCTCGCCACCCCACCCTTTCGCTCATTGCTTCCGGCAGTTTTTCAGGACTACATCCTGTATCAGCACAGAGCTGTTGTATGTAGGTTCAGGTTGGTCGTCCTGCTTTTGCTTGTCCATGTGAAGGGGTTCACAGGAGTACATCACTTATGAGCTCGTCCCTACTTCTCCAGCAGTGTCCTGCATATATGGTTCGTCTAACTTGGATAGTTTTCATGATGGGTGGTAGGTGGCCGTACATGTTGGGTGCTGCTTCCAGGTCTCGTTCAGTATTACTCGCAGCATTCTTGTGTAGTGGCCGTCAAGCTTTTTCTCCATGCATTTTGTTAGCGTCCATGTAGTACATCCATATAGCAGTATCGACACGACCGCTACTTGGAAAAAATGCGTTTGGTTTAACTGTAAGTAAACAGTTTAATTGACAAAAATATTTCTATTTCAAGCTATTCTGTTTAGTCAAACAGTTATAATTCAAACAAATCAATTTAGCATAAGTATGCAGTTTACTACTATTTAACCCATAGATGGGGCCCTATCAGGTGTTACCATTCCAGGCCTGAGCATGTTGTATACTAATAATACAATTGTACGTATACATATACAAATATATGCAAAACATAATCAAACATAAAGACGAACTGCAATGAATGAATGAAAACACTCCTTATAAAAAATATATCTCTAATGCTTTATTCTCGAAAGGGTTGATGTTGGTTGTGTTTAAGAGTTGAGTTGGGGACGGGAACAGACTGCTATATTGACCCAGCAGTACTTCTTTCTCATCTTGGCTGTGCCCTGGTTATATTATTGTCTTACGTCCACCTACTTCTGCTGTTCCTCCGCTTGTTTACACAGGTGCATCTCTTGATTGACGGCTCGGTCGAGAGTCAATATATAAAAAGTAGGCCTGGGAGCAATGACAATGAAAGGTTACTCTGCATTCCCTAAGGCCCCAGCATGACTTGAACTTCACGATCAGATTACTTAATGTCATTTCAGGACACTCCTTGGTGGGGGTCTTGCTCCTCTGCAGAGGTGGAATGGGTGTATTCTACAACCCCAGCCGACTGGTCAAGTGTATAACTGGGTCGAAAATTAAGTTTTCCTTCTGCTGGATAAGTTGCCTTGCCAAGTCAAGAAAAACGTCTGCCCTACAATTTAACCCTAGAAGAAAGAAGACAAAAAAGATTCATGTCGTTCTCGAAGGCAAAAGCACAAAGGCAAATGCATACAACCTCGTCCAAGATTTAAACTCGTGTCGTTAATTACATTTCTTACGATAATAATTGTTATGCAAAGAGTATTGCATTTGCACAATCTTTTGTTTCGTCAAAAACACTTTTTCAAAAAGGATCATGTCTGACTTCATTGTTTTTCAAATTTTCCTTGAATCTCCTGGAGGAAGTGTACACAACGATCTAGACGTCAAGAGATCGTTATTCTATTATATAGATTTTTCAGCTCTGCACATGTCTTTATTTAAGTATTTGATTGCTTGTTTTTTCGTTTGTTTGGGTTTATGGCATATCAACCTTTGTACGTTATTTAATGCCCATTCCATTCTTATACAAATAAACAGTTCTATTTCAAACAATTCAGTTTAGTATAAGTCTACATTTTGTTTACACACAGTTAAATGTCAAAACAGCTCTATTTCAAACAGTTCAGTTTAACGTAAGTACAGTTTCAATGTCAAAAACCGTTTTATTTCAAACATTTCAGTTTAGTATACAAAAATAGTTCCATTTCAAACGATTTAGTTTAGTATAAATACGCAGTTTAATTGTCAAAACACTTCTATTTCAAGAAAGAATACGCTGTATAAATGTCAAAATGTTTCATTTCAACCAATTCAGTTTAGCATAAGTACACAGTTTAGTTCTATTTAACCCATAGATAGGAGTCAATCAGGTTCATTTAAGTGTTAAATTTTTTATTAAAATATAAAGTTTTAATCTGGATAAATTGGATTATATATATATATATATATATATATATATATATATATATATATATGTGTGTGTGTGTGTTGGTCGATGGGTTAACTGTCTTCTAAATTTGGCGAAAATTAAAATCAAATTAATATCTAAATTTATCAGATATATTTAACAGATCTACATGAATGTATCTTGAAATACTGGAGATTTCATTTAATCAAAGAAATCAACACTGGCTTCGACCACAACTTACAAACCACTTTGGAATCTCATACAAGTATTTCTGACGTTTCCTTTGTTTAAACAGGTGAATATTGTCGTTATCCTTGCTTTCAGTTTCGTTAATTTCATTTTCTAAGATAATAAACGTTATGCAGAATGCGCTTCTCTGTATGCTTGTAAACATGTATGACAGTGAAACACTACGTTGATAATCTTAATCTTCTGAAAAATACCAACCGAATCCCTGTGATATAAACTAGAACAAACAGCAGGAGGCATAGCCTCTACATGAACGCAAATAAGATAAGAAGGAGCTATGTCTAATTTAACTGGCTAGTCTTTAAAATGTGTTAATTTTGGAGGCTTGTTAACACACCTGGGCAGTAATGCCTCATCTACTAAAAGTGATTCCGACATACACCCAGCGAAGACGTTAACTACTTATGAGAGGTTATCAATAAGATAGAAATAAGATAAATTCAAAGAAGATTCCTTCCAAGCTGTAGCTGCGTCAATATTATTGTACGGATGCACCACTTGAAGGCTCGCGAAACTCTTGGATAAAAGCTAGATAAAAATTCACAAGAATGCTAGGTGCTGTTTTGAAAAATCCTGTAAGCAACAGCCCGCAAAATTACAGCTGTACGTCCATTTACTTCCCATCTGAGTAACCATCAAAGTAAGACGAGCTGGATATGTGAATTACTCGGGAAGTATGGTGGACCGATATGTGATATTCTCTAATGCAGACGCCCATGTTAGCCAACCTGAAAGAACTTACATGCATCAGTTCTGTGTGGACATCGGCTGCTGTATAGAAGACCCAACAAGACCGATGGATAATTGGGAGGAATAGCGCGTGTACGCGCGCGTTTGTGTGTGTGTGTGTGAGAGAGAGAGAGAGAGAGAGAGAGAGAGAGGGTCAGAGAACGGGTAGTAATTACGCTTTACCAGGGATAATATACCAACTAATCAAAGTTAAATTCATTCAAACACTATCAAAAAAATGTAATCACATTCATTTTCTACGGCTATAGCATAACGCCAGAAAGCCAATATTTGATTCTGCTTTTAAATAACATTGGAGTTTCCTCCGAAAAGCTCCATAAACTCGTTTTCAAGTTCTTTGCTTCAGAAATGTCTGCTGACTCAGAGTTCAAAACTTATGAAAAATCAGTTGGTGAGGATGGAGTATCAAAAGAAAATCCCATCCAACCTTTTCTTTAGTTTGTGGACTACAATCTTTGAAAATGAAAGTGATTCCATTTTTTTTTTTTTTTTGCTTTTAGCCTCTCTGATAAAATGTATTGCCTTTCAAACACCATAATAACTATATATGCTTTCAAGAAACTATTCCTATCGAATAATAATAATAATAATAATAATAATAATAATAATAATAATAATAATTATAAGAAAAAGGTGCCATGCATGTAATGAAAAGTGGCTAACGACGTGACTGACAGAATGGAACTACCAAATCAAGACAAGATTAGAACGCTCGGGGAAAATGAAACCGATAAATACTTGGAAATCTTAGAGGCTGACACCATCAAACAAGTGGAAATGAAAGACAAAATTGTTAAAAGAATATCTCAGGAAAACTTGAAAACTACTCGAGACAAAACTCTCTAACAGAAACCTTATCGAAGGAATAAATACTTGATCTGTACCTCTCGTTAGATACTCAGGACTCGTTCTGAAGTGGACAAGAGATGAACTTAAGCAAATGGACCAAAGAACTAGGAAACTAATGACCTTGCACAAAGCATTACATCCCATATACGACATTGAGAGACTGTATGTATCTACAAAAGAGGTGGGAAGAGGACTTGCCAGCATCGAACACAGCGTTGACGCATCGATATAACGACTCGGAGACTACATAGAAAATCACGAACGAGGACTGATTACAGCCATCAGTAACAATACTGACAACACGATAGACAACAGAAAAATAATAACTAGGAAACAAAAACGGGAAGGAAAACAACTCTACAGGCGTTTTAAACGACTAATAAAACAACATCTCACACGACAAAACCTAGGCCTGGCTAAGAAAATGAAAATTTTAGAGAAAAAGAATCTCTCCTAATAGCAGCTCAAAACAACGCCGTAATAACCAATCATATCAAAGCAAGGATAGATAAGATTAAGCAAAATAGCAAATGTAGGCTATGTGATGACAGAAATGAAACGATCAATCACATAATATGCGAATGCAGCAAATTAGCACAGAAAGAGTACAAGACTAGACACGACTGGTTGGCAAGGTAATCCACTCGGAAATGTGCAAGACATTTAAATTTGACAGTACGAACAAATGGTATATATACAACCCAGCACCTGTCCTAGAAAATAACACGAATAAACTCTTATGGGACTTTGACATACACACAGATCACCTAATTTCGGCCAGTAGACCAGACCTTATAATAATCAACAACAAAAAAGAGAATTTGGAAAATTGTCGACTTTTCTGTCTCGGCTAACCACAGAATAAAACTGAAAGAATGTGAAAAGAAGGATAAGTACCTCGACCTGGCTCGAGAATTGAAAAAGCTGTGGAACATGAGGGTGAATATCGTATCAATTGTGATTGGTGCTTTTGACACAGTAACTAAAGGATTATTAAAGGGTCTGGAGGACTTGGAAGTTGGCGGACGAGTGGAGACCATCAACGACAACATGATAGAAAACGGCCAGAAAACTGAGAAGAGAACTGGAGACTGGAGTAGATTTGCTGTCACTCAAACTCCAGTGAAAAACCATCAACTAACGCTGATGTGAAAAACTCTAAAGAAGAAGAAGAAGAAGAAAAAGAAGAAGAAGAGCAAATGTAGATTATGTGGTGAGGGAGACGAAACGGTCAATCACATAATAAGCGAATGCAGCAAATTATTACTGAAAGAGTATAAAATTAGACTCGCTCAGTGGGCAAGGTGATCCATTGGAAAATGAGCAAGACATTTAAATTTGACCATTCGAACAAATGGCTTATGCACAACCAAGAATCTGTCCTGGAAAATGAGACGCTCAAACTCCTCTGGTATTTTGAGATATAAACAGATCACCTAATCTCGGCCAGACGACCGGACCTTGTAATAATCAACAACGACAAGAGAAAAGAGAACTTGCAGAATTGTGGACTTTGCTGTCCCGGTTAATCACAAAGTAATGTTAAAAAATGCAAAAAGAAGAATATGTTCGACGACTTTGTAAGGGGATTTTAAAAAACGGTGGAACAGGAAAGTGGCGGTTGTACTAAATGTAATTATTGCTCTTGTTACTATCACCAAAGGATTGGTAAAAGGACTAGAGGATTAAGAAATAAGAGGACAAGTGGAGACAGTCCGAACTACAGTATTGTTGAGATCGGCCAGAATACTAAAAATAGTCCCGGAGACTTGAGGATACTTGTTGTCACTCAGACTCCAGTGAAAGACCATCAGCAAAACTCAAATGGAATAATAATAATAATAATAATAATAACAAGAAGAAGAAGAAGAAGAAGAAGAAGAAGAAGAAGAAGAAGAAGAAGAAACGACAACCTACTGAATCGCAGACTTCGCCGTTCCGTCTGACCTCAGAGTGGAAATCAAAGAAAACGAAAACTATGAAACATGAAAATAATGATGCTACCAATTGTAACTGTTGCTCTAAGAACGGTCCCGAAAGACCATGGAAAGAAAACTGGAAGAGTTTGAAATCGGAGGACGATTCCAGACTATTGCATTGTGAAGACTAGCCAGAACCTGCGAACACTTCTGGAGACTTGCAGAGACTTAGTTTCGCTCGGACTCCAGTGAAATACCATTTTCTAGTCTTACGGTGAACAATTTTCAATGAATAAAAGCAATAACAACAACAACAATAATAATAATTCATGGAAAATGAAAATGAAAATCTAAGAAAAAACCGAAAAGACAGACCAGAACTTAACCCTTCTCAGAGAACTGAAAAAAAACTTTTACTATGATACCAATTGTAATTGGCCTGCTTTGAACGTTCCCCAAATGATTTGCAAGTTGGATAGAGGAGTTAGAAATTGAAGAACGTACCTAGACTATCCAAACTGTATTATTATTGAGATCGGCCAGAATACTGAGAAGAGTCCTGGAAACGTGAGAAGACATGCTGTAACCCAATCTTCATTGAAAAATCAGCTAAATCTGGTGCGTAAAACTCGAAAGGAGTAAAAAAGTTAATAATCTACTTTCACATAGTTATATACTTTCAAATATTTTAAGCAGTGAAGTAGTTTTTAGTAACTTATTCCTTTATAAATAGTTATAGATTCAAATTTCTGTTCTTAATGCAAGCAAATATTCTTAATTTAAATAATTTGCTCATTGTTATATGGCTTTAAGTATTTCTCTATAATCCTATGGATTTTTATAGCGATCAATCTGACCCATAGTCGGGACCATAACAGGTATTAGCACTAACGTCAGAGTAGATCTAGGCGTGATAGGTATGTAACATTCCCTATGTAAACAGAACTGGAGCCTCATGCAGTTTAGCTTAATACATAGGATATCCTTTTTTTAGGGGGAGGTGTTATTTTTCCAGGGTATTTAATCGGCTTATTCTACACCTCACTGACATTGCGATGTGTGCGTAGTCGAGGGTGACCCGAAGGCTACCTTTTCGTAAGCTACCGCACCGAAGGGTAGGGGAGGGCGCTACTCCTTTACCTGGATTTCTCCCCTTCACTCTTGATTCTTACCTTATATAATGCTGAGTGCTAAGCAAGCATCAAGTACCATTTCTTAAGTCTTTGGTATGACTCGACTTGGGATTAAACCCCAGGTTCTCCTGAACCATTGGCGAACATTCTACTCGCTAGGCCAATGGCCCGAGCTGTGCATATATATCTCTATCGTACAAGAGTTTAATTGTTTTAAGCTCCGGTGAGAGAACAAATGCATGTATATATTTACCCATTACTTCTGTCCCAAGCAGGATACGATGCAAGATCACTTTTCTTCCTTCTCCTAGACTGGTTGCCAAACCAAGGCTAAATAACCCAGTCGGTCTATCCATTTACTCATAACTACAGTCCGGAGACCCGATGGATTGATTCCTTAGCGTGGAGTGTATGTAAGTATGTATGTATGTACTTATCCCTTTGCACGAGCAGGATATGACACAAGGTCAATTTCTAAGAGGAGTTTAATAGATTTGAATTCAGGGTTTTCCTTCTTCAAGGTGTGTTGCCATACGAAGGTTAAAGTGCTCAGTCTGCTGTACAATTTAATCATAGCTGAAAGAAGAATAGTTGGATTCATACTTTTCCCAAGGTTACTGGCGCTATCTGATATACATACTCGTCCAGGATTTGTATACGGTTCACTGTTTCCATTTCCATCGATGATAACCATTACACCATTTGTTTTTTTTTGTACGTATGTAAGTATTTTGTATGTACGTCAAAATACTTAATTCTGAAAGATCTTATAACATTAGAATTCACGAAGAAATTGTCAGTATTCTGGAATTCAGAGAATTTACAACTTCGCTTAATTAGCCTTCTACGAGTCATTCAACGATAAGGTTAATTTTGATTAAGGAGTTTCCAGCAAGAGGCCCGATTTACAGTTGCACCTTTTTCAAGAAAATGCCTCAGAAGACTGTCAGCATGACCTACACCTATCTTTTTTTTCCTGTGAGTCTGTATTTTTCCATGGACCTTATTTTCGATATAGGCGAGTAGAGTTAATCCATTTCTTACCCATTTGTAAACAGTTTAGCATTAAAATTTTCTCCGTACACATCTCGAATTTTTCTTGGAATTTCCCATATTTTGCACGTTTCAGCAACTATGAATTTGATGACAGACCTCTGTTCAAGCCAGGAACACTGTTTGATTTGCTACGATTTCGAAAAGCCTCAAAATAAATATTTTTTGCGAGGTTAAAATACATTCTAGAAACCAATTTGAAAAATGCAGAATTAATATTCATGGGAAAAAATTCAGTAAAATAAAGACTGCTTACAACCAAACGGGCAACATTGCCACACTAGACGGAGCCTCTCTGAAACTAGTAGACAACTTCACCTACCTAGGAAGTAGCGTCTCATCAACCGAAAAAGACATCGACACACGACTGACGAAGGCATGGACAGCTATCGATAGGCTCTCGATCATATGGAAGTCGGACCTAACTGATAAAATGAAATGCAGTTTCTTCCAGGCAGCGGTTGTATCGATACTGCTATATGGATGCACCACATGGACGCTAACGAAGCGGCTGGAGAGGAAACTAGACGGAAATTACACAAGAATGTTGAGAGCAGTATTAAACAAATCCTGTCGACAACACCCCACGAGACTCCAACTATACGGACACTTGCCCCCCATCACGAAAACTATACAAGTCAGACGAACCAGACACGCGGGACACTGCTGGAGAAGCAAGGACGAGCTCATAAGCGATGTACTCCTGTGGACCCCCACATATGGATGTGCAAAAGTAGGACGACCAGCACGAACTTACATACAGCAACTATGTGAGGACACAGGATGTAACCCTGAAGACCTGTCGGAGGCGATGAATGATAGGGAGAAATGGCGAGAGAGGGTCAGGGATATCCACGCTGGCGGCGCGACATGATGATGATGATATATAACGTAAGTTTTTTTTTCTGATGAAGTTATGGAAATTATTTTAAATTAAATTGTGTTCAGAATATGGAATGTAAGGTTTGTCACTGATAAAGATATTAGATAAGTATTACTGTCTGAAAGAACGCGGCTATTACATGTTGTTTTCTGTTTATTTGTTTTAATGGCCTATCAACCTTTGTAGGATATTTAATGCGAACGCCATCCTTCTAGAAGAACAGTAATGATACTATTTAACCAATAGCTGGAAGGATAAGGGGTTCATACTTTCCTAAAAAGAATTTGTCCGAAAGTGAACGTAATAGCACGAGTGGAGTTTGAACTCTCGTACTACGATTCCGCAGACAAACGATTTAATCATTAGACCACGAGGACATCCCTGTTTAAGCTTGTTCGAAAACTATGCAGAAAGAAAATTAAATGATAAAATCAGAATAGACACAGGAATATGAGAAAATAGATAAATGCGACAGAGGATGTCTTTTCACTTTCCTTTTGTGGACAAGGACATTGAAGAAGAAAGGTCAGAACCGGAAGCTGTTCGAGATTCATTCTTCAGATTATTTAACACTGATCAATGCACTGCTATATTGAACCACCGTATAGTCCGTCTTTGCTTCCGTTCTAAATGGATTCCCGAAATAACTGATGCAATATTATGAGAAAAGAAAATAATAAAATGAAAATCAGAAAAAGAATCGGTTTCTTTTTTAGAAAAGCTCATGAGGTGGCCTGTTTTTTTCTAATAAAATCAATGAAGCCAAAACTTGAAAAATAGCTGCCTGGTTGTAATCCGCTGGTGAGAAGATCCTCTTGATTATGTTTTATTCTATTTTATTTCATTTTATATTATTGAATTAACTTAGAGGGTTATTGCAATGCGAAATGATAATTATTTAAGTCGAATTAATTTCAAAGTAAAACTTCATCGTTAGAGATTTTTAAATAAATGAACACGATGTTGGAGGCTCAGATTTAAAAAAAAAAATATTTGTTTGCTAGAGCCAACCATTAAAGAAATTTATTTTGCTTCGACGCCATATTTTGTCTAGAAAGTCATAACTGCTGCTATAATGAAATAAACAAGTCAAAGGTGTTGCTGAAATTATAACTTTAATTTGGGGAAGGTCGACTTTTGACCAGAAGATGGAAACGGATTCAAAAGAACCGTTATAAGCATATATGTTTTATCTATCGGCTATACTGCATTCTAACTTTTCCAGTCAAGGGCGATAAATCTGAATATATTGGCTTTACCAGAGCTGAGAGGAATCGTAATCTAAAATGAAATGCATATATATGATTATTATTAGACAGGAATCCTGTAACTGTGCGTAAGTTATTGTTGAAAAAGTTATCATGGTTGTAATACTAAAATGCAAGCGGTGATTAAGTATCAGTTCTGGAGCTCTTGGGTGTGTAGAGTAACCCTTCGTTGCAATTATTGTCATATTCGTTCTGATATAGAGTAGTTATAACTGTTCGGGTCCGATCTATGTTTACAAAAAATCTGTTTGAAAATTAACATTTGAAAGGAATATTTGATACCATTTAAATGCAAACAAATGATTATCATGAAAATCAGAAAAAAATTGAGATGAAAAAACGATTGTATTGTAACCTTGAAAATATAAAGAGTTAGAATCATTATCAGGCGTTTACAAATTAATTAAATTGCTCATCAGTAAGATGCTATTTTAAAAACTTTTAGAAATTTTCAGAAACGTATACAAGAAAAATTAATATAAAGTTAAAAGAATGAAGAAAAAATGTTGCTGTGAAAATGAATTTAAAACGTTTTTTTAATGCACGCTTTTTGAGAGAGTTTATTCATCAATCAGTCAAGTCAATGTGGATAAATTAGAGAGAGGTCAGTCAAAGGTTTTGAATTAAGATTTCTTCCTTTTCCAGTTGGCATACCAAGATTAAAAAAAACAAACACATACTCACAGCCTAACGGGGAAAAGAAAGTAGTTCGTGTTTTTCCAAATTGAATTTCTTCGAAAGAGAAACGCTGACAGCTTCGACCAGGAATTGAACTAGGCTCATAATGTTCATTATCTTAAGAAGATAACTGTCATACTACGAGTTCTTCCGACAACCTATCTCAGATAGGGTTGAAATTCTCCTTGGTAAATATCTAAATTTTAATAAAAAATAATATCGCTGTTCTAACTGAATGAATTTGATCGTTTTGTTTTTTCAGCTGTTGTCAGTCTTTCAATATGCACTTATTTTTTTTTATCAAATTATAAAATTTAGTTTTGCTCCAGTGTGTTATCTATAGTCACACAAAGGCAGATAAGGATGATAGTTGTATGGATGTGTAAAAGGAATAACCTAATTCATTATCTGGTCACATCAATGCATGTTTACATTGAAATCAACAAACAAAACTTAAACAGCCAAACACCAGAAATTCATACCAGTTTCACGCTTTCCGTACATTCCGTATTCGGCAGAATAAGGTTTCTATTCGTTAAACAAACTGAAAGAGGCTTCTAGATAAATATAAAGGAATGATTTAGAACTGGTGACAATTTGAAGAAAAGTGTTTCCATTTAACATTGATACTAAATGACTCTGACAGTGATCAATTTTAACACTAAAAATATTTCAGGAAAGGAAAGATTATAAAAGTTAATACCATCAGTTCTCAAGATAAGGTGGGTGGTTAATTATTTAGTTGTAGTTATTGATAGTCTTGAATCAACGGAAACTGCTCCATATAATTCGTTACTGAAGCCTGGTAAATGGATCATACTACTGCATAGCCTCGATCCCCCGAAAAATTGCTGTGGTAAAGAATTTACCATCAAAAGTATGATAACTAAATACCTCTGAGATCAACTGACGGGATATTTGAATTTAAAAGACTCCAGATTTCTATCAAAATCAGCCTTGTTATGTAAAACAAATCACAAGAGTAATCACAGAAACTTGTTAAAATGAATCTGATGGATTGTTTTATTTTCACATGGTCAGCTTTATGTTTTTTTATTCAGGAATTGGGAGCATTGATGGTCTCTTTATTGGGTGAAAACAGCAAATCTAAGAATAATATTTATCCTGAAACTTAGAACCGAACAAGTTAACAATTAAACTGGTAAATTTCCTGGGCAAGAAAATTACTCAGTTGCTTTAAGAATTTGGACGAAAAATAAACAAAACAATTCTCATGGAGTAAATAAGAAAACGTGGATAAAAATTTTAAGAAATCTCTAGCATCCCAAAAAACGTGTAATACTAAATGGTAACTATAGTGAAAAATAATCCTGTCATTTTCAAGATAAATGAACTCGATTTTATTTCAGATTAATTAATACTCGGTGTTCCAAAGTTATATCAATACAATCATAGACTTGAGTTATAAGTCATCCCCAGTAAGTCAGTGGTTGTATTTTTGTCTCGCGACTGATTATCAGTACAATCTCCGAAACGTATTGTCTGTTTCTGTGTGTGCTGTGAGTTGAGAAATGAACTCAAAAGCAAGCATTCTTCTCTTGTTAAAAACACAGCATACATTTTTAGGCACCTGCAGAAAATGATGGCTGACGTTAATGACAATCAAAGGATAATGCTTTAGGAATAAAATTATTTGAAAAGATCATCAATAGCAATCTGAGCATCATTGATGTCCAATTTTTTTATATAATATTTTTTCGACGACAATGGCATTATTATCCTTTTCATTCATTTTTCCTTTGTGGTTGTTGTGCCAATCTAATAACATCTACTCATCAAGTTACTGGTTGGTTAGTATCGATGTATGATAAAATAAATCTTAAATTTCCATTCTTGTGACACGCTAAACTGAATACATGTATGTACTTACCCAACATCCTATTTACCCAACACCTCCGCTCGGGCAGGATATGACACAAGGTCAATTTTTAAGCAGAGTTTAACAGGTTTAAATTCAGAGTTTTCCTTCTCCTAGACTAGTTGCCTCACCAAGGCTGAAGAACCAGTCTGTCCTACTACTTACCCATAGCTGGAGGGAGAATAATTGGATTCATACATTTCCCATGGGTATTAGTGCTATGTGAAATGCAATCAGTCTCGTCAAAGATTTGATCTCGTGTCGCCGTGTCCATTTCCTACGACGATAACCATTACACTACGGGCACCCAATATCTATGTTATGAGCAGGATGTGGTATAAGATCAATTTTAAGCGGAAGTTGGGTAAATATCTTTCTTTTGTGTATTAGCACCCTGTTAAATGCAAACAAGGTTGCCCAGAACTTGAACATGGATCGTGGATATCATTTACCACGATTATAAACGTTACGCCACAGATGTCTGGAAATATACGAGGATCATTAAATAAGTTTCCAGACATTTTTCGTATGGGCACTTTTATTGATAGTATACACATGAAACTCTAGTCCCCTTCGAAGTAATCTCCTCCGGCTGCAATTCACTTGTTATACCGTTCCAACAACTTCTGGAAGGTCCCATGGAAGTCCTCTTGTGTATGCGTGTCATTCACCTTCGTCACAGCCTCTTTCATCTCCTCAATTGTCTCATAACGACAGCCTCTGAGCTTAGGGAATAACCAAAAGTCACAGGGAGCAAGGTCTCGATTATAGGGGGGGCTGAGGAACTGTTTTGATGCCTATCTTGGTCAAATAGTCTGTAACAATGATGGAGTTGTTAACTGGTGCATTGTCCTGGTGGAAATGCCACTGACCCGATTTGAAGAGTGGTGACCTATTCCGACGAAATCTCTCCCTGAACTCCCTTAAAACCTCAACATAGTAACCCTAAGCCTAACCCTAACCCTTTCGCCAATCAACTCTGGTGTATTGACTTCCTTACTCGTCCCACACCTTTCATCATCCCTCTCAGACTCCCTGCCTTCCTTGAATCTCATATGACACTCAAAAACTGATGCTCAATTCATGCAAGATGCTCCAACAGCAGTCTGAAGCATTGCATACGTTTCTGTGGCATTTTCTCCAAGTTTAAAACAGAATTTTATTGCATATCGTTCTTCTAAAGTGTCAGATTGCATTTTAAAAAATCACCAGCTGTGACAATCAGGCTTTAGTAGGGTGTATTCCAATTGCTGCCGTAGCAGTTCCTTTGAACCTAAAATCCTAAAAATTGGTCAGTCCTCTCATAAGATGTATAGCAATAATATACTGAATTTCCAAGAGTCTATGACAATTTCAAATGCCTGTACAAAAATGGTCTGGAAACTTATTAAAGGCACAACGTATTTCAACCTGTCTCATGTTTTTTATGCCTAGAGATAAGGAAATTGCCTACATTGTACGTTTGTATTTATACTTTTGTCTTTTAAAATTCTTAAGAATTTTTACCCATAGTTATATATCACGTATCCTCAAATTATATAAATAATTTGTTAAAAGATTTATTTAACCCATAGATGGGACCCTAACAGGTACTACCACCTCGATTTTCGTGAACCTTGGAATATTAGAAAAAAAGAAGTACTCCATACACCCCAGAGCTCCTGAAGTGAAGTCTTACTAACAAATGCAGTTTTGTGGTGTACCATGGATATTAATCTTTCAGGGGATATTTCCCCTCTAAAGCAGATACAGTGAACGGGGGATGGGTACGTTTTAAAATGTTATAATAAATTTGGTAATAACTCATTTGAAATTTTAGATGTTTACAAGACAACTAACGAACATATTAGGTTCTCGTTAATAGAAGGGATTATAATGATACTGACGTTTTTATCTCGGGAGTGATAAACGGTTCTTATTAGCATTTCCTTGTAATCTCTGCCGAATCGGCTAGTGCTGTAAAATACACCAATTGCATCTCTACAGAGGGATAAGACCTTCCCAAAATGTGTCCTGGATATGACAATAAACCATCTGAAGTTAAGGTAGAATCCAATTATTCTCCTTCCAGCTATGGGTAAATAGTAGGACGGACTGGTTCTTCAGCCTTGGTGAGGCTACCAGTCTAGGAGAAGGAAAACTCTGAATTCAAACCTGTTAAACTCCGCTTAAAAATTGACCTCGTGTCATATCCAGTCCGATCGGAGGGGTTGGTAAATATGATAAACCATCTGAAGTTAAGGCTCCAGTAATGCTGAAGTTTCAAGGAATTTATTACCATCATTCACAGGACTTCTCTGGGCCAGTGTGGTAGTAACTGAAAGGGTTCTACGTATGGCTCAAATAGAACTATTAGAAATTTAAACTAATTCCAAACAAATGACTAATGCTAAAATGAATTGTTTAAAAATAATTGTTTGGTCATTGAATAGTGCGTAAATAAATGACTAATAATTAATTGAATTGTTAGTGATACATAGTACTATTTCTAACCATTAAATTTGTCTTACACTAAATTGAACTTTTTGTTCATTAAACAAATGATTAATATTCGTGATACAAAGCAATACTTGGAACCTTTCGACTTTGACTCATGCTAAATTGAATTGTTTGAAATAGAACCTTTTGATCATTTAACTGTGTGTAAACATGTTTGATCATTAATTGATTTGTTTGTGAACTGTGAAGTAATTAACTTTGTAGAGACATCAAATATATCTAATGTATATGAACAAACTGGAGTTGGCTTTAAATAATCTGCAATAGTTGATATGCCATAAAACCAAACCAAGCAAACAAAAAACTTGTTAACTCTGTTATTTATAAAAAAACAAATGTGAGTTATTAAAATGTTTCGCGGGTCAAAACTCTGCAAAATCAAAATTCAATTTGACTGTAATATTTATAATTCTTTAGGTTTGAGTATTTTACTTATATTGCTCTTGTAATAATTTTGCTGGGTAACGGGTATATTCGCCCCCACCCGCACTTGTCTTCGTAGAAAATAGAATCGATAACTTGATTTGAAATGGTTGGAATTCTTTGTGTTTCACTTTGCATGAATACTCGTCAGAAAGGCATGAATGCATATGTTCTGTCCTTTACTATAGATAAATAAATAATACGACAGGCTGGATTCTTTAGATTTGATTACGTGACCGGTCTTGCAGAAGTAATAGATTGAATCTAAAACAGCTCTAACGTTGTTTAAAAATTGTACTTGTGCCTTATCCCCCCCATATATATATATATATATATATATATATATATATATATATATATATATATATATATATATATATATATATATATATATATGTATTTATGTGTTTGTGTATTTGTGTGTGTAATGAGTATTTCGTTAAAATTTAGATATGACTGAAAACATCGTTAAATGAATATTTCTCACCAAAATAATCCTGCTTAAAACCTAACAATCTATTAGATAACTGCTATGACAATTATTGCAGCAATAATTCTTCCAGAAAAGAAGAAATCTAATTTAAATATTAATTGAATCCAAAATGTCACTTTGATCACATGGCATAAAAAGTATCGGTAAAATGAAATGGAAAATAGGAAAAAAATCATCTCAAAGAATAATTTCGAATTCTTTGAAAAACTTTCAGCAACATATTTTTTCGAAATACTTTTTGTTATCGTGCAATGTTTGTCAACACTAAAAACAAATCAGCCGAACATTATAATTGGCCCACATCAAAGAAAGAAGTCAATCCTTTATTCGAAGGATTGGCTCTTATTCTTCTAAAGTTTGCATTCCAGGATCCTTGCACTAAACATTAAACGTATGCATTTACCGAAAACCACGAAAGTAGTAAAATCAAAAATAATGTTTTGCTGAATAATTCAGATTTGTAAATATACTCTTTGCGTTGATTTCTAAACAGAAGTATTGGCGTCCTGGGAACAACATTAAACTACATCTGATGGTTTGGCTCCAATTCTAGTGATCAGGGGAGTATGGGAACGACTTCACTAAAATTACTCCCAGGTCCAATCTGATGTTAAGTGGTAGTAATTCTGGGTCAAAAAGATCTTAAAAGTATTCGTATTCGATAGAAACATGTGCAAAACTACTTCTTTAAAATAACTAAACAAAAAATGTAAACATGAAAGTACAAAGAAAGCAACTCTCTAACCTATAGGCATAAAATAACTCAAAACGCGTTGACTTGTCGTTAAAATTAATCAATCATTAAGTGGTGTATTGACATCACATTTATGGTTTAACTAAATTTAATTTCTTCTTTTTATTGGAATTAAGAATTTTATGTAAGCTCACAAACCATCCAAGTAAGATGAATAAGATATATTGGGAATTGCTGGGTGAAGTAAGGTTGAAATCATAACTGACATTCTCCAATGGATTTCTGCACACGAACTCATCAGTGTTTCTCAAACACCAAAACATTGTATACATCCCCCATTATATAGACACCGGATGCTGTCTAAATGACTTGCTATCATAGATGAACCATAGGGTTGGATATATATATATATATATATATATATATAGAGAGAGAGAGAGAGAGAGAGTTACGGGACTCTGTTATATCGGCATGACTTGAATGAAAGATCTTAGTCACACGAAGAAAGTAATACTTAAGATCCACGAACATTTGGTTGTTCTTTCTTAGATAGGAAGAATAATCTTCACCATCACTTCGTAATCAGTTTGACAAATGAATGTGATTGCACTTGTAAACTGGTCGTTGGGGCGCTACTCACCTAGTGTGTCTTGAGCAGTAATAACCAAGCGGCGCACATCCTTCTCTAGATCTACAACTAGTTTTAAATTAAGGGTTTTCCTTCTCTTGTATGGTTTGCCTTATCAAGATTAAAGAGCACAATCCATTCTATTTACTCACAGCAAAAGGGAGAATAGTTGGATTCATACATTTTCTAAGCCACGTTTAGGATTTGAACTCAGGAAGCTAACATGCATTTCTCAAATAAATACCTTAAAATGAGTAAGTTTTGTATATTTCTAGAGTAAAAGATAAAATTTCAGTTACTAACTTTTTCATTTTTTGTCGTTCTCCACGATGTCTACTTATATATACTCTCCTATTTCTAATAAATCGTTAAAATTTATGACTCGTCCGTCCACAATACGTTTTGCTAAATTTTGAATATTTTTAATGAGAAACGTTATATTTTGTTTAACCATTAACTCCCCTGTAGACTTTTTGAGATTAGCAAAATTCGAAAGCAAGTTTAATACTATTATACTTTTTTAAATGCTATCTCATCTCTCAGTTTGTAATTTTGGTTGCTGCTTACAAGGAACTCATATTTTGACCAAAACATTGCTGTCTCCAAAGTAAAAAACAGTATTTTCTAAGTTTTTAAAAGTAAATTATCTTTGATTTTTATACATTTTGCAGAAAATGGCAAAATCAAAGCGATTTTGCCTTTAAGTAGAAATTTTATTTAAAAAAATGATGAATAGCTTAGAAGTTAAAGATATCTAGACATGGGGTGCTATATTCATAGCAGAGGCAGTCAAAAACTGGAGTAAATGTTGACAGAAAGGAGTTGGAACACCAAAACTGACAACTGATGTTGAAGATAAAATCTTTGTTATTGAGAGCAGAAAACAGAGTGAAAACTACTCCAGTGTTGACAGGTTAACATAAGTCCTTGCGATAGACAAAATATGCGCTCTCAGGGGTAAAACAATGAGCTTAGCCATTAAGAAATCCCCGTTATGGAAGGCCAATTAGCAGAAAATACTGTTATGGGTAAAAAAGCATGAGAATTGGTCAGTGAAATTGGGACGAAATGTGTTGGAGAAAGATGAACTAGAATTTGAATTTTTTTGTAGTAAGAGGAGTGTTTATGTGATAAGAAAGCCTGGAGAAAGAAATGATTGTGATTGTGCTGTTCCAAGGATGGTCGTGGAACTGTTATGCCGAGGGGTTGTTTGGAGGGTGGAGATTTGGTTCAAGTCAAGCGAATCAGGTGAAAAGAAAAATGTTTGATTCTATAAAGATATCCTATACGATCTTGTTCACACAGAACTAGACAAAATAAGACAATTCAAAATATTCTTTTAGATTATGTCGAAATTTTCAAATTTCTTTCTTATTATACGAGGTAATCGTATCCAAAACAAAAGAGAATAAAATAGACAAATATGAGTTGGCCGCTTCAGTCTCCAAACCTCTTTCTTATTCAATTATTATGAGATGAATTGGATACGATAGAGAATACTCAGAGAGTGAGAGTGAGCTTTTTCCTTTTGGAAGTACGCTTAGAAAGGTCTGTCAACTACATTTTTTCAGAAAACTGTTGAAAAGAATGCCAAAAATTTGTAAAGCAGCAATAATGGCATATGGTGGTTAATTAATGAAAACAAAATATGATGACTTTGATTCCTTTGTATGATAAATTTTAATAGTTAAGGGTTTATTTTAAGTCAAAATAAAATTAGATACACTATCAATATAGAAATTCGATTATATACTTCAAAATTTCCTAAAAGGATATTTTTCAAATGCTGGTTGAGCCTCAAATTTTTGCTTGCAGTATATGTATAAAGAGTCGGGATTAGGTACCCTGATGAGCCACTTAGGCTAAACTGTTAGTTCCTGACTCACGAGATAATTTTTGTCACTTTATATATATGCATAGATATATAATAATAATAATAGTAATAATAATACATATATATATACGGGTCAAGATACATCAACAAGTCCGTGACTAAGCAACAGAAAATAAAAGAAGGCTCAAAAGTGATTTAGAAGAGGGTGTTATGGAGAGTTGGAAGTAGCAGACCGAAATAGAATTAAAAAAGTGAAATACAGGTAAACAGAAGAGATAAAAATAGTGGTGATGGTGGCGAAAGGGATCGTATTTAGAGAGACTTGTAGAGAGAGGTGGTAATAGATAGATAGATAGATAGAGAGAGAGAGAGAGAGAGAGAGAGAGAGTGTGTGTGTGTGTGTGTGTGTGACAGAGAGAGGAAAAGCGAGAGAGAAGGAGATGAAAGGAGAGAAGTGAAGATATCAAGGGAGAAGACAGTGAGTTGCAAAAGATAGACGTATGGAAAAAGCAGAGGCCGGAAAGATAGAGAACCTTGAGAATTTTTTTATATAGATCTGCAAAGAGAGAGTATCAAGAGAGAAAACAGAAAAGATATAATTGTGGGGGAGGGAGTAATTAAATAATGGAAAAGGATAAAGAACTAACCATATTTACCACCCACCCCCGCTCGGGCAGGATATGACACAAGGTCAATTTTTAGCGGATTTCAACAGGTTTGAATTCAGAGTTTTCCTTCTCTAAGACTAGTTGCCTCACCAAAGCTGAAGAACCTAGTCTGCCTTATCAATTACCCCTAGCTAGAGGGAGAATAATTGGATTCCTACCTTTCCCAAAGTTATTAGTGCAATGTGAAATGCAATCAATCTCGTCCAGTATTTGAACTCGTGTCGCCGTGTCCATTTCCTACGACGATAACCATTATAGAATAAAGAAGTAACGAAAGAAACTTTTGAGAGAATTACAAAATAAAAAGATGGTAAAGCCTAGTTAAAAGACGAAATTATAAAGAGACGTCTGAGAGAGAGATAGAGAGAGACAGAGAGACAGACATACAGATAGACAGATGTAGGAATAGAATGGAAAGTGAGACTGAGAGAAAGATGGTTTAATCAAAATAGAACGTGAAATAGAGAGAGAGAGAGAGAGAGAGAGAGAGAGAGAGAGAGAGAGAGAGCAAAAAATTTGGAGTGAGAACCAAAAATAGAGAGATGCGAATAACATAATGGGAGAAGGCAAGGTTATAAAGAGAATTCAGAGAGAGAGAGAGAGATCAAAGAAATGTGATGAATTTGACAATAATACTGAAGAAGATAGGTGCACATATTGAAGGAATTTCAACTTGAGAGATCCTGAGCATAGATTTTAACGTGGATACAGTATGTATGTGCTCGCTGCGAATGAATATTCTGACAATATCGTCAGTTGTGTAACGTCATGACTCTCATTCACTTTCTGTAAGAACATATAAATGCATCAATACATGTCTGTGTTCGTTACCAAGGTGAAGGAGGATATACAATGTGATAATGTAGGTGTTGTTTACTGCCGATATGCATCTTATTTTTTAATCTAAAAAAAATTTATATGAACTTTATATTTAATATGGAAGAAATTGTAACACATATATAGGGTGTTGTAATTCTTTTCAAGAATGTGTAATTTGGAGACAGGAGGACGAGAGAAGCTGAGATGATAAAAAGTGATAATATATATGTATATATGGAGAGAGAGAGAGAGAGAGAGAGAGAGAGAGAGAGAGAGAGAGATTAATAGTCTGATAGAATTATGAAAAGTAGCGTGGAAGATTACATAGACAGAGTAGAAGAGACGGTATAGAGATGGAGACAGAGAAGGAGAAAGTCAGAGAGAAAGAAGAGAGCGAAGAAAGATGGCAAAAGAGGATAATAAATAATTGTATGACAGAAAATGAGAAAAAAAGGTAACATGAGAAAAGAGATTAGGTAACATGAGAAAAGAGATTGGAAAAGAACTCAAAAAGAGAAAGGGAGAAAGAGAAAGAGAGACAGAGACAGAGACAGACAGAGGAAGTACAGTGACAAAGAAAAAGAAAAGGACACTGAGAAAAGAGGGCAAGTTACAGTGGTAGAAAGATAGAAAGAGAGATAGGGAGAGAGAGGGAGGTTGAGAGAGAGAGAGAGAGAAAGAGAGAGTGAAATAATGATGGACAACAGATAATATGCGAGAAATAGATGAGAACAAAGCTATCGTGAAAAATAAAGGAGAGTGAAGCTTTTAAAAGAGACAGACAAACGGGAGAATGTATTAGAGGTGTTGAAAGAAAAGAGAGGGGAAGTCAAGGAGAAAGAGGAAGATAGATAATATCAAAGATATAAACGAGAAAAAATGGTGACTTAGGAAAAGTTAGTCGAAAATGGAGTGGAAAAGGGATGTATGCAGAGACTGGCAGACAGAAGCAAAACAAGAAAGATAGAGAGAGATATACATAGGAAAAGGTGGGCCATTTAGAGGTAGAAAGAAAGTAACTAAAAGATAGATAGATAGATAGATAGATAGATAGAAAAAAAGAAAGGAATAGGAAAAGTGAGGGAGAGGGTGTGGTAGAAAGTTCTCACCAAGTCTAATGTTGAAATATTTCTGATGTTACCGGTTCCTAAATGTGTTATGTATAAGCTGTCTGTTCTTCTTTTGGTTTTAAGCCAACAGAGAGAAAACTGTTTTCGGGAGCTTATACTCGTGAGATACACCCATGTATTTAGCAGACGATATAAGCCGGGTTTCTCAGAAGACAGAAGGAAAAATCACTTTATAAAATATGCATTCATCTTATTTTTGAAAGCGATTCCCTTAAATTCATTATTGTCTTGGAAGATGTGTCAATCACGCGGCCACAGCTGAGAAAGAAAATGCGGATAGTACTGTTCAAAGACCACAGGAAAACTTTAGGTTTTCGAGATGTATCGTATCTCTGCTCTTAAGATTTGTGTCATTAACCCGTTGAGATTGTTAATCAAAGGTGAACGCTGATGGAATTAGGCTTAAATTTTGAGCTTGCTTTTCATCAGCGCAGCGAGAAAAGTTTCTGCTTTGACCTCAAAGTATAGGCCGTGATAAAGTGTCTTAACTTGAAGTTGCTAAGAGAAACGGATGATCAATCAACATCTGTGAGCTGGGCTGCTATCACAGATTCCTTTAATTCTCTCTCATTCATTGCTATTTGAATGTCCTCTAGATGGCATCTAGCGTCTGCAAAATGCTGTTGAATATTTACTGTTCAACTAACTCTGATGTGCCAGTTTATTGGAATCACTGATGATTGCATTCTTCACCCACATGTTTTGCTCTTTATACCTTGATGGTTTGTGAAAGCAACATAATCATTGCTCAAATAGTATGCCTTGCCTTGGAGCATTAAATAGCAAATTTATATTAAAGATGTTAAGTGTGAATCAAGAGTGTGTAGGTGTTTTTTGTAAATCTTTATTAAAAGATATTTAATGTACACAACAAAAAACTTTCTATGAATTCCCCGTTGCATTGATATCTATGCTAATAATTCAATATCGTATATTTATAATATAAAAAGAACTCAATATCAGTGATTGAATATACATATTTAGGCTAGGGTAATGTAAGCATAAATTCAACGGCATTTGATAACTGTCAGTTTTGCGCCAATGCAGTCTTCGTAACTTCGGACGCTTGTTCTGTTGATCATATAGGCGAGAAAGCGATTGTTTCTAAGCGCTGTTGATTCCGTGTCTACGCTATTCGTCATTTAACAAATAGTTTAAAATGACATACGTGCTTATTGTAATTTTTCGAAAGATTGTCATTTATACTATCATTCTTCTGTTCTAGTGCTGTAATTTAGAACGGTTAGTAGGTCTTACTATATATACCCTGGGACCAATTTATTTCTAATTTTTTATATATCATGTTGTAATAGGGGAAGACCTTATCTCTCTTACTTTCCCCTCCTTACTTCCGTTCCGCTGCCATGCAGTAATTTTTTGTATTGTGCATGAAATAGTATTTATTAATTCTTGTTCGTCTATTCGACTTATATTTTATCAGGAAATTGTATATTTTCAAATGCAAGAAACTTTTTAGTGATGACTTATGGAAGCGAAATGATTTAATTTAGATCTATCAATCTATTTATCTATCCTTATGTATATGCAGTACAAAAAAGTACAATATTCACAATTTTGTAAAAGAACATTTCTTCCCGAATTAAGTATAAATCGTATTAATCAAATTGATTTATTTTAATTAGTTAGTTGGTTGGTTGGGTGGGTTTCATGGCATGTCAAACTTTGTGGGTTATTTAACGCCAAATCCATTTTTATACAAACAAACAGTTCAATTTTAAACGATTCAGTTAAGCATAAGTCCACTGTTCAATTGTCAAAAACATTTCTATTTCAAGCAATTTTAGTTTAGTCAAATAGTACTTATTCAAGAAATTCAGTTTTGTATAAGAATATGTTTTGTTTGTACACAGTTAATTGTCAAAAAATTCAATTTCGAACAATTCAGTTCAGCGTAAGTACAGTTTTTGACAATAAAACTGTGTACTTATGCTAACCTGAATTATTATTTGTATTTTAATTGTCATTGCATTGATTAAGGTCTTTAATAACTTTAAACCGGTTAACAATTTCTACTTTGTATCAGTAAAAATGTTTCAAGGCTCTTCGTATTAATTTAGTTGAAGATCCTTTTAAACATTATTTAAGGTAGATTTCCTTGACCTATAAATGATACTCAAATAGTTACTTGAGTGAACCTCGGAGTAATGTCAATGAAGGGGTGCTCCGCATTTTCAAAAGCTCCAGCATCTCTGAAACCTTACCATCAGATTTATTGTCATAAACAGGACTCTCGTTTGGGGGGTTTAACCCGTCTGCAGAGGTGCAGTCGGTGTATTCTAGAGTCCCAGCCGACTGGGCAATTATTTCAATTAGCAATTAAGAGTTTTTCGACATAAAGTAGTGGGACAAATTATAAAATCTCTAAATCATAAGTAAAAGTATTAAAATCAACAAAAATACCTTCCGGTCAAGAGAATCTATTTGCTAACAGAAAGAGATCTGTTGTACCTATAGTTTCGAGTGATCATTAATCAAAACGAATTATTCTAATTAATCTGAGATGTATTCAATAAAACCAGAGAGTTTGGCCATTAAATAAAATAGGTTTTGTCTCAGATTTGTGCTTATTTTTCATTGATTAAAAAGGAAGAAAACTTTTGTAAGATAGGCGGGTGCTTAGTTTTGCAATAATATCCTTCTTTCGTATTATAAATTATAACAAAAAATATTTTTTTTAAAATTACGATAAAGATGAATAAATCTGACGAGTATCTTAAAGACTGATGCCTTGATAACCAGGGTTATGTGGTAGAGTTAGCGGAAAATGATGAGATCTTGCGGAAATTTAGAGACTGGATACCTAATAACCTCGGCCATGCAAGTTTAGTCTATGAAGATGGCGGAAACGGCCAATACACTTGAAGTATAATTATCAGGTAACCGAGATAAGTCAGGTGAATTCCTTAGAGATGATGAATTATTTGAATAAGCTTCAGGACAAATGAACCTGTAAACTTGATCGCTTGTCAGTTGTGATAAAAAAGTTAAAATCAGATTTATTATCTTGATTCTTCAGAGCATAAATCGTTACATCTTTTTTTAGTGATGCTCCAGTCACTTCTAACCTAGATTTTTTTTGCTTTTTGCAAAATTCAAAGAAAAAGATCAATTCTTATTCTTTGTAATATGAAGATAAGTATCAACTCGAAATATATAATCTTCACATAAAAAATATATAAAATAAGCAGAAGTAACTTTTATCTGGTCGTTGTTTGTGCATCAAAATCCGACTGCCATCAAACAGAAACACTGATTCAGTTCATATATTTAACCTTTTTGAAAAAGTTGTCAAACTTAATCTTTCTATGTCATCTGATATTTTTGAGGACTTTCCCAAGATTTTCCAAAAGATTTTTGCACGTAGAAACACAACAAATATAAAAGTTATCAAACAAGAAAAACATGGATATTTCACTTGCGTGCATATGGTTGAAAACAATCTTTTTACTTTTAATATTCTCACATCACTTACATTTCAATTTTGTTTCTCATTTAAATCTACTAAAACAATACTTGTATCTTTGATAATTAATTAAAATGGATATTACGCTGTAATGGATATTCAAAATAATCATTAAAGGAAATAAATCTGAGATGTTTCGGAATGCACATTAAGAATTTTGAGAAAAATAATTTATCTTTGAACCACTATTTGAGAATTTTGATTTTAAGATGGAATGAAATGATATTCAAATACGGGTTTGAAGTAGACTCATGTATGTTTTAGAAAAATATTTTAACACTGATTCTATGACCACTAATAGTTATTAATGATAATAGAATCAGTGTTAAAATATTTTTCTAAAGCATAAATGAGTCTACTAAATATTGATGAAACAATCTCTCTCTATAAACATATTTATACGGTTGATTCAATACGACTGACACATCATATCTTCTTATCCTGTCTTTGATCCATTCATGTCCCCTCATTCATTCTGTGAGAATCCTTTGTAAATTCCCCTCCAACTTTTTTCCTCCTTGTATATATATATATATATATATATATATATATAGATAGATAGATAGATAGATGACTGACTAATTTTTATGATATCAGGTTCAAATGAACAGCTACAGCAGCAAATGGAATACACCCGACTGTCACAACTGGTGAATTTCAAAAATGCAATGAGGAAAATTAGAAGGACGGTATGCAATAACATTCTCTTTTAAACTTGGAAAAAAAGCCCACAGAAACGTATGGAATGCTTCAGACTGCTTTTGAAGCATCTCATAAATCGAGTATCAGTTTTTGAGTGGCATAACAGATTCAAGGAAGGCAGGGAGTCTGTGAGGGATGATGAGAGGTGTGGGAGGAGTAAGGAAGTCAGAACATCACAGTTGATTGGCCAAAGGGTTATGGTTACTATGTTGAGGTTTTAAGGGAGTTCAGAAAGAAATTCCGTCGGATGAGGCCAGCACTCTTCAAATCAGGTCAGTGGAATTTCCACCAGGACCATGCACCAGTCCACAAGTCCATCCTTGTCACAGACTATTTGACCAACATGGGCATCAAGAGAATTCCTCAGCCTCCTTATAGTCCAAACCTTGTCCCGTGCGAATTTTGCTTATTCCCTGAGCTCAGAGGCTGTCGTTATGAGACAATTGAGGTGATGAAAGAGGCTATGACGAAGGTCCTTAACACCCTCACACAAAAGGACTTCCATGAAGTTGTTGGAAAAGTAGAACAAGTGCATTGCAACAGGAGGAGATTACTTCGCAGGGGACTAAAGTTTCATGTGTGTACTATCAATAAATACGAAAAAAGTCTGGAAACTTATTTGATGATCCTCGCATATAACCAACGAATGTTGATACGAAAAAACAAACTAAAATATATTTTGTTCAAAATGTTAGTTTGGGATCAAATTAGTATTCTGGAAACGTCTATTTATTTAAATAATAGTATAGATAATCACAAACCCAGATACATATTTTCATTACTACCCAATGATTAGAAGAAGGCGTGGTGTAATCTTGATCTTCGTGGCAAATGTACTCAACGAGCCAATTTCAAATCCTGGAAGACGTAGTTTGTTTTTCGATTCCCACGATGTTTCTCTTCTCACTACGAATTATGGTTGATTAATAGGCTTATTAAAGTAACTTGCCATGGAAATGGAAAACCTATGTCTCACTGGTAAATCAACTCCAGATAATGAAGACTTCAATACCTCTTAAGCTTGGTAATGTTGATAGGTCACCAGAAATTGATAAAATACTAGGTCGAGTCAAATGTTTTACAATATTTTGGTAATATGAGACACAATTTGTCACGTCTGGATGATTTTGTTGAAGTCGTGAAGGTGACGAACTACATTGGATTGTGATATGTTGAGCTCGCTTGATACTCTTCGAGTGTTTTAATTCTATGGCTTGCAGAACGTCCTCAGAATCCAAGAGTTTAATATTAGGCCGAATTTAACTGACTTTATGATCGAGGTTCTTGTTACATGGAGGAAATTTCTTGAACAATTTCGTTACTGAACTGTGGTCAATTGTGCTTTTGTTTTTTCCATAACAATTTTTTTGCTCTCGAAGCATTATGGCTAAATCTGTAACGTATAAGTTCAAATCTGTAACGTATAAGTTCCCTAATTAGACTACTTTGCATGTTTATCTCTGCAGATTTTAAATCATGCACAGATCGAATCGATGCACAACGTGTCTGCGCACCAATTACAACGATAATATCTATAATGGGTACCATTCATGGTTTGAACTGCTTCGTTCCTGTGATATATGCGCCACAGACAAGCCCCAGAGTACTGCAGAACTTTTGACTCACCCTAGTATTTCAGAAAGTTAAAATATTGAAAAGCTATTAAACTTGGTCATAAAAATTGAAGTGTTACTTTTCCAATAACCGTTATGAGGCGACACAATAAGTTGATATAGCAACACATCTGGTTACTTGGTGGAAGTAGCAAAAAATAAGTTTCATATCTTCATGCCTGAGAGTGAAACGTGAGTTTTATCTGTCCACTTGGTCACCCCGGCCAAACATTTAAAAAGTATTGACACAACCAAGAGTGATCGAGGGAATTTTGGCAAGTATGCAATTCTGTCAAAAACATACTTTCACATATTCAGATAACGGAGGTGCTCGTGATGTAATGGTTATTGTCGAAGGAAAGGAAACTGGAGACACGAGTTCAATTTGGGGCAAGTCTGCATTTCACTTGACGTTTATGGCATTTCAAAAGGCATGAATCCTTATCTTCTCCTTCCAGCTAGGTGTAAATAGGAAAGACTGGGCTATTTAAGTTTGCTACGGCAATCGATTTAGAAGGAAAACATTGAGTTAAAACAAGCTATAATTCGCTGAAAACTGTTGTTAAAAAGTTGTTAGGTAAAATCATACCGAATAGGAAAATGTAAATCGATTTTTTTTATAAAAGATTTTCGAAAATTTAGCATGAAGGTAATACATAGATTTGTTTTATAAATTGATCAATTGATTGATTGCTTTTAATGATGTGTAAATTCGTCTAAGTTTAAATTTTGCCTCGAGGTAAGGGAATTATTTTAAGTTTTTATATTTTTTTATAGTTGTTTGTTAAAAAGATGTTTTTGCGCTTGATACTGTCAGATACGAATATTTTGTGAATATATCTATTTGACTCATAGATGAGACTCAGTTACTCCCACTACAGCTCAGAGTGGACCTGGTTAGGATAGCCATGAAGGAGTACACTCCCAAAATATCCAGAATGGGAGCCTCACCGTCAGCTTCAATTAAGTGTCATACCCAGGACAATCTTTTTTTTAGGTGGAAGTTTTACCCCTACGCAGGGGATATAGTCAGCCACAGGGCGGGGTAATAGAAATAAAAAAGCGAATATCAGAATTATTTTTCGCAGTGTTTGTCTGCGTTTATGAATAAACTCAGCAAGGACTCAAGCAGATACTTTTGCTTCTACGGAACTAAGGAATTCTCTATGGAACAAAGGTTTTTTTGTATATACTGTTCAGTTTGGGTTCAAATAAAAATAATGCGTTCAAGCAAAATACTTTCGATTGAGTTATCGACTTGCTAAGAGTTTTTTCAGTAGGTCGTTAGACGTAACGCTACTCAGTACCACTTCCGGCCTCTCCAGAGTTTGAAATCATCGGCCCCGGCTGAAATGTTTACCGTATAAAAATGGAAACAACCCGTCCAGTACACACAGCGAACGTATTTAGGAACTTGCTGGGTAAACAAAGTATTATTGCTTCAAGCCTCTATAATTCCTTTTTGATTCCTTATTGACTATTTAATTTTTTTTTTGGTTTTTTTCTTTTATTTACTTTTCCTTTTTCTACTAAACACTTCTCTTTTCTTCTGCCATTCTTTTCTTTTTCTTTTCTTCCTTACCGTCTAATTTCAGACATTTTTCCGTCCCCGCGTCGTTCCTCTGATTTCTTACTAACGAATTTCGACATAAACAGGAAACGGGAGGTTTTCGCAGTTCTGCAGGTTGTAATTTTGTTATGATTCTTTAGGGGCGTTGGCTTCTTATGTGCAAAGCCTTTACTGTGTAACACAGAAGAGAGAGAGAGAGAGAGAGAGAGAGAGAGAGAGAGAGAGAGAGAGAGAGAGAGAGAGAGAGTTGAGCCTTTGTTCCTTCAATAAAGTGCTGAGTTAAGTCAAATAAAGGACGCGGTAAATGAACTGCTGCGTCCGTGTGTACAACACACGTATTTTCAGAAGTCTTTTATAAGTATAAACATATACTAGATGACTGAGGACTCCGTTGGGTCCCAGTTTTTACAGCGGTCCATGACTATATACTTTAATGAATTTCTAATCAGCATTTCAGAGATATATGTTATATCAAGGTAAGTAATGAATAAGTTTAATGATTCAGCAGCAACTTTGGCTGGACAGGACTCTATTCTCTAATTTAGACTATTTACATTCTTCTAAAAATATCGCTTTGATGTATGGTTTCGGGAAGCTGTTATAAGAGAAAATTGAAATTGAATGATATGATGATAAGCCAACGTTTAACCTTTCGGTATTTTGTAAAACCATCTACAGGCTGTATTTTTGTCACCTAAAAATTAATTTCAAGTGAAAAATAAAAAGGAAGAAAAGAGAAAACCTTTTGCGTTCTATTATTAATAGGATTTAGTTTCAAGATGTTGTTACGTAATTAATGTTCGAAGAATTTTTTAAACTGAGAAATGGATTAAACAGAAGAAGAGGAATTTTCACTAATTTAGCAGATACAGAAAGACATATATATATATATATATATATACACGCGCGCGCACACACACACACACACACACACACATATATATATATATATTTGTGTGTGTTTATACATATGATCATCAACATCATGTCGTGCCGCCAGCACTGATATTCCTGACCATATCTCGCCACTTCTCCCTATCATTCATCACCTCCGGCAGGTCTTCAGGGTTACATCCTGTGTCTTCACATAGCTGCTGTATGTAGGTTCGAGCTGGTCGTCCTGCTTTTGCTTGGCCATATATGGCGGTCCATAGGAGTACATCACTTACGAGCTCGTCCTTGCTTTTCCAGCAGTGTCCTGCGTGTCTGGTTCGTCTAACTTGTATAGTTTTCGTGATGGGAGGCAGGTGGCCGTATAGTTGGTGTCTCGTGGGGTGTTGTCGCCAGGACTTGTTCATATGTTTATATATGTATATATGTTTATATATATATATGTTTTATGTATATATGTTTATATATATGTTTATATACATAAGCATCAACATATAGATATGTTTTAGATACATATATATATGCTCATATATATTTCTCTCTCCTGTCTCTCTCTCATTTCTCTCTCTCTCTCTCTTTCTCTTCATATATTTCTTCACACACACACACACACACACACACACACATATATATATATATATATATAATTGTTAACACTGATTTGGAATGCTCACCCAGGTTCCCAATCACCGAACCTAATCCTACTTGGAAGTCTAGTTGTACTAGCTCTCATTCTCTTACAAGCTGTCAATTTTGAAGACATTAGTGGTCGATGACCTCTGAGGTCTCTCTATGTCAGATAATAGCCTGAGGCTGACCGCCGGTTGAAAATGACTAATAATGATTTCCCGTGAACAAATTAGAATTTGACAATCCTCTTCTGTACAGTCAACGTATTTTCTCTCGCTGCCTTATCTCCACTCCCTACGCAAGCAACCACGAAATATTTTTCATTTCCCTTTTCATCGTGCCAAATAAGTACGTCGAACAGTTTTCGACGTGTGACTACCAACCAAACAACTTTGCTTTATCATTTGTCAGATTGAGTATTTTATTACTCTGCTGTGTATTTTATGTGAACACTCCAGTAGTTCTGTTCGTTGTCCTTTGATACTTCTACACGTTAGTTTTCTATGTCTACTACATATTAAAATCAGTCACTGTAGGTAGTCTAACGGTTAATGACACGGAAATTGGAATCGGCGTACTGAGTTCTAACTCTGCTCGGGACAATTTCATTTCATCCTGAACTAATGCCTTTCTAACCGCCATCTCCTTCTACCTGTTATGAACAATAAGCCAATTAGAGACCTTTTGTCTTGCATGAATTCAGCATCTTCTGCTTGTTAACGCAAAGTGTGATACGTGCTCATTATGTGACACGTGGTCAGGATGTTACACGAGGTTTTTTGCGGGAACTCTTTTGTGAAATTGCATTGTGTACAGAACCCCTCTGTCAGTCATAGTATAATGAAATAACCGGCTCCCATTATCAGTAAAACTGGTGTCCGGCTCTGTGACCAACGAAAATTCAATCATAAGAATTCTTACTGTAGGCGAAAAAAGCAGTTATACAAGAGAGTTAGTGAGCAACTGACAAAGAGACTGTCAATCCGAGTGTAGGGAAACCACCCCTCTAATGGAGATCAGTCAAGAATATTTGAGCAATTGGTCTTTCTTTCATTGACTCGAAAACGATATTTCACATCTTCCTTTTTTTGATACCACCCAAAAGGGGGTTTGCAACTCCAACAATAAAGTGAGTGGTATCTTTCTGTGAAAAGAAAAAAAAAATGTATTTCTTGAGTAATCGTATGCCATCCTCAAGGAGACTGAATTTTCATTAGTCCTGTTACTTGTGACCCTGCAGATTGACCATTTTCTAAAATATAAACTAAAAAATCGTATGTGATAGTTTCTAAAATTTAACGCGAAAATCCTCAGGATAAATCTTTTTTTTTTACTGAGGCAGTTCACGAAAAGCTCTCAGAGTAACTATTACAGATTCACCAATCTTAAAAAAATGTTATATTTATTAAGACCTGGGGGTGGTTATGTTATTACAACTGGACACAATATAAAGACAATTTTCAAATCGTTTTAAAGCTAGTTTGAATACAAAATTTTCTTTCTAGATCAGTTAATAATAATCAAGAATAAAGAGAGCCATCTGCTCTTCTAATTACCTATTGCTGGAGAAGAGAGCAGGAATGTTGGTTGGTTGTTTGGTTTTGTGTTACATGATAGGTTATTTGATACAAGATTCTGTAAACAAATAGTTTGGAAGTAATATTTTAAAACGAGCCGGAGCTAATTTATTTGCTTGCAATTAAATGGTTTCAGTTATTGCTGACACTCATAGTTCTATTTTCACTCAGTTAAAACACTTCATGCATTGCTATCTAATACAAATAAATACAAATTTGATACTAATAATTTTTGGCATTGTTAAAAGGTTTCATGTCTACTAAGTGATTAAACTTCTGTTGGAAACATAAATAGGACCTAATAGGTACTGCCACACCGAGACAGATAGGATCTGAGAATAATCGCAATAGTAGTGTATTCTACATTCCCCAAAGCTCTAGAAGTGAAGTCTCGCCATAAGGTGCAGCGTTATATGATCTTCAGGGTACTTCTTGTAAAGGGGGTCTAATCACTCTACTGAGATCCACTCGGTGTATTCTACCACCGCAGCCAACCGGAATAGGTTCTTAAGAGATTAATGCATGTATTTCCCGGTGGCATAACGCGAGATAAAAAGGTAAAAAGATATAATTTGTCCAATATTTGATATCATCTCCTAATTTTCTCCTGGTGATAGGTGTTACGCCATGTAGGCTTACTTCACCAGCGTATGGTCGAGTGATGTCAAAAACTATCTCAAAGATCGTTGGCATTCTCTCCAAATGGAGCCTCAGGCATTTGGGATTGAAGGTGTTCGTCTTTGTGAAGAGTATTGGTGAAGACACCAGATGTAAAGACGGGCAATTGAATACGAGTACGATGATTTTCATTGCCGCGGAAAACTGATGAGGGTTAGTTATGAATACATACATTTATAGGTATTCGATAATAGGTCTGGGTTCGTTCCTTACTGTAAGTATTAAACAACTTGTCAAGTCTTGACTGAAGAAATGGGATTTTTTTTTGCCTTTGAAATATGCATGAAAAACGAAAGGCTCACTATTGTACCTAGAAGAACAAGTAAATTATTGGAAACGCTATAAATTGATGATATGATTTTGAAGGATAGAACCAAGTTATCTGTTATCCAGGGTGCAACAGAAATCTCTCCCCCATTTAAACTGTCACCCGATTGGTTCATGTAAACTAAGGCAGATAGCAATGGTAGTACCGTCTTTTAAATGTCTAAATACAATCAAATGTCAAATACAATCAGTTAAGATCATCACTTGGACCAGTAAACACCATGTATTTTCTAATATAACATTCTTTAAGATTGGTGAATCTGTAATTGTTACACAGAACTTTTCGTGAACAGTTCAAGTTACGTAGGAAGGATGCTGTTCCAGAAAGGAAACTTCAGAACCAAAAGTTCATCAATTCAAAGAAAACAGTAGCTCTTTATTTAAACAAGAATTAAATATGTTTTTAAATAGCAGTTACCTTGTTTTGTTTTGTTTTTGTGAATCTTTTCAAAAATGGCCAGTAACAGATATGGTTGTAATTAATCCGATCTGAAAGTTAGATATTAGGTAAATTGAGCTACCATTGCCATTTTTCTAACTTCAGGTATACGACATAGATTAAAATGTGAGAGGTATTTCTGCCGCACACTGTATAACCAAGAATTGATAAGCTTAAAATTTATAAGTTGGCAATGTGTTCATATAGATGTATGTATGTGGGGTGGATTGTTTGAGATTGGCTCTAGAAAAGAAGTGTGGAGAGCTGCTTGTTGTTTGGACAGTGAAGTCACGTTTGATTAGTGTAAAGAGTTGAATTTAAAATCCAGTTTTTCTGCAGCCGATATCGACTTTTTAACAGGTTGTTCCTTTAGTAAAAATAGGATAGGACGTATCTTTATATATACAGGCGATAGTGAAAAGCTCTAAGATCTACCAAAAAGCAAATGACCATAGAGCCAAGAAACGTGCTTATTATTTTGCACATTCCTATCACAGATCAAACACTCGGCAGATCATTTGGGAATTTTGTTGGTTTGATTAATGGCATATTAACATTCTGAGGCTGTTTAATGTCAAATCCCTTCTATAAGAAGAGAAGTGGTACTATTTAACCCATTGATGGGAAGGTAGGTAGGTTCATACTTCTCCAAGGGTATTTGTCCGAAAGTGAACGTAATGGCGCGACTGGAGTTCGAACTCGCTTACTACGATTCTGCAGTGGCGCGATTTGACAATTATGTCACAAGGACACCCCCCCTGGTGACTTTGTTCAACCTAAAAAAGTGCATTGAATAGAGTTTCAACATTGACAAAAAAGAAAAAAGAGAAATGTTATTCCTGTAGTGGGTTGTACTCAGACCTACAAAAAAACTCTCATTTATATATATGTTGGAATTATTTTCTCTTTAGATCGTTTGATTAAAGAGCACAAGTACTTCGTGTCTGTCGATTCCATTTTTGATCCCTTGAGTTATTTGACCCTGACTATTATTATTATTATCATTATTCACTCTCTCAAAAATGGCTCCAGTAGGGGCTGAAAGTACGTGGGGAAAATACGGTGCCTTTCTCAATTCATTCCACGCAAGAGTCAAACGACTCATTTGAAGGCTTGAACGGATCAAAGATAGAGAAGGACACGAAGTGCCTGTTCTTTTAATCACACACACACACACACACACATATATATATATATATATATATCATGATCCTCATCATGAACAAGTCGTATTGACATGACGGAGTTCCCTGCCGTAATTTCATCCATCACACCTGAGAGGTTTTCTAGGCAGCATCTTGGGTCTGCATAGAGCTGATATAAGCCTTTGCTTATTACTATGTCCATATGTTGGAGTTCATACGAGAACGTCGCACATAAGTTCGTTCTTACTTCTTCAGCAATGCCCTGCATGTCTTGTTCGTCTTACTTGAATTTTTTTTTTTTATGATAGAAGACAGGTGGCTCTACAGTTGCTGTTTTGTGAGGTGTTGCTTTCTGGCATACAGCATTTTCGTGTAGTTTTCAACTGTATTTTTCTCCATGAGTTTTGTTAGCGTCCATATGGTGCATGCATATATTATTATGGACAATACTATAGCTTGGAAGAAACTGTTTTATTTTATTGGATAGTTTTGACTTCCATATAATTGATAATCTGTCATTAAATTTCCACGCTTTTGCAAGGCAAATATTGACATCACTTTTAGTAAATATGATGTTGCTGCCGATGGATGTAAACTGTTCAACTAATTTTAAAGGATTACCAGTAAAAGTAGAGATGGTTTTTTTTTTTTTAAAAAGTACTCTTTTTGCATTCATGTCAAAACCAATGCTTTCTTCTGCTTGCTCTAAGCTCTATAGTAGGGATTTCTGTTTGGGGTGATGTGTTTGCAAAAAGTGTTAGGTCATCTGCATAGTCGGTGTCTGTCATAGTTTCTGCAGGATACAGTCTGCTTCCTGCTTTTTTTTTTTAAATATGAAACCATTTTCTTTTATTCGGTCTATAGATGCTCGAAGTCAGTTGTCTAGGTGATATACAAACTAATATTATGGTAATGTATCTTCTAGCAAGACTTAAGTGACTATGTTGAAGAGTTTGATACTCCTAACGCGTTAGCAGACAACTGCTTTCGTGATTTGTAAAACATCATCATAGCAGTAATAGTTTTTTTAATATGACCATATGCTTGTTGAATTTGCTCCATCTTTACTCTGTGTATGGAGTAATCTTCCAATTCAAGTATTTCATCGAAAATATTTCTTGATTGTTTATCAGAATCTTTGATGTTGTCGATCAGTTTCTACGAAAACTGTTCTGAGTTTTCTTAAGAATCTGTCATTGGATACCAGTGAAAAGGAGGAGATTATAAACCACCTCAGCAAATATTATGCTTATATATTTCTTAGTGACTGCGAGGTTGCCTTTTTTTGGGAAAGTAGCAGATGGAACATTTCGTTGATTTGTCTATTGTGTTTCGTTTAAACAGAGTGTCGCATAATCAAAGGAGTGTGCTATCAAATTTCTCTGGGTTCCACACTTTGGTTGGTATTTCATTGAGGTCTTCAGCTTTTCTGCTTTTAATTTCTTTCAGTTTGTTCTAGTTGAAGTGTAGTTGGCAATTAATAATTGTTTTGGTAGATTTATTAGTGATTTAGGTAGGTTTTCCGAGTAGATTGTACAATGTTCTTTCCACTTTTGAATCTTTCTTCTTGGCTAGCTGCTTTTAGTTTAGCTCTCAAAGTGCTTTTCCTTCCATTTACTTCCTTTACTGTCCGCCATGCTGTTCGTAATTGTTTATCGTCTAACAAAATTCTGATTTTATTGATTTGGCCTTGAATATATTGTAGTTGATTTTTTTAGTATATTTTAGTTCTCTCTGGGTCTTTTAAAAATATTCTGAGCATTGATGTTTGCTGCGTTTTTTTTTCAAAATAATTAAGTATAGTTTTTTGAAGTTATCTCATTGTTCTCTTACTGCTATTAACTCCCATTGAACTTTACAATTGGCTTTTAGTTTGGATGGTATTCACTTGGCAGCTGCTTTTATTTGGGCGGTCACAAAATTATCGCATACATCATTTAGATTGTTTTTCACTTATCTCCTGGAGAATATCAAACGTGTTTCTAACAGTCACTGAATATTTATTGCTTATATCACTATTGGCAAGTTAGGAACAGTCATACTGAAAAGCTATTACAGCTTGGTTCTGCGTAGACTCCGGCGAATCTTTGCTAAGACGATTCTGTGATCAGAAGATACTCCTTCAAAAGAAAAGTATGGCTCACTGTTCAAAGCACTATTTATACACTTCTTGCTAATGAATTTATAATGTATTTATGTGTTCGAGTTATTTTGGCTTGGTATTAGTCCATAGTTTTCCCTTCAATTTTTGAATTCAGTGTCTAACCATATAAGCTTTTCACGGGCGAAAAATTTGCTCTGTATTCACCATTTCTGTTTAGTGTAATTTAAGAGCAGAATTTGTGGAGGTGCCCGTGGTGTAATGGTTATCGTCGTTGGAAATGGACACGGCGACACGTGTTCAAATCCTGGACGAGACTGATTGCATTTCACATCGCACTAATACTCTTGGGAAAGGTATGAATCCAATTATTCTCCCTACAGCTATGGGTAAATAGGAAAAACTAGTTTCTTCAGCCTTGGTGAGGCAACTAGTCTAGGAGAAGGACAACTATGAATTGAAACCTGTTAAACTCCGCTTAAAAATTGACCTTATGTCATGTCATGCCCGAGCGGAGGGGTTGGTAAATATGAATTTGAGAGCAGAGTTTATTATTCTCGTATTTTGCAATTTGAGCCTTCACGCCCCAACCAATGAACGTTGTATCTGAGAATGTGTCAGACAAAGAAAGAATGCTCGTTGTATAAGTTTGTAATGTTCGTCTTATCATTACCATTAACGTAGCAAGAGATGATTGCTGTGCCGGGTTCGTCATTAGATGTAGCAGACATCCTTGGATTTTCTCTATGCTATTTATTGATTTTAAAGTATAAGGACTGAGAAACAATCCTATTTTCCAATGGCAACATTGACGAAGACTTACATGCAGATGCCGATAGAAATACCATCAATTGCAGGGATCATAATATTTTATTTCCAGTTTGCTAATATCAATGTTCCTGTAGGCATGTGATGCCTATCCTCTGTTCGGGTGCTGAATCTGTAAACTCAACAAGCTTTTTCATTATGTTTTATGTTCTAACGCTATGTTGACAGTTTTTTGCATCTTAGTAAGTTCGATTTATGTAGCTCCAACCACATTAGAAAGCCTCTTCTTTACCCGTATGAAGAGCGATGTGGTTAGGACGTTTGGCTTGAGATTGAATCATGGTAATCTTTCAGTGGATATTTTCCTCCTCAGTAGACGCTACCCTCATAGATAAGTAGCTGGAGTTTGATTCTGGCCGTTGGCCTATGAGGTCCCCCCTCATAACACCTGTTGAAGCGTGCGCTTGTTCGGCTTTTGTATTCATCTGCCTTACTTCCTATTCACCATGCTGTATCCCATGGTTTTCATTGATATACATTGACATCCCTATAATTATCTTGACAAATCCCCGCTTAAGCAGATATTTCTGTTTTCTTTTTCTTTTTTTTTTCCTGCATTTACATTGATCTTCTAATAATTTTGCTTTCGTAGATAAATCTGTTTTTTTTAAATATTTACTTTAATATTACTCATCAATATTCTTTTGTTAATATATTACTTTATATTGGTGCTACTTGGCTATTACGCAGTGTTTTAAGTATATTGCAAATTCTTATTCACGTAAATAGCCACCATATTTAACTTGTTGCATTTTGTGAATTTAACTCTCTGTGTAAAGTTGAAATTTAATATTCAACCTTATTTCCCCATTCTATTGAGACATATTCATCATTCTGTGTCTTTTTAAAATTATATTCTTTCTAGAATATAATCTTTTCGAGTAGCAATATATTTGCTTCCACATGTAGCTGTCTACTTGAAAAATGCCGATTCTTAGAAATACTTACTTCACGTATTGGCACATTCACTTTGTATTTCCGATGATTGTTGCTTGTACATGAATGACACCTCTATGATCAGTGAAGTCTATGCCGTCGTTTATTTGCATTCGATATCCTTAGTCTTGTTTTCTCTTTGTTTTCCCAGTCATCATTTCTATTTCCTTGGCCTTTCGACAATTTTTTTCTGTGCTATCTACAAAATCAAAGGCATTATCTGGCTATTATTCAAACGAACATATTTAAATATTTCTTTTCTTTTCTTCCTTGTTTTTTTTTTTTTTTTTTGATTTGATTCTTTTTATTTTGATTATTTAATCCTCTTTCTTTTTTGTTTGTTCTTTTTGTTGCTTCAGATTTATTTTTAATCCTTTTCTCAACCTAATCCAACTATTATTATTATCATTGGTATATTTTTTGCAAACACAAATGTCACCCATAGAATACTTACAAATATTTGCTCTTTTAAGAAGTCCAGAATCTTCACAACGAAAATAAAAAAAAGAATTTTCTTTTTATCTTGTGTAGAAATTCCTTCTTCCATATTGGAGTAGAAAACTCAGTCCACATGTAAGGTTTCCCCACGGAAATTAAATTGTATCACTGCTGTTATTCTGTAAGGATGGATCAGTCGTTGAATAACCCAGTAAGGTTGATATGCCATTCAACAAAGAAACTAAACAAGATTCAATCTTAATGCAGTTTAGTTGTTGCTCTTGAGTAGAATACTTTAAAATGTTTTGGCTGCTGTCGATTTTACAAAAACAGAAATATTTAAATAGTTTTAATTTCAATAATGTTAAAAAGATTTTTTTAAGTAACACCTACAATGCTGATACCAAATAGTAAAACCGATTTATTACAGTAGTTTAATACTTAGGTTTTAGATGCCCCATATTATGAGAATATAATATTTTATATTTCAAAATCACTGTCATTTTCATCTATATATCTTCTTCGCAAAAAAGGTATTAGCACACGTAGATGTTAACTTGATTTTTTAATTTTACCGAAAATAAACTTATAACAGATAAGACGCAAAATATTTTTCTTCAAAAGCTGAACAATCAGGCTTCATAAATTATTCCTGAAAATAAATGGATTAAATTATTTAAATTTAGGATATAGTATTTTTCCAAGCCATGCTGAAGAAATATGGAATAACCTTATTTTGAAGAAAAAATATTGATTTATTTGTGTGCTCATTGACGCTTCATGCAGGTCATATTTGGTGACTTTCACTCGTGATTAAGTGATTGCAAATCTTCACACTAACCCAGAACTTTACCCGGTATTCAAACTGAACTTTAAAATACAGGCTTATGGTTTGTTTCTAATAGTGCTTTAGTTCCCAATTTACATTATATTTTTGATAGGTTCTCTAAGAATGTTTGATTGATAGGCACTCCAAGACAGTAGGAAAGGTGGCAAAAACTGTGAGTGAAATTTTAAACGAGACTTTCTGCAACTGTTCAGGCAGAAAAATTTTAGCTATTTTCGAGCATTTTAAATTCTTTTAAATTCATTGTGCCATCTACAAGAATAGAAACTTTCGATCAGACAATTTTTTTTGTAAACAATGACAATGTCTATACTCATTAACAAGATTCCGTGAATCATTCCTATTTAAAAAATCACACACACACACACACACACACACACACACACACGCACACACATATATATATATATATTTATATATATATATATATATATATATATATATATATATATATATATATATTATTCAATTATGTATTTCTATATGATTATTAATTCCATGGGGAGATAAAAGTCATCACCATCGTTTTCAAGGCATTGCCTTAACTAATCACACAAATGTAGTTTGTATGCTTTCTGATCTTACATACTTCATTTTCTTTATTTCATAATTGAATTACCATCAATATATTCCTTGTGAGTTTATCACACTAACATTAATTATTATTATTATTATTATTATTATTACTATTACTTTACTCCTTAAAAGTTTTTTTCTCGCCTGCCTTATCTGATGGTTCCTCACAGGAGTTTGAGTTGCAGCAAGTCTCTACAAGTATCTATGACTCTTTTCCGTATTCTGGACTATCTTGATAATGCTGTAATGTGAATGGTCTCTGCTTGTCTTCTGATTTCTACGTCTTCCAATACTTTAGGGATTGTTTCGAGGGCACCAATTATAATTAGTGTCACCGTCACCTTCATGTTCCATATTTTTTTTTTAGTTCTCTGGTAAGATCTATGTAGATATATATATTTTCCTTTTCTTTTATCTTTACATTGTAGTCCGCCGAGATGGTAAAGTCTGCTATTTGGCAGGTTCTCTTTTTTGTCAACAATCACCACGTCAAGTAGTCTGGCTTAAATTAGGTGATTTGCTTGTATCTCAAAATTCCAGAAAGGTGTGTGCATCTTATTCTCTAGGACGGGCTCTGGTTTGTGCAGATACCATTTGTTCGTATGTTCAAATTTTAATTTTTTGCACAATTCTCAGCAGATCACCTTCTCTACCAATTTGTGTCTAGTCTTATAGTCTTTTTGAACTAATTTTCTGCTACGTACACTTGCTATTTTATTGCGTCTTATATATTTTCACTTTAACATAGTTGTTCCTTATGGCGTTGTTTTTCCTGCTATTAGAAGAGATTTAGTTTCTTTCTTTGTGTTTCCCCTTTTTATTAGCTTTGAACGAATCTTCTCATGTGAGATTACACACGTTTGTCATTTGAAATGTTGATACAGTTATTTTTCTTTCCATTTCTTCAAATCATTATTCTGCGAATGCTCCAGCAAGATGTAATTTTTCCATACTGAATTTTTTCCTTTTTACGCCACTAATCATACTGAAAAAAAGGCATGAATTGATATAATCTGGCATTTCTGTTTTGAAGGTTAATGAGAACCAGATTGAAAGAAAGGCATGAATCGATATAACCTGGAATTTCTGTCTTTGAAGGTTAATGAGAATCAGATTAAAGTTGCATTAAATAACCACAGAGATTCTTTCTCCTAGTTTTGAATTCAGATTTGTCTTCTCTTAGAGAACATAATTTTCTCTGTATATCATATATCAAGAATACTTAATGTTTTTTTTATTTATATTGGCGAATATTGTTATATAGTATATGTGAAGAGAAAGGATATTATCAATCATTAGCACGGAGAATGCTCTCATTCTCTGATGAGGGATGCCTCTTGAATCTCAAGCAGCGGAATAGGAAATACAAGACAAACACTTTTGGTCGGAGGAAACGATTGAGAGAAAAGTAATGATGCAATTTCAGATGGCCATACGATGCATAATGAAAATATGTGGGTGGTACAAAACGCATGAAAAGTCACACAGGGAACTCCCATTGGTGTAATGGCTAACACACAGGACTAAGAAATCTTATTAAACGAGTTCGAACCCCAGTCATGCTACTACGTTTATGTTTGGACTAATATTCTTACGAATGGGTTTGCTATTAGATAACGCACAAAGATTGATATGCCATTAATCCAAGAAAAGACGTATGAAAGACGTAAGGCCATATCAGCTGGGGTTGTAGAATACTCCGATTGCCTCTCTGCGGAGGGGTAAGACTCCCCCAACGAGTCTCCTGGACATGACACTAAACCATCAGATGATGAGGCTTCAGAAATAGTGGAGCTTTGGGGAACGTGGAGTACTCCGTTATTGTGATCGCTACCAGGTGTACCCTGGCTCGATGTGGTAGCACCATAAGGTGTGGTAGCTTGAAGTGGTAGCACCATAATGGTCCTATCTATGGATAAAATAAAACTGACATTTAAACAGTGTACTTATGCTAAATTGATTTTTAAAAAAATTGAAGTTTTTACATTTAACTGCATGTAAACAAAAATACTTATGATAAACTGAATTGTTTGAAATAGACATGGCTGATCATTTCAATATTCCATTATTCTTTTAAAATCCTTTTTTTTTAAATTTTTTATCATTATTTGTGTATAATTTTTATACAATTGTATGATTTCAAGCATTCTTATTAATACTAAAAATTTATACTCAATTATAGTAAATATTTCTATTTGCGTTGTAACTCGTATATTCAAGTTAACAGAAAAAAAAGGAAACACATCGAGTATTTTTATAAGGAAACAGGTATACTACAAAATAAATGAACAATCAGTATTTGACGGGTGACTTTCACGAATCTCACTCTCCTAACTAATGTTGCTCATCCGAGGATTAGCTTTGCAGGAAACAGACGATTCCATTCTTTTGGTTGTATAAGGTAATCTGATAATGATAATTTCTTTGCCTACAATCATATTGTTTCAAATAACTAATGATAATAAAAACAATAATAATAATCCTCGGTAAACAATGTCGTGCTGATAACAAGATTTTCTCTAACTCTGTCAGTCTGTCTGTCTGTCCATCCGTCCTTATCATCCATCGCTCCAAACAGGTCTTCTAAACTACATCTAGTTTCCGCACAGAATTGACGTAAATAAGTTCTTGTTGGTTGGTCAACACTAAAACGTCCATGTGTTGGAGTCCATAGAAGAACGTCACTGCTGAGTTCGTTCTTATTTCTGTGTATTGTATTCGTATTCCATGTATGGTTCTTGATATAGGAAGTAAGTGGCTGTACAGCTGTCGTTTTGTGGGGTGTTGCTTCCAGGATCTTTTCAGCATAGCTCGTAGCATTCTTGTTAATAGCTTTTACTTTATCTATTTTGTTGGCGCCAGTGTGGTGCAGCCATACAGTAGTTTTGACACAGCCTCAACTTGAAAGACATCCCGTTTTATTTTATTTGATGAAAGATAAACCTTCCATGCCTTCGCTTGGCGTACACTGATATAATTTTCGGAAGATGAGAAACTGCTCCCGGGGTACGCGAACTTGTTAATCAATTTCGGAGATTCTCTACTTTGAGTGGAGATGGCTCCTTCTCGTTTAAAATACATGTACTCTGTTTTATTCACATTCACGTGGACGCCAATGCTTTCTGCTGTTTGCTCTAGGCTATGCAGCGTGGATTCGGCTTGGGCAGGTGTATTTCCAAGAAGCGCTTTATCATCTGCATAGTCTATGTCTGTTATAGTTTCCGCAGAATACCGTCTGCTTCTTGTCTATTTTTAGCATAAACATATTTTCTTTTATCAGAATTATAGATGTTCGAAGTGCGCCGTCTAGGTATATTATTAACAAATATGGTGCAAATGTATCTCCTTTCAAAACTCCAGTAACAATGTCGAAAAAGTCTCTGTCTCCATCAGATGAGTAGTTCAACTAATTTGTACACAGGAATGTGATGTCAAGTATTTCCATCTAATTTAAATTATTAAGATACAAATCTAACGGTGACTACCATAAAGATCAATTGCATTTAAGCGGAAGTAGAAAATATGCAACAGAACAGCAAGTGTAGGATAAGTGGAGACACTCGAAACAATTAACCACATAAAAATCAAATGTAGCAAACAAGCACAAAAGGATTAAAAAACTAGACACAACTGGGCGGGAAAAGTGATCCAAAAGGCAATTATGTTCGGGCTATAAATATGACCAGAGTATCAAATGACGTATGCATACACTAGCATCCGTCCAATAGAATGAGACACATAAAATTCACTTGGATTTTGAGATGTAAGCAGATCCCCTATTCCCAACCAGAAGATAAGATCTCGAGTTAATAAACAACAACAACAACAACAACAACAACAACAACAAAACTTGCCATATTGAGGATTTTGCGGTTCTGGCGATCTGCAGGTAAAAGAAAGAGAAAAAAAGAAATATAAAAGTTCGACAAATATGTAGCAGAAGGTATTCTGGTTTGGCGCGCAATTTAATTCGACGCATAATTTCACCCAATCAGAATGACCTATCCTATTCAACCCGGACCTCCTTTCTTGGGCAGTAGAAATTGGGTAAGCTGCCAAACACACCCTTTTTAGCTGGACAACGCCACCTAATGCAGACGTCTCACTGGCGGCTCTTCAATAGTAGCAACACATGAGGAGACCTATCTAATTTATGGATTTCCTTGCGTCTATATATTTTAGACCAAGGAATCCCAGTTAAATATACATTAGATACATTCAACGTGCCACGCACAGGAACAACTTTATGTCATCCCCAAAAGTGGCTATGTCGATGCGACGCACAATTAAGCTCTCAGCACCTAGCTCTCAATTCACCTCTGGGCCACTTTAATGGAGACAACGCAAGCTTTCCCCAAATACCAGACACACGAAACTCACTGTGACTCAAAAGTTCATTTCCTCCAACGGCAACATGGCTTTCGCTAAACTACGGCGAACACAATCCCTCGCACGTCCGACGACACGCGCTGCCTTTCTCAACTTTTTCATAACTCCATTTCGTTTCTATACTCACAACCTTGCCTACGAGACTTGCAGCACAAACATAAACTACATTTCCCATGCTGCAAATAAAAACTATTCTTAAAAACACATTTCGACTATCGGCATCTTACTTCTTCATCCTTCCTTCATTACCTTAAAAACTTAGCGAGGAAACAACTCAACGTAAACACACAGACGCACGTTACAACCTATCCTCGCTAACAACAAACCCTCCTTCTCGCTAACACCAAAATAATAAGGCTAAAAATACTTGGACTTTGCCAGAGAACAAAAAACAAACTTCGAACATGGGGATGATGGTGATACTACTTGTAGTTCGTCATCTTCAAACGGTCACCAAAGATTTGGAAAAAGGCAGGAGAAATTTGAAATCAACGGAAGAATTGGGATAATTCAAATCACAGAATTGTCAAGATCGGTTGTAATACTAACCCCTGGAGATTTGAGGAGATTTGCTCTCTCTCTGATTCCAGTGGAAAACCATCAGTTATTTCTTGTGTGAAAAACACTCAAATGTGTAAAAAAAGGTAATGATAATAATAATACGAAAATAGATAAGACTAACAGAATTACAAGTGCAGCTTATTTGGTAAGAAAGACGAAAAGATTAGATATATAATCAGTAAATGCAACAAACTAACACAAAAAGGGTGTAAGACAAGACATGACAGGGAGATGAAGGTGATCAACTGGGAATTGTGCAAGAAACTAAAATTTGATCTCACTACTAGATGATATACGCACTTAGTAGAATCCATCCTCGAGAATGAGACGCACAAAATTCACAGGGATTTTGAGATGCAAAAAGATCACCTAATCCCGGCCAGAAGACCAAACTTTGTGATAATTAACAAAAGAGAAAATGAAAAGAAAAAAAAAAGAAAATGTGCCGAATTGTGGGCCTTGCTGCCCGGCCAACCAGAAAGTGAAAAACAAATAAAACAAAAAGAGAGATAATTACTTCAACCTTGTTAGAGAACTAAAAAGGCTATGGAAAAATACGTTGACGGTGATACCAGTTGTGATTGTGATGCTCGGAATGATCCCTTAAGGCTTTAATGAAAGACAATGTATACGCAGGTGTAAAAAAACTGCGAGGTGTAATGATGATAATAATAATGGAGAAGAAGAAGAAGAAGAAGAAGAAGAAGAAGAAGAAGAAGAAGAAGAAGAAGAAGAAGAAGAAGAACAACAACAACAACAACAACAACAACAACAACAACAAGGAAAAAAGAAGATATGTGTGTTGATGAATATGATGATATTGATAAAATTGAGGAATTAAAAGAGGAAGAGGTAGAAGAAGAGAAATAGCTATGCAGATATCATTCTCTCGTCGGAGCAATTATGTGAGAAGAGGATTGACTTTTTAAATTGTTTTTTTCAAAAATGAAAAAAAAAAAGGGAGTGGAGAAGCTATGAAGAAAGAAAAAAGAAAAACGAAAACGAAGTCAAAATGTGAAAAATAAAAATCTAATTAAGCCACAAAGAGATCTTCAGACAGAGTGCACGGGGGCTGAAAATGTTTGACAATAAGAAGAAAAAAAGAAAAAAAGAAAAAGGAAAAAGTAGACTAAAAATGAAATGATAAAGATAAATAAATATATCAATACAAGAAAACAAGTAGTAGAAGGATTGAAAAAAAATCGGTCGCTGAAAAAAAAATGTTGTAAATAGGAACTCGGAATATAATAGATGAAAAGGGCAGAGGAGAATAAACCTGAAGACATTGAAGAAGATGCAGAAGACTAAAATTCAGCTTTAAGTATTTAAGTAGAAAGCATGAAAAGGACTTCGAGAACTTAAAGACGAGGATGAGAATGGATCAGTGCCTAAAGACTGAAGAAGACTACATCAAAGAGGAAAGGTAGCCATGAAGAACTTCAGAAAAAACAAACTTAAAAGATAACTTCAAAGAAGAACTTAAAATGGAGGTTTGGTTTGCTTTGCTTTATTTCACGGCTCATCAACACGTTATGGGATATCTAATGCCAGAATTGGATAAATTCATAAATATTGGATTATAATAATTTGTATTCATATTTTCTACCTTGCATTGCAATGTTTTCTTGTTTTGTTTTTTACCAATACTCATTTGTTTGCACTGTTATATGGTTTCAAGAAACAAATAATAATAAAATAATGATGATAATAATCCTTTGTAAACAACTAAAGCTTTTACATACTATTCTTAGTATCTATGATACAAGTAATTTTCAAACAGATACATTGAAATTTAACAGGTATAAATAACTTCAATGAAAGAATACTCTACACTTCACAGAACTCCATAACTGGGGCGTCACAATTGGATTCAGTTGATTGTCATACCCAGTACCCACTTTTTAGGAAGGGTATTACTTCACTTCAGGGGATGCATTTTGTGTAATCTAAGCCTAGCCAGCAAGAAACATTTGTGTGGGATATTACATGTCCTTTTTCTTACTATTGGATAGGCAGGAATATGTAAGGCGTTTTTTTTTTATTCAGTCGATGGATGAATGATTTATCCCTTATAAACTGTTGACGAAATCCAATGAATGGACGGTCTTGCTTAAGCCCTAAAATATGCGTCAGTTCTCTTTTAAACCCCAACCCTCTATTTTGTTGAATCTAACTGCCTTTTGTTTCGCTTTTGTGTGTGTACATCCATACACAAAGACACACTCGAATATCACTTTGTTTTAACACATACTTATAGCCGGAAATTTGAACTTTGAGCCACAGTCTGTCGAGCACCCCCAAAGTGAAAGATTTTCACATCCGTTAAGTCTCGAGAAAATCTGCAGAAACCTATGAAAAGAAATATATAAGAGAAAGACTCGAAGTAAGTTAAAAGATAAAGAATAAAGAAGAAGAAAAAGAAAAAAAAAATCACAGAATGCATATATATATATATATATATATATATATATATATATATATATATAAAGTAAATAAGGATTGTGAATATCCAAAGAATGAGTACTCAATGGACGGCTATACAACAGAAAATATACCAGTAGAGCAGAATATATTTTTGTTTAAACAATAAGAAATTTATAAAAATAATAAATAATAAATTTATTTCGCTCATTCAAGCTCATCTTATGGAATTCAATATATATTACCGGGACATTGGCCCAGCGGTTAGAGTGTTCGCCAATGGCCCGGGAGACCTAGGTTCAATCCCAGGTCGAGTCATACCAAAGACTTTAAAAATGGAACTTGATACCACCTTGCTTAACACTCAGCATTATAATGTACGGTTCAAGGGTAAAGTGGAGCAATCCAGGGAATGGAGTAGCGCCCTCCCCTACACCTTGGTGTAGTAGCTATCGAAAAGGGAGCCTTAGGGTCACCCTCGACTATGGTCGCTAACTTTACTTACTATATATATATATATATATATATATATAGAGAGAGAGAGAGAGAGAAAGAGACAGAGACAGAGAGAGAATAAAAATGGAAAAGAGGACAGAAAAAAAATTAAGAGTGACAGAATCAAATATGATAAAAAATTAACTAGCAAAAACGAGAAGTAATAACTTCCTGATTAAAATCACTTAAATAAATTATCCGCACATTGACCGAAAATCAAAGGATACGTGTTGAGAGGATTAACTAAATCTTCTGTTGCTTTTTGCAGTCTCTTATCTTGTAAATTGTCCAATAGTTATTTACTAAACTTAGCTTAGTTGTGGAACATGACAAGAAGTTTAGAACATCCAGTGAGAATGGAACTCACTTAAATGTTCTGCTTATCGAGCTTGCTAAAGATCAGAGCACGTAAGGTTTAATAGTCTTCCATCAGAAAGCATATTAGGATACAAATACAAGTGTAGTTCTACTCTCCGAAAAACATTTTTGGCAACATTTTAAAAATCGATAACAAGGCACAGATTTCAATGCATGTAAATTAAAAGTATCAATAATTTACAAGACATTTTTAAAAAAAAATCAAAATCAAAGCAAATTTAAAAACTGAAAATAAGTATAAATCATCTAAAAATGAGACTTAAAAAACACGTAAATCTTGAGAAATAGCGCGTCATTGTTGTTGATGTGAAATGAACGCATAGGAAAACATCCGTTTCCATTTTGATTGCAAATCAGAATAAATAATTTACATGTGGATAATCAAAGGACATGCATCTTTAGGCGAGAATGGATCATGATTATCGTTTATCAGGCCTTGCTAAGGAAAGAGAGAAGAGAAATACAACTTCAAGATAGGCAACAACCTGCTTAACATTCTAATAAGATTAAATGTCAGCCAACGTTCATGATAAAAACTCATCTAAAAACTAGCCTTGCTATCTTGTTTTTCTCTGTGTCATATTAGCACTTGTAATATTGGCTACTGTCAAAATAGTAGATATTATGATTATCGTCACCAGCAAAGATCGAGAAGCGTACGCAGCGTAACGGTTATCTTCTTAAGAAATTGACGTGACAAATCATATTCAGATTACTAGTGATTCTGCTTGCATTTCACTACACGCTAATACTGTCGAGAAAGGCATGGAGACTTCATTTTCCCATCCAGTTAAAGAGTAATTCATATTTAGCATTGGTTGCGCAATTAATTCAGGAGAAGGAAAATCATTATTTAAACGAGCTTTATTGCTCTTAAAATTGACCTTGTGTCACATACTGTCCCTGCCAGAATGGTTTAGTTAATATATATATATATATATATATATATATATATATATATATATATATATATATATACGTGTGTATGTGTGTTGGTTGGTTGGTTGGTTCGGTTTCATGGCGTATCAACCTTTGTAGGTTATTGAACGCCAAATTTATATTTATATAAATAATCAGCTCTATTTCAAACAATTCAGTTTAGCATGGCTACACAGTCTTTTTGTGAAAAACAATTCTATTTCAAACTATTCAGTTTAGTCAAGTACGCAGGTAATTCAGTTAAGTATAAGCACGCCGTTTATATGTAAGTACGGTTTCAGTTTAGCATAATTGTGATGTTATTTCTATTTAACCCATAGATAGAGCCCTATCAGGTGCTACCACGCCGGGGCAGAATAGACCTGGGAGCAATGGCAATAAAGGGGTGCTCGTAATCCCCAAAGCCCCAGTATTACTGGAACTTCATCATCAGATTGTTTAGTATCATATCCAGGACACCCGTTTTACACCTCTGCAGAGATGCAGTCAGAGTATTCTACAGCCCCAGCCAACTGGACAAATGCGTGTGTGTGTGAAATATTAGTATTAGGATGGAATGTAAATGAAATACTGAAAGCGATGTCCTCGTCACCCTAGGTAAGGCATGGACTACTATTGACAGGTTAACAGACATATGAGCATTTGAAGAGGCACTTCTTCCAAGTTGTAGCTATGTTGGTACTACTGCATGGTTGCACCACTTGGAATCTAAAGGAACGCCGGTAGAATAAGCTGGATAAGAAGATGAGTTTTCCTGACGTAATGGTTAAAAGAGCTCTTCTGTTGACTCGAATTAAGCGAGTTTGAACCCCAATCGTGCTATAACGTTCACTTTCGGACAAATACTCACGAGGAAGGCATGAAGGCCCTTATCCCCTAAGCTATTGGTTATATAGTATCACTACTCTTCTTATAAAACGATACCTTTGGTATTAAATAACCCATGAAGTTTCATATACAAAAAAAAAGTGAGAAAGTAAATTAGATGCACATGTATATGCTTCGTTCTGTTTTGAACACATTCTGGAAATATCAATCTCCAAAATAGCAGCTATACATCTCACAAAACATCCCAGTAAGAAAGGCAAGACGTGTTAGACACTGCTGGTGAAGTAAGGGCGAACTCTCCTGTGGGTTCCTACACATGAACCCCCGAGTTGTAACAGCAAAAATTTATATTCGTCAGCTTTGCGGACAATGGATGTAGTCTAGAAGGCTTGTCAAGAACAATAAATTATAGGAACAGATCACAAAAGAGAATTAAAAGAATCCAAGGTCTCGACACGCCTTGTGAATCATAACGACGACGATGATGATAAAAAATACATGAAACCAAACAATATACTTACTATTATATAACAGGGTGATTTGGTTTGGTTTGGTTTGGTTTGGTTTAATGGCACATCAACCATTTCAGATTAATTTATGACAAATCCCGTTTATTCATATTTATTGAATATATATGATATATGAACCCATTTTGTAGGAAACATCTTGAAATCAGCTTGAGGTCTTTTTTACATTCAGTGAATTGGTTTCAAATATTGCTATATAACAGTAACAGTTTAACATTAGTCGTTTGCTTGCACACATTTAAATGGATTTACATATATGATTTGTATGTGAATAGTTTGTTGATAATTTCATTTTTAAATGAGTTATAATCAATTTATTGGCACCATTGTTTGTACTCAGTTTAATGGCTCTAATTATTGCTTTCTAACAATTATAATTCTAGCCAACATTGCGCATTGTATTGCACCCAGTTACATGGTTCCAACTATCGTTTGATATCACCCACTATTCAAGTAAACGTCGTTCATTTGTTTACACACAATCAAAGGATCAAAGTCCTATTTTACACAATTTAGAATAGGTCATTTGTTGGCACTCAGTTTAAATATCAAACTTTTCTATCTGACCCAAAAATCAGGTGCTACCACTCCAGGCTAGAGGACACCTGGGTGTGATGGCAATGAAGGAGTACTCCACATTCCCCAACGCTCCAGCGTTACTGGAACCTCAACATCAAAATGTTTAGTGACATAACTAGGACACTCGCTAATATGATCTCACCCCTCTGTTGAAATATTTGCCCTGTCGGCTGGGGCAATTGAATACACTGACTACTTCTCTACAGCGGGGTAAGACTCCCCCCCCAACAAGTGTCCTGGATATGACACTAAGCAGACTGATAGTGAGGTTCCAGTTATGGGTGACGCAGAGTACTCCTTCATTGCAATCGCTCCTAAGTTCCCTCTGGTCCACAGTGGTAGCACCTGATAGAGTTCTATCTATCTATGCGTCAAATAGAACTAAACTGCATTTTTTATGCTAAACTGAATTATTTTACAGAGAACTATTTTGGTATTTAAATCGCATACCCTTGCTAAACTGAAATGCTTGAAATAGAACTGTTTTTGACATTGAAAATATACTTACGCTAAACTGAATTGTTTGAATTAGTATTGTTTGACTGAACTGAATAGCTAGGCAGAAAAATGTACTTATTCTAAACTGAATTGTTTGAAATAGGACAGTTCATGTGTATACAAATGGACTTGGTATTAAATAAGCAACAAAGGTTGATATGCCATAAAATACAAACTAACAAACAAACAAACTCTGTAGGGATGTAGTCGATGTACTCGACAGCCATAGTCGACTGCGCTAATAGTAGGATAGAAAAAACACACAAATAAAAATCGCGTACAATATTTAAAAGATGGAATGGAAATTGAAAATGTATTCATAATTGTTATAAACCATTTCGAAATAAATAGTATTTCGACATTAAATTACCAATAGGGAAATTATATGCCGTTAAACAAAAAATTTTACCGTTATTAATTTTCTCTTTAAAGATGAATCTGTACTCTTATCAAAACGGCAGTGCAGACAAAATGATAAATGAGTTGAACGAGAACCTCCTTCGGAAGAAGGAGGAAAACAACTTTGTGATGTGACTAAGATTAAATCGAGTTAATATTTGTTTGATTATATCTTGTCTCGATTTGTTGACAGTGTAAACAGGAGAATTATGTAACAACATTTCTTGATTTATTGGTTATATTAGGCTTTCTTTGATGTCAACTTACTAAAACTTAGTTTCAAATCATGTTCTTTTTCCATGAATTCATCAACCAATCAATCTTCTTCAATATATTTCTCATCTTATGACATGTTACTTGAATGATTACACTATTATGAAAGGCTTTTACTTAATAGTGGTTCAAATATTTGTGTTTCTAAGAAAAGTAGCGTCGTATAAAAGCAAATGTTGATTATTAATTCATATATACAAATAAGATTGTTTTACGAAATTTTGCCGAGTCTCTGCTAGAACACGATTCGGGCGGGACTGACATCATTAAAATGGATAAAAACATAAAGGAAACACCAAGTATCTTTAGATGTCGAGAGGGACTACCATGTTAGGAACATTCGTCAAAGTTTTCCAGAAAGATGTATTCTTTGATATTGTTATGACTATGCGATGTGATTAGCAACATATTCTATTATAATTCTGTGCCGACGTCATAGTTGAATTATTCATTGTTATATAAGTTACAAAATTGGCACAAGGACAACAGTTATGGGGAGAGATGAGGCTAGTGTTTCTTTTACTATCATTAACTAAACTAGTTTTATTAGCGACCCTGATAGACTTAATCTATTCACCATAATGTCACACGTATTCAAATTTTTTCCACAACAGTTACCAAAATTCTTTGGTTACTCATTATTTCATAAACTATCCTCGTATCCTCGAGATTGAGTCGCTTAACAAATTTTCGAAATTATTTGGCAATATGAGTTGAGCTAATATCCAACTCGAGATCTATATTGCGATCAAGGATGGTGTTTCAACCACCCTCTAAAATAAAACATCTACATGACGTTACAAAGGGATCAATACGCCAATAAAATCGGAAAGCTTATTATTAGGCTCAGGTATCCCATTGAATCGAAATACCTTGTCTTTTGTAAAAACTCCAACCCGCAATATCTGCCTGTCGGATCTGCGAAGACCAGCGAATACGTCACGTTTAAGGCTCTGCAGAGCAGCCAAGAGACACGTCTTACATGACCATTAAAAATGCTGAAAAAGTTCGCACTCCTTGGAAGCTTTTCATCGTTGATCCTATTTACCAACCCCTCTGCTCGGGCAGGATATGACACAAGGTCAATTTTTTAAAGCGAAGTTTAACAGGTTTGAATTCAGAGTTTTTCCTTCTCTTAGACTAGCTGCCTCATCCAGGCTGAAGAATTCAGTCTGTCCTACTATTTACACATAGCTGGAGGGAGAATAATTGGATTCATACCTTTCCCAAGGGTATTAATGCAATGTGAAATGCAATCAGCCTCGTCCAGGATTTGAACTCGTGTCGCCGTCTCCATTTCCTATGACGATAACCATTACACCACGGGCACCTCCATCTTTTCATCGTTGATCAAATCAAAGCTAGTCTCTTGTATACCATATATATCAATCCAGTAGCTCTGAGGGCTACTAAGAAGCTTACTTTTCCTATAATCGGCCCCGGCCGTTCAAACTTACGAATGTTATATATTGACCCTCGACCGAGCCGACAATCAAGAGATGCACATGTATAAATAAGTGGAAGAACAGCGGAAGAACAGTGGAAGCAGGTGTACGTTAGAAAATAATATAACCAGGTGCCCAGGGCGGTTCGAGCCAGTTGGAAACAGGATGCCGAAGTGAGAACCAGCTTGCAGACTGAGGGCTTTGCGGCCCACAGTGACCCACGGTTGAGCAACACCAGCCAAGATGTGAAAGAAGTGCTGCTATGGTCGAGGAAGAACCTGGGTCAATATAGCAGTCCGTACTTGTTTCCTCTCATTTCTCACACACAACAAATATCACCCTTTCGAAAATAAAGTGTGAGAGATTTATATTTATATAAAGAAGTGTATTCGTTCGTTCATTGAAGTCGTTCATTACCGGCTGATTGTTTTCGCATATATTTGTATATGTATACGGGCAGTTATATATAGCTATACAACAATTAATTTACATTTCATTGAAGTCATTTACAGGTGTTGAACTTTTGAATGGAACATGACTGGGTTTAGGACATCGAGGATTTTGGCAGTTCGTCCTCTGAACAAGAAGGTGACGAATTCAGTTTTCGTTCGTATTTCCTTGCTTCAGATAGATCAGCTGTAGTTTGGGGAGGTGGAGATGATATTACCTTTCACGCAGAAGGAGAAGTAGTAGGCATTTTTTCCGTTTGATTATTTTGATGGCAGCAGTAGTGCTACGAGAAGTTTAGAAGATGAACGAGAATGGGAAGATCTTAAATCAGATATTGTCTCATCTTCCAGTTTCATTTTGAAAATGAGTAGCTTTTCAAACTTTTCCGTGTCTGGTAATACATCCATTGCAACATTTTAGCTTTACTTAATTTGACTGCGAGCCCTTCTCTTTGTTAGTGGCTTGCGGTTGAGGTTTGTGAGTGGACTGAATATTTTCTGGTTTGAACTTTTTTTCGTCCTTACGATTGTTATTTATTCTTCGTCTGACTTACACGGTTGTTGAGGTGCCTTTGATGCTGGGAGAATTCAGAAATAGATGACATTTTATTTTTGCCAATATGAGGGACGAAGAAAACCTCAATTTTCTTCAGAGATCTCAATGGACGAAGGGGATTCCAAATCTGGATGAACTATTTTTCAGGGGCTTTCTTCACTGGACATGTGGACGAGAGATTACCCATCCTCTCATAAGCACAAAATGTTAGCTTCCTATCGGCATCTTTCGTCCGTCGGTGCCCAACTAGTTGGGGATGAAAAAGAAGGCTTTGAAGTCTGTCATAACTTTGAACATCCATGCTTGGCCTACTGAAAGAGTTAGGTGACATTCACCTTTATGTTGATCGGTTGTAGGAGAGTTACCGCTTATCTTGTGTTCTTTTTCTTGTTCATTTTTCTATTTTTCTTATTCTTTATTCCCTGAATTAATTCCCAGTCAGCCTTAAGGGGGACAAAATATAAACAATCCTACAATTCGGCATTTAACAAAAGGTCACCTAGTAACGTTAGTCCAAGTCTTTACGGTAAAATATAAATTACCAATGAAATAACAATTCTTGCTTTGTAAAAAATACGTCCGAGCGGTTATCCGCCTGTTACCAAAAATCGGACTGCTACCGAATTCACGAACGAACTTTCCATCCTCCCTTAATGCACTTTTTATTGACTAGCCAAAGAAACCGAAATTTACATTCACCACAAGACTTTTTCACGGTATTTCCTTCGAACATAAAACCTGTTTCTTTTAACTTGTGATTTTAGTACCAGCCATGTTCTTTTCCTCAAAATCTTGAACACAAAACACGTGCACACCCACTTCGATCCATTAGGTAAAATCGTTTCTCCTTCAAATACCACATTATATATGTTAAACTAAGAACTAATATAAGAAGAAATATTCACTAAAAGTAAATATCTTATTCATTCAATTATATTCTCAATTTTATGTTATCACTAGTTACTAAAATGGTGCATGTACCTAAGCCGCTGAACGGTTTATGTAGCATTATCTCGGGATGAATCTTCGTGGTATAGTCTCAGGCTACAAAAGAAGATATGTTTAGCGAACGAATCTTAAGAGAATATGTGTTGGAGATCATTAGAATTGATGTCTGAAGTGTTATAAGCTGTAAGTGACCAATTTATGTTGTACGTTCAATGTCACACTGCTATGTCGGTGTGTTACAAGGTTCTTATATCCGCCACTAACCAATCAGATTTGCTACATACGATCAAAAGTCAATGCTTTCCGCTGTTTCTGACAGTTCATTATGTGAAAGATGCATCAAAATTGTTTGTTTTTGTTTACCCGAAAATTTAGCCGGCTTCTGATTCTTTTCAATAAATAAGGTATCTTACTCGTCATATTAATGTAAAAAAGTTGGTGAACTTAGTTAAGGGTGACCCAAAAGCTCCCTTTTAAATAGCTACAACACCGAGCTGTTAGGGAGGGCGCTACTCCATTCCGTGGATTGCTCCACTTTACCCTGACCTTATAATGCAGAGTTTTAAGCAAGCAGCATCATGTACCATTTTTTGAGATGGCTACACCTGGGATTGAACCCTGGTCTTCTGGACCATTTTCAAGCACTCTATTCGTTAGGCCACGCAAGGGATTTAGAGGTCAGGTTTTTTTTCTGGAAATGTTTTAGTATATATTTTCTTACAATTACATTCGGGGTATCTTTTCACTTTAACCAGTACTTAAAAATCCTTTGACCAATTTAATGAGACTGTCTGCATGAGCTTAAAACGACCAACTTAAACGGTTGGTCCAATGCTGTTGGTGACTTTTGTCATTTGTTTTGTATGAGCTGGCTGACCTGTCATTCATTTATTTATTTGTTGACCAGCACTTTCGTATCCTTATCCTTGTTTCAGTTGACCGTGCTATTTATTCATCTATTTCTCCACGTGGACTGTTTTTTTAACTACTTTGAGCCAAAGTTAAATTTTCTTCTAATTTCTCATTTCGAAACAAAATAATCGATTCTTTTAAAGAGAGGGCTTCAGAGAAAAACTGATTTTAAAGAAACACAAAAGATGAAATTCATCATGTAGTTGGTAATATCGAGATAGTTGTTGCACTTAAACGTTGTGCACATCTTAACCCTGTGTGTGATTTGATTGCCACACATGGACGTGCAAATAAGCTTAATTCGGAAAAAAATCTTTATGATTTCAAGGGCCATAATAACGCAGAAGCAACCCAAAAATATATATGAAAAAAGTGAAGACGTAGATGACTTCAGTGCAGTACTACATTCTCCAAAGTTCCATCGGGTAGGTTTCATGGTATATCCCAGACACTCGTTAGGAAGGGCTGACCCTTCTACGGGGATGCACATAATTTAAATTTCATATTGAGAAAAAAATCAACCAATGGTCATTTTTATAATATTCAAGCCTAATTAACACTTTTCTACAGGACCAGCGGACAGTGCCAAATTAACGAAAAGTCTATTTTCAAAGGAAAAAATATCTAGATATTATTTTCCTTAGTCTATCTAATTTCTCTATGAAATATTGTTTACGAGCAAGAATATGTAGAAGAACAGCAGTGATACGTTCTAACACATACCAGAAATTATTCATATTTTTTCCAAGATTATTAGTCCGAAAATAAAAGTAACTGAGTAACGGAAGTTCGAACTCGCTATCTTCGAGGCGAAAGTACCAGAACTTTAACCATTGCACCACGGGTACTCTCCTCGGAATTTTGATTTGTGCGTGACCTTTTACTATGAAATGACTTCATTTCTATTCTAGCTTAGTGGGAAGTCGAAAAAATAAACCTAACCATAGGCTTCGAAATTCTGGAAAAGAAAATATACCTATAACACGCAATGGCTTTTTAGAATTTTCAGCAGCTAAATTTAACCTAAATTAAGTATTTTTCCAATTCTTTATCAGTTTGTACAGACTAAAAATCAGTAACTATAAAGCTGTCGTTCTGTCTTTAAACACATAATTAACATTATATTTCAATCAAACACACAGACATGTTCACACAAAATATGCAGCGAGCCGACAGCAAATATGCACTCACCTAAACAGAAACAAAATACACCACAGGTAAATAAGGTTTCATTTATTCCAATAATATAAACATAAAATTATAAAATATTTAATCACTTGATATGAATTTTTAATACAGTACTCTGATATTTAATTTTGACATTCATTTTTGTCGTCGTAATTTTTTTTTTACTTCTTTATCTGCGTTATTATCTAGTTCTCACTTTCGTAAAATATTCTTTCCTTTTCTTTTCGGTCTTTTATCTTCTTGATATTTATGTATTCTTTTCTCTTTTTTTTCTTTTTAAAGATATTATCTTATTACAGCTGTACTAAAATAGAATTACACATGATACATATATATATATCGATACATATAGTCCTAGCTGGATTGTTGCATAAAAGGACATGTAGAAGATTTAACAACATTACAACAGTTTTAATTTCGTGGTGAATGTATAAATTTGTTGACTGAATTCATCAATTTCTGCTTCTTTTCTATGGAATATTTCATGATGATAAATTTACTTTTATTTTCAAACTATCTTGATATATATATATATATATATATATATATATATATATATATATATATATATATATATATATATCATCCAGCGCCAAGTCAGCCGATGGAGGGAACGATTCTGTATTTGGATTTTCTTTCTACAATATCCATGCAATCGAAAAATCCGAAAGAGAACTCAATGTAAAACAAAGTACAGAGCAAATAATTCCATATAAAAGAAAATTGCTCAAATTTTTGTAATAGTATTTATTTCAGCAGACCATATATTTATTTTCATATATATTATATATATTATTATTTCCTCGTCAGAAGACGTAGATCTAACATTTTAGAAATATAAGGTCCTCAGAAATAAACATTATCAAAGTTTTTATATATATATATATATATATATATATATGTGTGTGTGTGTGTGTGTGTGTGTGTGTGTGTGTGTGTGTGTGCGTTTTATTTCTGATTTTTTTCCATGTTAGTCTTCTGTTATTACTTTGCCTATAATCTTCTTTTCTTTCTTTCTTTCTTTCTTTCTTTTTTTCTTTTTTTCTTTCTTTTCGAGATTGCTTTTCAACTTTTGCTGGACTTTCTTAACCTTTTTGTTATTTTACATCTTTCTTTCTTTCTCTTTCTCTTTTTCTCTCTCTCCCGCCCCCTCTTTCTATCTCTCTTTCTCATTCTCGCTTTATTTTATTCCCTATTTCTCATTCTTTGTTTCTCGAGATATTTTCAATATATTTTCCTTTTATTCTTTTGCTATTTCTAAATATTCAATATGTTTCTCAGCAGTTTCTTTCTTTTTTTTTTTCTCTTTATTTGGCTGCAATATTCTCTATTTTTCAATTTTTTTTTCCTTGAACTTCTTTTCTTGTTTACCTTAATTTTCCTTTCTTCTAAACATCATCTTATTTCTTTTTTTTAGAGTTTTCTTATTACCATTCTTCTTAAAGAAAATATAAAATGTATAAACATGCTTCTTCGACTCCAGAATCAATGGCACGAGAGACGATAAAACTTGACTATCGGATTGCATGGTATCGCATTGGTAACACGCAACATCAAGCATTCAACAGCGCAAAGGAACCAAATTAGTACCACTCCAGGCTTATTCTACCTTTTACCTAGTGGACATGCTAACACTTAGCGATGACCTTTTCTAAAGAAATTGACAACAAGTTTATTTCTTTATTTATTGCAGTGCCTTCAATGCTCAGCCGAATTTCAAATTCCTTTGGAACTGGCATTTCGTTTATTGATAACTGTACCTAAGATTATCTACTTTATTTTATCAATAGAGCTTAATCACTCCGAGAATCGTTAATGTCTGGCACGCTATATATATATATATATATATATATATAATAATACTCTGCTCTTTTTTTTATAACTTTTTTTATATATATCCCTTAAAATAAAAACAGACGTACGTATATGAATAGTTTATCTTTGAGTCTAAGACTCGTTTTATCGACCAGACATCAAAGGCCAATATACTCAAAACCAGTGCTATACTCCCAAACGCATCTTTTCATACCTTTTATAGCTGCCTGTTTTTTTCGTTTTTATTGTTTTATTTTGGGCTTTCTAAAGTCAATCGCAACTTTGTCGTCTTGTACTTTCTTTTTGTTAACCACTGTATCTTGCTTTTGCCATTGTTATACATTGAATTGTTTTCTTCTCTGCCTTTCATTTAGTCGGCATTTTTGGGTTATTTTTTTCTGGGTGTAGTCTGAAATGTTTTGCGTAGATGTTGAAACTTGCTCTTGTGTTTCTTTATCCCATAAACAAAGCCATTGCTCTCCATTTCGTTAGAGTCATTCTTTTCTTTCGAGGATTTTCCTTTCTTCTTCATCCACTTCCTCTCTTCACCTTTTACCTTACATGAACATACACTGTCATGATTTCTTTGTGAATGTATGAATAAATACGTTTATTCAATGAATTTATTCATGAAAAGAGTATTTTCTATGGGAAAAATGGGGAAATTATTATTTAAGTCAATCAAACTCTATTTTATCTTATTTCTCAATAAAACATCAATGAGGGATTAAATATTATTGTTTTTATGAAGATATATCTCTAGAGGGCTTTCTGAGCAATACACAGATTACAAGTTCCAATACTGTAGTACAATACATACAGTAACAATAAAGATCTCATACCGCAGGGTAATTTTTAAAAAAAAATAAATATCCTAATAGAAAAGTTAAATCGTTTTGTTTGAATTAAGAAAATGAGATTTTTGAAAGAAACAATGTATATGTTATTTTGTTTTCTTTTTGTTCTATCTGTAGTCATGTATCTTTTCTTTCGTTTACAATTTTATCTACTAATTCTTGTAAAATATTTTTTCTTTCTTTCTTTATTTATTTTCATATTTGAATAATCAGTACATTCTTCCAAAATTTTCCTTTGTATCTTTCTTTCTTTTCCTTTATACATAATTCCTTCTTTTTCCCAAATTTGTTTCCAGTCACTTCCTTCCTTTTCCCCGTTTTTTTTCTTTTCTTTATTCCTGTTTCTTTTTACTTGATTCATCATGTTTTCCCACATTTCCCGAGTTTATTCTTTCTTTCTTTCTAAAGATTTACTTTTTCTCTCTGCGTGTTTACTCTTCAATCGATTTTTAAGAACGCTCATCATTATTTATTGCTATTTAGCAAGGGTGAATAAATAGATAAATAATTTCACACACACACACACACACACACACACACACACACACACACACACACACACACATATATATATATATAATATGTATATATATATATATATATATATATATTCAATGCATAAAACTGTGCAGATTAGAAGCCTGATACTACTTCTTACTCCTTGTGTTAGTCTGATACTACTTCTTACTCCTTGTGTTAGTCTGCGTTTCCTGCGTTTCCTTGTGTTACTACTTCTTACTCCTTGTGTTAGTCTGATACTACTTCTTACTCCTTGTGTTAGTCTGCGTTACTACTTCTTCTTACTACTTGTGTTACTACTGCGTTACTACATCTTACTACTTGTGTTACTACTGCGTTACTACTTCTTCTTACTACTGCGTTACTACTTCTTCTTACTACTGCGTTACTACTTCTTCTTACTACTGCGTTACTACTTCTTCTTACTACTTCTTCTTACTACTGCGTTACTACTTCTTCTTACTACTGCGTTACTACTTCTTCTTACTACTGCGTTACTACTTCTTCTTACTCCTTGTGTTACTACTTCTTACTACTTGTGTTACTACTGCGTTACTACTTCTTCTTACTCCTTGTGTTAGTCTGCGTTACTACTTCTTACTCCTTGTGTTAGTCTGCCAAAACTTCTTACTCCTTGTGTTAGTCTGCGTTTCCTGCGTTTCCTTGTGTTACTACTTCTTACTCCTTGTGTTAGTCTGATACTACTTCTTACTCCTTGTGTTAGTCTGCGTTTCCTGCCAAAAAGTCACCATCAGGGTTAAGGAAAGAGTAAATCTGCTTCACCCACCATCAAAAGCAGAGTTACTCTTTCCGTATATATATATATATATATATATATATATATATTTATATATATATATATATATATATATATATATATATATATATATATCATAAAATTGAAAGAAAATCGAATGATTCCAAAAAATGTATTTTTTCTTTCAATTTTTAAAAAAATTGTTTTCGTTCCGCACGTGAGTTTCAATGAATTTTTAATCTGAAATTAATCATACAGTCGATAGCCGTTCGCATTGATAACTCGACTGGATTTTCATACACCTTGGATTATTACTTAATTGTTTACTCCTGAGACTATATATATAACAAAATTATGACAATAAGTAAAATTACATTCTCTGGGTGGAGACACAGACTATTTCGACATTGTAGCAGGTGTACTGCGAGGAGACACATTAGCACTATACCCCTTTATCATCTGTCGAGACTATGTGCTTAGAACATCTATTGATAAAATAAAAGAAAACGGTTTCAAGCTTACAATGTAAAGAAGCAGAAGATACCCCGCACAAACAATTACCGACGCCGACTACGCCGATGACATGACGCTTCTGGCAAATGCACCTGCCCAAGCAGAATCCCTGCTACACAGTCTGGAACGAGCAACTGCAGACATAGGCCTACATGTCAAATGCACACAAGACGGATTATATGTGCTTTAATCAAGGAGGTGATATCTCTACTCTAAACGGTAGCTTTCTGAAACTAGTAGACAAGTTCACTTATCTAGGGAGCAGTGTCTCATACAAAGAGACAGACATCAGCACGTGACTAGCGAAGGCATGGACAGCTAACGATAGAGAATTGGTCTTATCGAAGTCTGACCTGACCGATAAAATAAATATCAGTTTCTTCCAAACAGCAGTCCTGCCGATACTGCCGTATAGACGCACTGTATCGACGCTAACTAAACGTATGGAGAAAAAGCTTGACGGTGGCTACACAGGAATGCTGCGAACAATATTGAACAAATCTTGGAAGCAGCAATCCACAAATTTGTTAACATTTAGTTAAATGATCAAACAGTTCTATTTCAAACAATTCACCTTATGCTAAACAAAACTGTTTAAAATAAATCTCTTTTTTATCTGTGTACTTATGCCAAGTATACAACTTGAACGTCAAACACTTTTATTTGACCCATAGACAGAACCTTATCAGGTGCCACTACTCCAAGCCAGAGTGTATCTGTGAGCGAGAGCAGTCAGGAGGTACTCCGCATTCCCCAAAGCTCAAGCATTACTGAAGTATCCCCATCAGATTGTTTAGTGTCATATCTAGGACACGCGTTGGAGGAGTCTTAGAGCTATGCAGAGATGGAGTCGGTGTATTCTGTGGCATAATGGGTTATACATATATATATATATATATATAGTATATATGAACAATTGTTTTCGCATTGATGACATAATAACAGTGCTCTTTGATAATAGACATCAAAAGGAAACACTGAAAAATTAATTGTCTGCTAAATGTATACGCAATTACTCAATTAACTCTTAATTATATAGCAATTTCCTTAGTTGAAAATATAAAGCAATTTCCTTCGTTGAAATAAAGATTAAATTAATATTACGATGGCGTGATTTTCTACTTTGTTTTATGAGAAAAAAATCTAATTTTAACACATCATCGAGCATAGATACGAGCAATGACGAAAAAGTATTTTTTATTTCTTTTAAATTTAAATTTAAAAAATTCTACATGACGAAGTATGCAGAATTGAGCAACGTGAAGTGATGATGTATGATGTATAGAGAGGCGCATGTCACGAAAATGTTTATAGCTGATGAAAAATAATCGGCGCACAGAGTTCGAACTCTACTGACAGAGATATGAGTTTTTTTGTTGTTTTTTTTTTGTATTATTGTTGATAATTATTCCAAATATCACAATATGAAAAGACAGTGATGAATCGGATTGATTTATCGACGTTTAGGTGACAAATGTTTTGGACACTATAAAAAATGTTATGATTTCATCGAAATAAAATCTTATATCAAATCCGTGTAGATATTTCATCAATGTAATATTGTTATATTGTCATCTGCTGGTTCATGCTGAAATATACATATATATACTGGATACATACCGACGCAGTGATAAAGACGCACGTAGGAAGACTTCTTTAACAAAATATTTACCTCTCACTTTATCGCAAGGGTTCGAAAAGGGTTACTCAAGGTTTCCGTGTGAGAGGGAGCTCGAGACCGAACATGACTGCAACATTTTGATCCTACTCTTATGGCCGTCAGCGTTGTGTCTTTCTTGTTCTCCTGATGCCTCAACCGAAGGCCCAGCGGCCCAGCTCTCTGTTGGATGATGGCTTTCTTTACTGCATATTATCAGCAACTTCTCTGGTCCCCAAACTCCATCGGGATTCCAAGCCCCTTCGGTC
>OY757909.1:53774131-53779131 GCA_963585895.1 Sepioteuthis lessoniana
TGTGAGCGAGAGCAGTCAGGAGGTACTCCGCATTCCCCAAAGCTCAAGCATTACTGAAGTATCCCCATCAGATTGTTTAGTGTCATATCTAGGACACGCGTTGGAGGAGTCTGAGAGCTATGCAGAGATGGAGTCGGTGTATTCTGTGGCATAATGGGTTATACATATATATATATATATATATATATATATATATATATATATATATATATATATATATATATATGAACAATTGTTTTCGCATTGATGACATAATAACAGTGCTCTTTGATAATAGACATCAAAAGGAAACACTGAAAAATTAATTGTCTGCTAAATGTATACGCAATTACTCAATTAACTCTTAATTATATAGCAATTTCCTTAGTTGAAAATATAAAGCAATTTCCTTCGTTGAAATAAAGATTAAATTAATATTACGATGGCGTGATTTTCTACTTTGTTTTATGAGAAAAAAATCTAATTTTTAACACATGATCGAGCATAGATACGAGCAATGACGAAAAAGTATTTTTTATTTCTTTAAATTTAAATTTAAAAAATTCTACATGACGAAGTATGCAGAATTGAGCAACGTGAAGTGATGATGTATTGATGTATAGAGAGGCGCATGTCTCGAAATGTTTATAGCTGATGAAAAAATAATCGGCGCACAGAGTTCGAACTCTACTGACAGAGATATGAGTTTTTTTGTTGTTTTTTTTTTGTATTATTGTTGATAATTATTCCAAATATCACAATATGAAAAGACAGTGATGAATCGGATTGATTTATCGACGTTTAGGTGACAAATGTTTTGGACACTATAAAAATGTTATGATTTCATCGAAATAAAATCTTATATCAAATCCGTGTAGATATTTCATCAATGTAATATTGTTATATTGTCATCTGCTGGTTCATGCTGAAATATACATATATATACTGGATACATACCGACGCAGTGATAAAGACGCACGTAGGAAGTCTTCTTTAACAAAATATTTACCTCTCACTTTATCGCAAGGGTTCGAAAAGGGTTACTCAAGGTTTCCGTGTGAGAGGGAGCTCGAGACCGAACAGGACTGCAACATTTTGATCCCTACTCTTATGGCCGTCAGCGTTGTGTCTTTCTTGTTCTCCTGATGCTCAACCGAAGGCCCAGCGGCCCAGCTCTCTGTTGGATGATGGCTTTCTTTACTGCATATTATCAGCAACTTCTCTGGTCCCCAAACTCCATCGGGATTCCAAGCCCCTTCGGTCTGGTGTGGCTTTCCCTACCACATCTCGTCTATAACTCCGCCTCCAACTCTACTGCAACTGGCACTTGAATTCTGTCTTGACTGAGTTATATAATAGTTCAAAGCCCACTCGATCGCCCACTCGATCTTTGGAATGGCATGATTGATCGTCATCCAGCGGAAATAACTGACATGCAGTTCACAGGTCACTCTCTTCCGGTGCATCAGTCTATGAGTGTATCATGGACTTTACCTTGTCCCATTTCATCAACCAAATCCACCCACGAAATTTCCTCTCATAACTGCCATTAGAATGTGTCACTTCCTTCCGGTGCATCACCTTGGAATGGCATTTTTGGCCGGGTCAAAGGTCAAAATATAACAATATGACTGTGTGCACAGTTTTGCAATGACTAATTGTGGAATAGAATCATAAATAAACAAAGATCATATTTTGATGGCTAATAGATGATGCTACTTACAGTAGCATCATCTATTAGCCATCAAAATATGAAGTAAATTTTTATTAAAGGGAGAAAATAAAAAAGATAAAAAGATTGCATTTAACCAACTTACACCAAGTCAGTATATGACAGAAGATCGTTATATAGTGGGGGGTTACACTTAAATTGAGACTTATGCATAGCTAGATCAAAAATGCTTGTTCCCGACGGCATTCCTCTTCTGGGGTGCCTCAGACACTGAGGAATATATTTAACTCAGCAAAACAGGTAAAACCAGGGGAAGTCACCATGAGACTAGGCTATCATTAACCCCTCACAGGCCCGGGAAGGTGCAATTCCAAGAAATGATAAAATAAAAACAAGATAGATCGATAGATAAATAGATAGATAAGGTAAATTTGAGATCCGACGACATTGGATGAGTAAATGAATGACATGTTCTGTTGATTGTGGCTGTTATCAGCTCAGCTATATGGATAAAGTTGAATGGACAGATAGATGTAGACTCTAAGCGAACTAAAGATATTTTAGAAGAAAATTAAATAAAATTGATTGAAATTGTTCTTTTTGTTTGAAATGGTAAACAGGTTGAGGTAGGAGATGAATTATAATAAATGAAAAAATAGAATGAAATAAAATAAAATAAACCTTATTATAAGAAGATAAATTGGAAGAAAAAATGAAGACATCAATGATTTTGATTAAGATGGTAATCTCCCTATCACGTTGAAACCCATATCGAAAATGCACTTTGACTACACGAATAGAAAACGAACATATGTTTGCAATCTATCTGCCCAGATAAAATATTAGATTATATATATATATATATATATATATATATATATATATATATATATGGGTAGTTCAGTTATTTGACGACTCATATCTAACCCAAGAAAACATTGCTTTAATTTTCAATGTAATCTCCATACTTAAAAACATATTTTCCCATCGAAAAACAGGCCTTTGTATTCTTTCAGATTTTTTCCCACTTTTTACGGTGCTCTTCACTCATCATCCCGTGGATATTGTTTGAGGCGGTCAAACCAGCGAAAATCAAGGGTGGGCTCTAGATTTGGACTCCAAAGAAGACCTGGCAGCTGTTTCCAACCAAATTTACTCATCTTTTCCACTCTTCATCCTGTAGTATGAGGTCTTTGGGAAATCAGCAACAACTGATAATAGAAAAGACAAGTTCATCATGCCCAATTTTGTGTGCTGTACCCACAGAAAATTCCATTTGTTTAGAAATAATTTATATTTTAAGTCTTCTGTTAGCAAAAATTAGCACCTTAACTGAATGTAACATTTCAGGTGTGCTCACCAATGTGGACTTGACTTCACTTTGATGGTTTGGTTTGTTGGGTTTTATGGCATATCAACCTTTGTAGGTTACATAACGCCAAATCCATTTTTATGTAAATAATCTGTTCTATTTAAAACAATTCAGATTAGCATAAGTACACAGTTTAACTGTCATAAACATTTCTATTTCAAACTATTCAAGCAGTTATATGTACCAATTCCATTAAGTGTAAATACAGTTTTAATGTCGAAAAACAGTTCTTTTTCAAATAATTCAGTTAAGCATAAGCTCGCAGTTTAAGTGTAAGTACGGTTTAATTATCAAAAATATTTCTATTTCAAGCTATTCAGTTTACTCAAACAATTCAGTTTAGCATAAGTATGCTGATAGTTCTATTTAACCCATAGATAGGGCCCTATCTGGTGCTACCACTCACGGCCAGAGTAGACCTGGGAGCACTGGCAATGTAGGGGTACTCCGCATTCCCCAAAGCTCCAGCACTGCTGGAACCTCACCATGAGAATGCTTAGTGTCATATCCAGGACACTCGTTAGTGGGGGTCTTAACCCTCTGCAGAAATGCAGTCAGTGTATTCTACAGCGCCAGCCGACTGGACAAACTTTTCTTTGAATACTAACTGGACTTTCCTTAAACAATATAATCAATTTGTAACTATTTTTTGACTGAAACATAACTCTCTGTACATATTACACATTCTTCTGTGAATTTCATATTGTTCGCAATTTTCTACCATCAGAACTATGATGACAGACTAACATTCAAGCCTGGAGAAGCGTTTGATTTGTCAGTATTTTGAATTGCTTGAAAACTAATTTTTCTGCGTGATTAAAATTATCTTTTTCTATTACTCAATTCCCTAAAATGCAAAATTTACACACGTGGAAAACCATTCAGCAAAAAGTATTTTGTTGATTAAAAAAAAAAAAATAAAAAAAATAAAGAAACAAAGCCAAAACTTACTTATTCTGTGAGCGACACACACACACACACACACACACACACACACACACACACACACATATATATATATATATATATATATATATATATATATATATATTATTGTCATTCATTGAATGCTGTTCGCATATAAAACAAACACCTGCTATTCTTGATGTATAAGGACCCAAAAGTTTAGTTAAAGTTATTAAACGCTGTTCTATCAACATAGATAATTTATTTACAGTTAGAAGACTAACCCTTATGCCACGCCATCTATCTTATACATATCGTTATGATTAAATACTTTTGACTAAAATACTGAAAAAGGTAAATACATGCAGACATATATATGTATATAAGAAGCATTCTAAGTGTAACGGTTATCGTTGAAGGAAATGCAATCTGTAGCCGGATAAAATCATTGTGCTAGAATAATGACCTTGTGTCACATCCTGTAACTGAAAGAATACCTACACACACACACACACACACACACACACACACACACACACACACACACACACACATATATATATATATATATATATATTGCACAAGTCTTCTTTTTTAAACATGTTTGATTAAAAAGGACAGATTCTTCATGTCTACTAGTTTTATTTTTGATTCGTTGTAATTTTACCAGATGGCGTTTGACTTTTGTATAGAATGAATTTATGAAAGTGGTATATTTTTCCAAGCTCTCTCGGACACAATTTTTGCCATATTTGGGGTAGCGAATATTGAAATGTCAAATCAATGACAAGTCATATGCATTTATATAAAGAGTATGAGACATAAGTAGGAAGAGACTCTACAAAAGGAAAAAAATACTAGAAGTGAGAGGAAGATTTTGCGGGAAAAGTAGTATAGGTATTTTTAAGAATATGGCTGCTTTGTTCGAAGTTCAACTTGTTAAGGAATGTTTGTTAATCAGACATATATATATATATATATATATATATATATATATATATATATATATATATGTGTGTGTGTGTGTGTGTGTTCGCATATGGTTTCGTATAAGTAAATAAAAACCTCTGT